>CM060963.1:82585116-82757616 GCA_030765045.1 Tenodera sinensis
CCCCCCCCCCCTTCCCATTTACAGCGATATGCACACCTCGAGACGTTGTTAAATACTGGAGCCTATGATAGGGATACTGTCACCCTGCAACAGGCTATACTATACTATACAGGACCAACTCGTACGTGTACTTTCGAACTTACAGGATTCATATAACAGAGGATTCGTCACAGTAGCAACCTTCCTCGACGTACAATCCGCTTTTGATAAATGTTGGACAAACGGACTACTTTACAAACTTACAGACTTCAAAATTCCACCACGGATTTTACGTTAGATAGCCAGCTTCTTAACAGACAGGACAGGACAAATACGGATCAACAACTTTCTAATACCGTACACATGAACGCAGGAACACCACAAGGGAGTGCTATCTCGGGCCTCCTATACATATTATACACAGTCGACACACCACAACCCATACACAAGAACATACACCTAGCCCAATATGCAGATGATACTGCATGTTGGAGCACACACGCCACACTACTAGGAGCCAGAGGCAGACTAGAAAAACAGTTAAACTCATTTCTACAATGGACACGAAAATGGCGCATAACCATAAACATACAAAAAACACAAGCCATTGTAATCAGGAAAATAAGAAAACACACATACAGAACAGCCACACTTACTTTCAACAAACAAACAATCACATGTTCAAAAAAAAAAAAAAAAAAAAAAAAAAAAAAAAAAAACAGCAAAATACTTAGGAGTACACATACATGACAAACTCTGAATTAAACCACACTATACACAACTACTCAATAAAGCACGTCCCATACACTCAACACTAAACTATCTTGCCAGACTCAACAAAAGAGGACTCACACCACAAATATTACACAAACTCTACATCACATTAGTCCGGCCACAACTCACATATGCAGCCGTAGCCACAATGTCCCTAATCACAACAACTATGATGAACAAAATAAAAGCATATGAAAGGAAATGCCTACGGACTGCTCACAAACTTTCACCATCATTAAAATCCAACACTGTACATCAATACACAAACACAATACCTATTGGCACACACATAGCGAAACAATTCATAAAATACATACGCAACTCACACACAAGAAGCTACAGAAGAACACGCATAAACACTGCACAAAAGATGAAGACTATACAAGAAACACCAATAGACAAAAACTCTCCCCTTATCATACTCATACATGTATACGATAAATACCAAGAACAAGAAGAACAGAAAATCGAGACCGTCTACAACACTTTCAAAACATATAGACACACAATAAAAACAAACACACACTAAAAACCCCTAACATACAAAAATACACTATACATACAAAAAAAATAAATAAATAAAAAATAAATAAATAAATAAAAAATAAAAATGAGCCAAGCAGCAACATTAAAATAAAAACAAAAAACAAGCAACAAAACCTAGGATCTTCTTTGGGCAGAAGCACATGAATGGAGCCATGGATGTGGAACACGGGAACTGATTCACAGATACTGAAGAGGAATTTCCCTAAACAGCCCGGGCATGTCGTAAGCATGCCCAAATAAACATTTTTTTTTTTCATTTCATTGCAACAGGCGTAACAGTGCGTAGTCAGCGCATCCTGCAGATTGGCAAGCCTTTGTTGCGCCAACTCTACAATGTAAGCAGACTTGCTGGACAGAAATTTAAATAGGAACAAATAATTTTCTGGACTGTGCTTACATTAACGCGTTTTATGCCCTAAATGAGAGTAGTATTTCCCTAAATTTTTACACATATTTAGTTTCACTCTATGAATATTAGGTACCTTCCCCACTCTCTAAGCTATAATGGTGAACATTAGCTTATTGTAAAATCGCGATATTAAGACACTTACCTACATTACATGTATTCTCCGTAATATGTACTTACCTGACGTGTGTAGGCCAGTTATTGGAAGCTCAAAATACCACAATAAGGACAAAGAGGTAACACATAAAACTACATAAATGTTTGGTTATTCTTTAATGACTAACAAACTTGTATTCCATTTAACCACTCACAAAATAAGACACAAAGAGTTTGCACTGAACAAAGGGTGAACATGAACAGAAAATGTCTCTAGATGAAATCTTCAATGACTAGAATAATATAACATATAAAGTTTGTTCTTCATCTTAATCTCACTTGTTTTTATTCGCGAGTGAAACGAATGTGCTTATTATACACACTGCCTAGAAATGTCTATTCATTTCGGACCATAGGGGCGTTGTATATTGTTCAGTTTTGCTCAGGGATTTGTATGTAGGTCGTCGCATTGATATTTAAGAGAAAAGAGGTAAAGAAGGGCAGCCATGTGAATTTTAGCTCAAATCCAGCAGCGGAGAAACAAAGAGTTGTGCTGGTTCTTCATTTAATATGCAATAAAACAGCTAATTGCTCCATAAAGTATCGTCTGTAAATGAAAATAATTCAGATAGTCATACGTGTTGAATCACGAATTTCAGAAACCTGACTATACCTACTCATTTTTCAAAATAATCAATATTGCAGAAGAACTTTACATCGTAATATAATATTCATGCATATTTGAATTGTGTAGTAAGTTTAAATTGCAGTAACATACAAACATCTATATCTTGCGAATATCTGTAATTACTCGATTATATTACCTCAAACTGGCTCTTCGTCTTTCTAAGATTATTTGGTACTAATGACAAATAGCTGTTATAAACAGTTTAGTTCCCTTAATTCTTATAATTTAGCGCTTTTTTCATACTCGGTAATGGTCACATATAAGGGTAATTGTCAGCAGTAAATGGCAGGATCACTGATGTTAGATACTACTTGTGTTGTTAACTAAGTGCTTATAGTTAATAAAATAGCAGAAGGAACACTTAGTGTTTTTTCTGATTCCTTGCGTCTCTCTAATTTGATGTCTGTCGAGAAATCGCAATTTGGTTGTCCCAGCTATACCGCGCGGCGAGCAAACTAGACGAGAATGAGCGTGGCCAAACAAAGCGATTCCATATACTTCTCTAAGCTATTCACCGGCCACGCTTATAACAAGTTTCGAGAAAATGTGTAATTTCCAGAGAATTCGCCCTGCATATAAAAGCGAGAAAGCCCGTCCTATCCTGCCAACGCCCAGACGATACGAGAGAGTGAGTTGTTAAGTGTTGAACGAGACAGCTGTTAGAGGTTGCTTTTAAGAAGTGTGTGTATGTGTACGGTCACCGTTTAAGATAGTAGACATTTAATCGTCGCGTTGAGGTTGTTTGTTGTGTGAAGCAGTTTTTAATTAAGCCTGTTTGAGTGTGAATGTATCGTCGGAAGCAGTTTGTGAGACAGAGTAGAACTGAAAGGCAGTGAAGTTTGTGTCAAGGTTAATTTTTGCGTTACTGCAACTGCACAGTGCTCTGGGTGAAAATTACATTTTGTAGAGGAAATCCAATTTCATTGTTTCAAATTTAGTGGAGGTTATTGAAGTCATTTGAAGGCCAAATTTCTTTGTTTTTCTTTCTCATAACGGCATTAATATTTTATTATACATTGATTCTATATTTCAAATTAGTTCCAATAGTGCCACAACTTATGGTGACATATGTATTGGAGCAAGCGTTAAACACTACTAAAGTTTTATCATTTTGAAAATGAATCTTTATTCCATGTCTGCTATCATATTCTTTTATGGAGCTGTGAGTCTTGTTAAATTCATGATTCGAGTACACCTGGTACATTTCAACCATGAATGACTTGAAGCTTTCTTGGCGGCGATTTGAAAACAACTTTTCAAGGGCTATCAGCCAGGTGAATCCAGGAAAAGTTTCCGAGCTCTCAAGAGATAACGTTATTCACACCATTCCCTGAAGATGAGAGCAACGTTAGCTCTTGAAAACCCGGGAACACCTGACTGATATCCCGAGAAAGCTTATTTTCACTGGATATATTTGTAGAAAAATTACAAATAAAATAAAGGACTAAGACTTTTTGGTACTGATCTTCTACGTCTGTTCAGTCACAATGCAAACGGTTATTTCTTGTGTACTTTGCTTCACCATGTTCTTCCTCTTCTCTCTTATTAATCAACGCAGCGACCAAAACTACACTGTTTACAGAGCTTTATCAGAAAAAAGTACTATCTGAAGCAAGGTTCTAGACCTTCACTGTTCTTGATATATTTAGAATGGCGCTTTGTGTGTCTTGGGAATGTGACAAACTGTTTTCATAAATATTAAGTATACATATTTTGTAAAAAGGAATGATTTCTTACAGATGAAATATATTGACAGTTAAACTGAATTTTCGCTGCACAGTTACCTCAGAATGAAGTAAACTACTGGTTTGTTAATTAAATGGATTCTATGAGGCTCGAATGGTTACATACCCCCATATTTTCTAACTCAAAGAATGCCATACTACGAATGCTCCGGAGCGAATCTACATGCGACATTTTGTAAACCAGGGCTTTCAATTTGGAGTATACTCAATATAGTATTCTTTGACTTAGAAAGCACTTGTGAGGTTAGATAAGTTCGTTACTGTTTTGATTGCAGCAGTTCCCTGTGGTAGCCTTGCAATTTTCCCAATTGAAAGGTATAGGTACTAGTTACAGTACTCAAAATTTTCATGTGTTTGTAGCTCTTAAATACCGTGAAGCGAAATGATGCAAAAAATCGCGGTAGATGAAATGAAATTAAGCAGAACCACTGAAACACAAGATACTGATTTTTCTAAATTAAGAAGCAAACTAAAATAAAAGATATTGGTAATACAAGGCAATAAAGACATTAAAAGTATTGGCAATATTTGTTTCCTCTTCTTACAAGAGAACCATATTGGATGGCTGTAAATTTACGGGTAAACGTTAACCTACAGACCGTGGTGTATTTTATGAGGTGGTGTATTTTACAGGTTTATGTATTGTAGATTTCACACGATAAAAGTCACGCACTAGAGTGATATAGTATCTAGCTGTTCAGCAAAACGAGACTTTTTCCACAGTTAATTCACTGTAATAATGATAAGCGGGGAATTTGATGCGGCTCACACATTCTAGGACACTGCTGCATAGTCTATATCTGGAAAATTATAAACTTTCAACGACAAAACGTTATTTGGGGATCTCTTAAATGGTATGATCTGAAACAGCGGTGACATTTCTATTAGTTTTCGTATACAAATGTAACTGTTTTAATCACCATTGTAGCTGACGAGCTTTGTTATTGTACCTATTTGTTCACTTGAAACTAAGTAGAGAGGTCCGACAATTTACTTTTGCTATACAATTCTGAGTTCTGTACAAATGGAGCAGTCGGAATTTCATTTTCTGCGTAGTTAACTGAAACATTGGCTGTCCCATTTAACTGTTAGTTTTAGGCAGAGCATATATTACGACTACACCACAGAGTAGTACTTTCAAGTTATTTTCTGAGAATATTTCAAGGTCTGTTGGGAGTTCCGAAGATCACTTTTGACAAGCCTGAGTTTACAATGAAGATTTTATACAAGCAGCCCCCCATTAAAAAGAATAAAAGCACATCGTGGTAAGGCAATAAAAGAAGCTTAACCACAAACTTTATAGCAATACGCTTGGCCAATAATTGTTTACACTGCACTGTGCAGGCTAAGATTAAAAAGTCAAAGATTTTAAAAATTCGGTAGAACGATGGAGACTTGAACCATATGTCTTAGTTTTTGTGCCAATGTTCTACCTGTTCTACCATTGACAATGAGTCACCATGACTAACATCCGAACGCACAGTGATATATCTTTTTTATGTTCCATTTGTATGCCGCCTTTAACATCGAAGGTCACATCGGCCGCCTTTAGCTTCTTGGAACAATTGCTCAACAACAATGATGTTCACTGGCTTAACGGAGTTTTGGGTTTTTATTTATTGCATTCAATTCACACACGCACACTCACACACACACGCACACACACACACACACGCACACACACACATTCACACTCCCATTCATATTTCCAGACTCTGTGGAGGATGGGGAACATTCACACCCTCCCAACCGGGAATCGAACCCGGGACTCCATGAACAGCAGGCAGTGCTCGACCGACAGAATGGCATTCTCTCAGTGATTTATTGGTGTGTTTACATTTCATTTATGTTTTCCAAGTATGCAGAACTGTGAAATATTTCATTTCTATATCAAAAGTCAGGAAGTCTTAACATCCTCCAGAACGGTATTTTGAATCGCATTCACAGAGTGTTTAATTTGTCATAGCTTGTTTACGTAGATTGCGCTTTTCGCTCTTTTACTCAATCCCTTTACCATCGCTGTCATACAAATGTCTATTACCAAAGCATATTGTGTGTTCTACCGACATATAATCTCTTCATTGTAAACATGATCTTAATAATTTTTCTAAACATTTTTGGAGCCTATTTTTAAATTTGCATATATTTTGAGAAACAGAACATTCAACTGTGGATTCTCTATAAAACATTCTTGAGCCTTTGTGTGTATTAAATTACGTGTATTGTGGATGGAAATTAGAAACATTTTAGGAATATGAATTGATGCATCAAGAGCATCGGTTGATAATGTTAGCGCAAAAGTATCAATATCTTCCTGCTTAATTTCTGTGAGCAAATAAGTGATTAGATTTGAAGAAACAGATTTTTCTCTTGTAGCTTCGACTATAAACATAAACACATTCGCAAGGCCTTCAACGATGGTGATATTGCCAAGAGCCATGTCACATCATGCGCAGGAGCGTTGAAGAGCGTTAGACGGTCTTCTCTCGAGTGGTCAGTCCTAGGGCCTCGGTGTGTTTCTTTGCCTTGAGTCGAAGGTCGGCGATGCTCGAGTTCTTGGAGTGGAGGCGATCTTGATGGACAGCAGCAAGAGCAGCCAGTCCCAACGGGTACTGCGGATGACAGAACATCAGGGGCGATGAGCTGGAGGACATGGCCGCTGCGGCCGCCGCATACTGTAATCAGAATACCAGTGGTTTGTAACAGTTAGCGTAATCTTACAGGAAGCATATTGCATAAACAAGCAACCAAATACATAACCAAGAAGATCCTCTTCAGAGCTAAAACAAGGAAACAACTGCAATTGAGAACATGTGTGACTCTTTGGCCTAATGATTAATTCGGCTACCTTATAGCTAGCTTCGTACACTTTGTGCGAAATGCATACCGACGTTGTCATGAGTGTCGCTTGTTTTTTACGTTTTGTTGACAAACGTCATTTCAGTTTACTGAGCTTCACCACACTCAACACACTCGGGCATTTGGGATATTTTGTTACCACAAAAACAAACCCTATAAGATAATTATCATTATATTGCAGGTGAGCTACTTTCTATTCTTTTTTTCTGGAGACGCGATGGTTTTACTACTTGCCCTAGAGGACGAACCACTCCGAACAAGAAATTTATCCACATCGGAAAAAAAATTAACAAAAGTGTAATATACAATAGAAAGTCTGGCGTAGCAGCTCACAATATTCACACTACTGCAAAGCGCAGCTGTGTTAGAATGAAATACTGCACAAATTGTTATCTGACAATGTGTGGGTCCTTCAGCGAACGAAAAGGGCAATAAAGTTTAAGTCTATGAAGCGCCGACAGATACAAACATATCAAAACGAGACAATAAAATAGAGAGAAATTTCTGCTAATTCCCACAATTTTAGTTAAAAGCACATACAGCCACGTGTACATCAAAGTTGCAGTGTTACCGAGAACAGGCATGTGCAAGTTCGAACAGGGCTGGGTCAATCATAGAGCTCTTAATGGTCTCGCGCTCACAGAAACAATCTTTAGCCATTTTATAAGAGTTTAACAGGTAGGTACACTCAGTAAAGACATAGTCAATGAAGACGCTCACAAAGTATTGAGATATACCCGTAGTTTTCCATAAACAAGGATTGTAACACAAGACTAATACATAAATAGTATCAATGAATACGAAACGTCTGCGTAAAATAGTTATTAAAATGAAGCTTAAGTGCTGGTTTGTGGTAACTGGTATATTGATTAATAAAATTGCTTTACAAAAGCTACATAATATTTTCCTGGCTTAGAAAGTTATGGACCTATTCTCCATTGTATGATTAGTGCGAGCAGCTAAAAGGCTTGCTGAAAATCTTACACGGCTCTCATGGCGATGAACACCAAGCTTGTCGACTGTGTCCATCGAATCGTAAGATATTACAGGCGAGTATACAAACAAGATAAGAAAACTTTGAGTAAATAAATTACATTTAATTTTTATGAAAGTATAACATTTATCAATCAGCATGTATTAGAGCATAAACAATCACATTTTTGCTTAAAATCGAGAATTAATTTGTTACGATAATGGTAAAAGTTGGCGTCACACCGGATGGGGAACATTGTTGTAGAGCACAGTTACCTATTGGGGAAGTGAGCGTTACCTGATGTGCAGCAGTCAGAAGCGCTGGATCGAAGGCCGAGAAAGCTGCAGGGAAGGGCAATCGTTCGTATGCTGTGGGTAGCCTCAGCGATGGCACGTTCACATAGGGAGCCACTCTGCATGGTTCCAGAGGCGTTGCTATCGGCGGACTATGACTCGTCAGCATCATGCCTGCCGCTGCAAATGGAGAGCATATTCACTGAAGCTATAGTTAGTCTAGTTCACTAACAAATTAACTTTGAGTATTTATGATTTTGTACTTCTTACAAGCGACTTTCTCAATGAGCTAATTAAGAAATCATTACGTAACTGTTTATGGTCAGTTGTTGACTAGAAATCTGCTATTAATAATGAAATCCATATTGATAACCAGAAATTAAATACCTTAGTACTCCAGAAACTATTTGAAGTGGGTACTTAGAATTTTATACTTTGATAAGAGACATCCCACTTAGCAATTTATGGAAATATTAGCCAACTGCAGGTGGATAGTTACTATTTAGAAACCTTCTGCCTTCATCAAATGCTGGCTGATTATAGCAAATTAATTATTTTAGTACTACACAAGAGTTATTAGATTGGGTACTAAATATGTTCTTTTTTCATGAGTTGTTAGTACAAGCGCTGACACTTGGATACAAAATATAAGTACACATGCCAATGAAAAATACTTGCTGCAGCAGAAGAAGTC
Source organism: Tenodera sinensis (assembly GCA_030765045.1). Classification (NCBI taxonomy): domain Eukaryota; kingdom Metazoa; phylum Arthropoda; class Insecta; order Mantodea; family Mantidae; genus Tenodera; species Tenodera sinensis. Next base: position 82,594,170 of record CM060963.1, read on the forward strand.
GTGCAAGATAGAGATAAATGAAAAAGTGTCGAGTTCTGAACAATATCTAATTTTGTGTATTTATTTTGATGTTCTTTTGCTGGAAGCAAATCTCCGCACTTAAGAAACTTCTCTTTAAATACCAAAAAACAAATAAACATTCCTGCAGCATATTAGTTTTAAAAAATAATGCACTTATTGAGAATTTCAAATTTATGGTGTGTGCAAATCGCTTTCAAACCACTGCTACTTGCAGTAAGGAAGAATCGGATTTTTCAGTGAGATGCTAATGAAAGGAACCTAATGTCGTACAGTACCGTGTTCCGTTGATCAGCATTATTACACGCATCACTACAAGGCGTACCATTGTACTCATACTAGGTGTTTATTTGCAAGTCTGTCACCACATGCTTTATGACGTCTAGCCGCCATGGCTAACGAGATAGACAGACTACGGCGCGAACTGCAGTGACGTAATTCTCGTACTCCAGTCATTGCCCAATGAAGTAAAACCACAGTGGCCTAATACATCCATATTGTAAACAACCAAAAAATTGCTCTTTGAATTCATACATAAGGTACAGTTTTATTTTGATGGTATACAATGTTAGCCATGTATCAGACTGCCATTACTACGTAACTCCCATACGCGCCGTAGCCTGTCTATCTCGTTAGCCACGCTAGCCCCTGAGTGCGTCAGAGAAGTTGTCTAGAAAGGAAAGCGTGTTGAACCTTCCACGTTGTAGTAACAGATGGCAGTCTATACGGCATGTTTCTTACCTAAACGCCTTTATCACTCTGTTTTGTTTGATCTATATTGAATGTTCGTGAAAGATGTAAGTGGGAATTTGTTATAATCACTTCATAGGATTACTTGAATTTGCCAATAGAATATTTCGACTCCCTTCTGTGAGTGTAAATAAAAACATCTGTGGTAGGATTGGTAGAGTTGTGCAAGAAACATTCACACCTTTTAATATTTATTGCATTTTGCGCTTTTGCGTCTGACATTGTGAGGCACCTTATTTGATCTGCGTTTTATTATTGTAGTTATCGCATTAGTGTTCCTCGGATTGAACGCCAAGCTTGCTAGGCAATTCTCCGCCACATCCTTTTCCGTAGAGCTAACACTCGCTTCAAAATATTGATTCAAAACAACCACGTCATGAAATGAGCACTTAGCATTGCATTTCGGTCATTGTGACTGCAGCACGTTTTCGGAGGCAATGATGTAGCAATGGTGCTGGCATATGATATTGTCAATGTAACTCTCATGGACATGAGCTAACGTTCAATTCGCTATCGAGATGCTTTTTTTACTCCGTGTATATATTAAAACTAGAGAATGTGAGTGTTCCACAGTGAACATAAACCTAACCTGATGCATAGCAGACGTGAATATTTAGCAAGGGATTGGAATAGTATGATACATAGGTTAGTAGTAGAATCTGTCGCACCGCCTAGGGCTTTCCCACTGTCAGTGTTTTGTTTGTAATTACGTTTAAGGCAGGATTTAGCAGCAAGTTATTCCCAAGTCGAGTTGCCACGGAGTAATTAAATGTAGTAAGCCATTCCGAGCCTTGGGGATGGAGGCGTCAAGAGAGTGCTTGCTAATTAATTACAACCTTAATTAATATTTGCTATCTCTGAAGACGCAAACTGGAGATTTACAGCGTGGCTTGTTTTTGGGTAAAACGTCGATTAGGGCTTTATTTCTTGCTGGCACATCCCTTACTTAATAATGTTAAAATATACAAGTGCACAAGTTCTTTCGTATTTTATCAGTGAAACATATTTTAAGTGTCACATTTATAACAAACTTGATATTTTGAATTTAAGTTCCTTTATTATATTGAAACTTGGATTGTATTCAACAAAATATGTGTTGTGCTTTACAATTCTGCTGCAGGAGAAAACACGTTAACTATCGTTCCCTCTGCTGAATAGGCCTATCGTATAGGTTTTTCTCTTCACTACCGCGATTTAACGGGCCAGTGTCTGCCAGTAGTTCGTAGGGCTTATGTTTGAGTCTAGTTTGAAATAAATTTCCTAGTAAAGTTTTAATTTCAGGATTTTCCTTATAGAGACAGGGTAATACCAGGTAAATCCCAGCTGCATGAAACCTGGACTCATTTGATCAATCATTTCATTCAATGCTTCCGTGGACCTGATGTAGTACAACAAAAGTTATACAGGATGATAAAATATTTTTTGGGCCGTTCTCTTCAACATTTGAGTCTACGAACCTTCTTTTGACCGCATGGTTGTCAAACCTCTTATTTCTATTGTTACTGAACATCGGTTCAATTGTCTTTCTTCAGTCTGTTTATGAAATGGTCACTAGATATATATTGAGACAGAAACGTTTTGTTTGTCCCAGTTTCTCAAAGTATTCTCTCTGGTACTGTTTGCAACGTTCCATCCACCCAGTTTATGGCACTGAAGATAACTCCTCTTTGCAAAAACTGCTTCTCAAGGCTAGAAAATCGGCGACTCGAAGTCAGTTCTTCACCATAGGGAACAAGAAATCGCGTGGGGCTAGATCAAGACTATAGGGTGGATTAGTCAATAGCCCCAGTTCCTTGCAGAAATTCTATTATTACATTAGAGGTGTGAGCTGATACACGATCATGCATGATGCAGGATGCAACAAATTTCCCCTTACATGAAGGTGTTTATGAAGGATGGCTGAAACACTCAGCAAACTAATCCCTAATACCATCTCAATGTACTTGTAGGTTAGCCTTAGATCCTCCCTAATTATTGTTTCCACAGCAGTGATGTTTTTGTCAGTTACTACCGTTACTGGTCTGCCACTCTTCTCTTCATATTTAACAGATTGCCACCCTATCTTAAATTCTGCAAATCAGCGGAACACAGTGGCACGTGACGGAGAATGGCCCCCAAAAGCCCCTCCTCCCCCCTCAAGCGCTCAAGTGATTGTGCTTCATTTAAGCCACATTTGAAGTTGTACAAAATAATTACACGAAAGTTCTACCATAGAATTACCAACGAGTCGGCTCTTTTGACAAAGCAACTATATTTTTCCCAGGGATGGTCCATTTTTCGTGTCTCAACAATTTCTAGTGACCCTCGTGACTATTGCGTTTTAATCGGGTCAAAAATTTCAATGGAGCAGAAATGAAATTTGTCACCGAACGACAAAGCATTCACGGTTGAAAACTATATAGAACTAGAAGGCACACTACTTTTTAACCCACTGAGTCCAGTTATTTAACAGCGGTAATAAGTGATAGAAAGTTATAATAAAAGAATCTGTGTTGACGCTATCATAGGTGCTCAAATTACTATGTCTTTCACACCAGTGAACAGAATGATGGTAAGTAAAAATACGAGATGGAAATTATCTGATTAAAACAATTTAGTAATCAAAATAGCACCTGAAATATACAGCATATTATAGTTTAAGTGATTGATTCGTACAATTGAAAATGTTCAATTTAGAGCAAAAAACTATTTCAAAATTTTTTATAACTGTTACAGTGTAAGAGCTGACTTGCACTTTGGCTTTCACAAACTGAAAACTGCAACCGAGTGAAACAGCATATGAAATTACATAAGTATCACTGAATCACAAGTGTACATGATGACATAAATGAAGTGGTGATAAATTATAGAATCAACTGGCGCTCACACACACGTGCTAAGGATGGGCCCAGAATTTCGGATCAGATGTTAGGATGTTCCAAAATAAATAAAAACAACAGCTTCTCTATCCCCATGATTAATGCCATACAGTTAATTTAGGCATTACAAATGAGCATTTGCTAAATTGTAGCCACATACATATATGCTTTTTTGGTTAATAATAAGAAATGTTGACTACCCTCAAGCAAAACAGGAAACAACTAGCAGCTCCCATTTCGCTTAAATTACATTAATTTTATTTAAGGGGCGGAGGGTTGTTAAAAGTTTTATGGTGGTGGGTCTCAGTTTCTTTACACTTTACTCATTAAATTTATAAAGTTTGGTATATTCGTCACTATCAGTGTCAAAACCGTTTTAATGCTCCAGATAACGAACGTTTATAAAAAGCAAGAATATGTAATTTATCTAACGAGTACATAGGTACAACAATTAATTTAAGAAGCACATAGCTCACAAAGACAAGGTATTAAAACGTTTGAGAAAAGAAATAAAAGGTGGTGGTGGTGGTGGTGGTGGTGCTGGTGGTGGTGGGGGGGTGGCAGTGGTGGCGGTGGTGATGGCGGTGGTGGTGGTGGCGGTGGTGGTGGTGGTGGTGGTGCTGGTGGTGGTGGTGGTGGTGGTGCTGGTGGTGGTGGGGGGGTGGCAGTGGTGGCGGTGGTGATGGCGGTGGTGGTGGTGGCGGTGGTGGTGGCGGCGGCGGCGGCGGCCGTGGTGGTGGCGGTGGTGGTGGTGTTATTATTAGTAAAATATTATAAGTTTCCAATAATTGTAAAGAGAATGATTAAAACAGGTAGGTCAATTTTGCATAAAGAATGTTATGCGAAATAATTGCAGATCTTAGAGTGATTCCGATCGTATTGATTCTATGCATGATCCTCGAAGGGTTTATATTGAAGCACTTTATACAGAGAAGAGAGAGAGAGAAAGAGAGGGAGAGAGAAAGAGAGGGAGAGAGAAAGAGAGGGAGAGAGAAAGAGGGGGAGAGAGAGGAGTATATAAGTGAGAGAAGGGGAGAGATGCATCATTTTCATCTGTACCTATGCTTGAAGTTTGGAGGTAGATGCTAAGTAAAACTAATGGCTACCACATCGCTGCACTATTAAATAATATCTAAGATTAACTGTGCAGCCACAAGCCATGTTATACCAAACTTTAATCATCTGTCATACGGTGACCGCTGCGTGTGTGAAGCGCAGCTCATTCCATCTGTCGTCCGCTAAATCAGTTTCCATTTCCATTACGCGCTAGAAGCGTCCGGCTGATTAAATTCTGCCTATTTACAAAATAAATTAATGCTAATTAACTAAATTCAAATCGGGTCCAATTAGATTATTGCAGGCAGCTCATATGTCCTGAAAAGTAACAGCATGAGTAACAAATGAAGTTCAGGTCATGATTAAACCATACTGGTAAACAAGGTCTGCGGAAGTTTACAAACATCACTCGAGTCTGCCGAAAAGATTCCGCTTGGTTTGTCTTTACCCTTCTCCAACGTTTGTGTCTATATTAGTGCTTAATATGGATGTATAATGAGATAAATATGTTACCTTCCATATATATTAAATACAAATTAGGTTTATACTGGTAAATTAACAAAGCCAAACGAAGTGTTAGGTTTATGTACAAATATTTTGGTTATGATAAATACATTTTGGATCTTTACAAAAATTTAGTTTACTTTACTCCACTTCAGTTTTTATTTTTTCACGGCGCTTAAACCTGCTATTTTGCACACTTTCAGTCACTCATGTCATAGAAGGCTGATGTTGTTGCGGACATAAAGGTGGTAATATTTTTACGCTCCAACAGAAAGAAATATTAATTGTAGCTCATTTGTCCATAAAGAAACATACCAGAAACACTTTAAAAACGAATTTTGTTGTATCTGCCCTTCTGTATTTTAGAGATGCTTAAATTAATGTGAAAAGTACTTATGAAAGTTGAAGGATGCATGAGCGTTTAACAAGGACACTCGCGGTAAAAACAAATTGCACTTGTATACTCATAAAATATCCATATAATTATATTAGTATAAAAGTGTAATAGCTATCTTGAACATTTTAAGAAAAATAACAATGCTAGACATACGTTGAAAAGAAATGCATTCATGTTTTGCATATCAGAATGTTTTTCATTCACTAGGTAATCATTTTATAGCAGTATCGAGATAAAATAGTTACTGCTGTAGTTAACTAAAATATGGTAGTAGATAAATAGTTTCTGAGCATTAAATTAATAAGTACGATGTAATTATTTTGTATATTTTGCAGCTATTCTTAAAATGAAATCGCATAACGAATACGTCCATACGCATGAGGAAAATTCTCATGCCAAGCCATCACAATACTATGGAACAAATAGTAATTTTTACATCTAATTTTTAAGAAGTTTGCATAAAGAAATCGCCTACAGTAGGCCTGGGGAAGAGTACTAGAGGTTTCAAGGTATTCCCTTACTCCCCCCCCCCCCCCTTCGTGACCTCAAAAGTGAAAACCGAAGAAAACTAAAGGGAAAAACAGTCCCACTTAATGCGTGGTGTCCATAAATGATTACTCTGTTTACGTAATATTCTATGACTTTTCAGTGAACACTTCTAATATTTGTATTGAAATTATATATCACTGTTCTACACATTTAAAGTTTTGAACTAAATAAATAATAAGTTGTATACGCAATACATAAACAATATAAACATATTATAAATTACTGTCATCAGAGTAGTCATTCACAGACACCTTGTATATTGCCTGCTAATCATTAAGGTGGGCGGGGGAGGGGGTGTACTATCCAGTTCATGCCCAGACCTAGCCTACACGTTCGTACCTTTGTTTTGCGTTTAATGAGCACTTATCAACTAAACATAAAAATAATGAGGTGCTCATTGTGAAACAAAGTGTAAATGTTAAATCAAAGTAATGCGTTTCACATAATGGAGAGATATATCTTTTACTAATGTAAAAATATTATTTTACAGGGTCTGTGATTCACGTCTTCAGAGTAACAATAGAAACTAATATTGCATTATCTTAATGTGTTTCATTACGTATGCGAATGGAATGATTGACATTCAAAATGTGGTTTTAAATATTAATGAATTCTTGCTTTAGAACACTTATGCTTCTTTAAAGTGCTTCAGTGGTAACAAAATTGTTTAACGCAACAATTTCACTCATCTCCAAATGGAGACAATGACCAATCGAGGGAATGTTTCTCAAGCAATCGCGGCCATGATTCTACGTAATCCTGTTTCACATACTTCTTTGGGTGATAAATAAAGCTCTTCCTTTTATAATACTCTGAATAGGATGGGATATTATCTGGCATTGACTCAGCTCCAGTTACACTGAGTCTTTATTTATGGATGCCCTTTAACTGCTATGGTTCTTAGCTTCCCGTGTTCTACTGGGCGCGAAAGACCGCTTAACTTTGCTCACAGGCCTCTCTGTCAGGCTTGAGGTTCTTTTACGCGCAGTAAATCTATGACATGGGACCTTCCGAAGGAATTCATGCTAACGATTTTTCACAGGACCCTGTCATCTCATTCAAATACACACATCAACCGAGGCGTCGTAGGCTAACATTGGTTACATTTCTATAACACAGGGCCCTGTCATTCTGTTCATATAGTACATACAATAACGTCATTGCGATCATCTGGGAAGAGAGACATAGGAAACAATTTGGCCTAAGTATAATAGCTTTGCATAATTTATATTTTAATGGTTCTAGGATCTCATTAGGAAGCTAAGTAAACTAGTACGGACCACTGCTATAAATTCGGTTATACAAATATTGAATGAATGATAACCAAATTTGATTAGTTATACTTTATGTGTTTCTGCAAATAATTATTATAAAAATAATAAATTAATGGTTTATTAAAGTTATGCAAACATGATACAAGTGATAACCTGCTTCTTATTTCAAAATGTTGTAACTCATACCTCACATGTCCTTTCCTCTGGTGGTATTATGGAGTTCTTGAACAGTGCTTTTCTCTCGGTATTTTTATTTACTAATTTTGTTTATTTTTATTATATACTAACAGTTTTAATTAACTGTTTGTTTTAATAATTTTAATGTCTCCAAAGCTATTGGGCAAGTGCCACTTAAGTCTAAAATTTGGGATAAATTGTAAAACCACGGTTAATGCGGGGTATTTCAACTAGCATTATACATGAAAACATTAATATTAGTATTGTGTTCGAATCAGCAGAAATTGTTTTAATGCATAGTGTGTTTACAGTTTGGTGTTCTGACCTTAATAGTGGCACGAAGAGTGTGATTGGAGCACTGTGCTTGATTTGTAATGATTCCGGAGTGCAAAAGACAATAAACAACTTTCAGATAGCCTTGGTCCAGTGGATGTACAGCCATGGAAAAAATTATTGAGCGCATTAGGAGAGCAGAATTTCTCAAAGTGCAATGTCGTGTTGCAGCACGGTTTACACAAGTTGATACTTGCTACATACAGCTGAATTTATTGATAGTCTCTATTCATTGTGTTATCGTCTGCCGGACACAGTCTAATTGTGTATCCGACAGACGACAAGATGAGGAACAGAGACTATTAATAACCCCAAGCGCGTGTTGGAAATATCGACTTGAGTAAACCGTGCTGCAACACGACACGGCACTTAGAAATATTCTGCTCTGCTAACGCGCTCAATAATTTTTCCATGGCTGTACAAGTTCTGAAGAAGATACAAAATACTGAATTCTGCTGCCCAACAAATATCGTTTAAACTTTTGAAGAAACTTTATAATTTTTAAATTTTTAAACAATATTTCAAGCATTCTGTTTATCCGTATTAGGGACAAAGGTTTTTATGACACACATAATATCTTCACAGAAACATGTTTCAGTGTAAAAGTTACATTTGTGAATAAAAGTATTTATAGGAGCAACTCTATAAACTAAAGAAAACCAGGTGAATAATGTGAGAACAATTTCTTTCCCTCCTCTGTCTCTGAACGTGGGTAACATATAATTGCACGAGGAAGTTACTACAGTTTCTAGCATGCATCGCAGCAGAGGTTATGAATCAATACAATATATGAAGATTAGTTTACTCTCCACACCACACGGTGGCATCGCTGTTCCCTGCCTTCACCCAACTTGATTACATTAAGTTTAAACATGCTCTGTTGGCAGATGCGCCAATCTTTCATTTTCCTAAATGACTTTAATCGAATTTAAAGGCTGCTGATGCATGTGAAAGAGATTTAAATGAGTGAAAAGTGGCGCTGAGATTGCTCCCAGGCGGGTTAAGTTATGCCGTCATCGTCACGTTTGTATTACAGGAGGCTTTGAACGACCCACAAGGGGACCGGGGGAAAAGTTACTTCTAATTGGATAACGCAGTCCATGCATGGTATCATGTCTTTGAAAACGAGGTGCGGTGTATAAACGGTAATGTTCGTAAACTAGGCAAATTGGATTGCAGATGATGTTACGGCATTTCATGGCTCATGTAACTGCCTCTAACATGGAAATCGCTTACCTTTCTGCATCTGACTCTCATGCTTCCGGCATTTTGCACGTCTGTTCTGGAACCAGACCTAGAAAAACACATAATGTTTAGTTTATGTAGCATAGCATATCGCTCCCAATATATATGAATACATTTTTAAATATAGAATGTCCACTTTGCATAGAGCTTACTTAAACTAATGTAAATCTGTAATAAATTATGGAGATTAAAAATTACATACACAATCATTGCATATCTAGAAGAACCCCCATAAAATAAAATAAAATAAAAAGCCATAGCTGTGCGCGTACAGGCGACAGATACATAGTTGTCATACAATTGGTTTATTGAACCTTTCAAAGGCCAAACTCTGTCATTAAGAATTTTCAATAATTTCACAGAGGAAATCGGGGTTCTGATCATGTTCCACTCTCCAATACTGCATCCCACTCATTATTCCCGTTGTGGGCAGTGGTGGTCAAGCAGTAGGTCTTGGCCCTGCATGGGGCATTGCAGAGTGGATTTAGTTGATATTTTACAAACACGACTTAAAAGTTTACTTCAAAATAAGGACTTCAGGTTGTGATCAAATGTTTCAGTTTTCAGAGAGATATATTCTGTGTTAAATGCGGTTCTATGAGTTATAGCGAGAATTAGACCCCGGTTACTGCATTTCAATAACTGGAGGATGGATACTGTGCGATTTCCAAACAGCAGCAGTTCTATGGAGATATTAGATATTATTTTTCCTCAATGCTGAAAGTGTTAGTTGACAAAATCGGATCAGAAGCAAATTGTGTCTATTTGCGTTCATCTTATGACTTCGCAGTTGATACGGAACTTTGTACAAAAAATCTAACATGTCAACACCTTTTGTGCTAGCGGAGATATAAGGTTGTCTCATAAGTTCGTTCATTTCTCGTTACGTTTCAATCACTAAGAACGCCTAGGAACATAGCTCACCCGCAGCAGAGCTACGACAGGGTAGTTGCCAAACTCTCTGTTTTAGGGAGAAATTCCCAGCTCGAAATCGACCAACCCCTTTTTGACATGCTTGATTCGTTACTGTATCTTCCCCGTACACAGCACAAATTTTCTGCCGGTATTATGAGGCCCTTACTATAGTAAAGTAACATAAGATGTCAGGAATGTTCCTTTTTGCTTTCCATAGTTCTTAAACCAAGTTCACTCTACTCCATCCAACGTCTGGTTGTTTGATCTCTAAGTCATAGGGATGGTTAGGCAACTACTACTTCAGGGGTCTTAAGTGCTATAGATGGAACTTGCGAGCAAAGCGAACAAACTTATGAGACAACCTTACATAAGTCACAGGTGACAGGGATAAACCACAACATCTCCATTAACCGGAAGGAGGGGCTGGTGACAATATTTGGAAGAATCAGTTCTAAAAATATCTCCAAACTCCAGTTTTGCTGAAAGATTGGTTGAAATCTCATATATGATGCAATCTACGGACAAGACAGTCATTGGAACAGCTGCTGATGTTCCCGGTACTAACACAAGCGAATACCAGAATAATACCAGTAAATAAATCTATTGTTAACGACGCCGTCAATTGTCAGGATCATATCAGCGCCGCTGTTATCCTGAAATTTCTTCCCACAGGAACTCTTACATGCCAGTAAATCTACTGACATGGGGCTGTCGCTTTTAAGCAGCACACTTAAAAATCATTGGTCTAGGCTGGTTTGACTCAACGATTTTGGAATTCGTAGATCAGCGCTTCACCAACTGAGTTTTCGAGACCGACACTGTAATACTAGTGATTGACGCAATAACCAGTATTCCCTAACCAAAAACGTTGTATATACAGTTGCTAGACACCAATGGCAATAATCGCAATCGCATTGAAAGGTCCAAATCATGAAAGTGAATTGGAAAACTTTTGCTTACGCACTATATAGCTACCGTTAGAGTCAAGCATTGTCTTCTACTTCTTCGTCAATAAAAACAATGAAAACTCACGGAGCAGTATATGCACAATTTCACCTCAACACCTTGATATGACAGAGTGGATATTCAGATTCACAGCAAAACTACTTTGTACATAAAGGAAATCTAGCTTTGAAAACAACAAAATAAAAGGAAACAATCCGGTGGCAAGCCATGCGCAATGCAAGGTAGTGGTAAAAGCGGTAAAACATTCCATCATGATAGATGCACCTGTTTTTGTCATCGTGAGAGGCAGGTTTAAATCGAAGGGTCCTATTTGTGGGTAACAATTTATATACTTTTCAGATACATTAACTGTGTAATGTAATTTGATTCAAACGATTTCAAAATGTAAATTGTCAATTCTCTTCCAATATAGCGTGACGCTGGCCGCCGGTGCAGGCCTCAAAAACTCAAGGTCAAGCTTTCTCAACCCTATTTGGCGGCCGCGTGCGTCAAAAGGAGAGCAGAGGTCAAGCTACTCCACACCACTCGCGTCAAGTAAACACCCAATAATGAGTGCAGCAGAGCAAAGAGTTTCCAGAACGTCCCGGAAGCTTCCACTGGCGGTTTGTTTGTGGAAGCGTCACGTCGCGAAATGATGAATGGGGTTTAAGGGCCCGTCGAGCGAAAAGATTAATTTCCAGAAATATCCATGCTATGTCATTCTTGCCTATAAAAGTTTCCGGGACGGTGGGAGAGGAGCAGTTTTATGAGACAAAGGGAGTAGTCCTTTTTTGTGATGGAGACGAGAGTAGTAGTTGTATGTGATGGAGTGTTGAACAAAACAGCCGTTAGCAGTGTGTGTGTGTGTGTGTGTGTGTGTGTGTGTGTGTGTGTGTGTGTGTGTGTGTGCGTGTGTGTGTGTGTGTGTGTGTGCGTCGTCGTGAGAGAACTGTATGTGTTAACAGAGACATTTTGTGACATGTAACGTGACGTCGGAGTTTTCAGTTTTAGTGAAAGCGATCATGGAAGTCAGCAGTTTGACAGAGAACTGAAGGACAGAAAAATGTGTGGCAAGGTTACGGAAGGAGAGAACACCTGTGATGACTTGTAGGGCACGATTGAGTTAACGACGGTAAAAAAGAACTGTGCTTTGTGCTTCAGTTTAGAAGAAAATTAAGTGATAGGAAAACTAGCTGGACTATTGCGATTTCGTCACACTGGTTTCAGGAGTGGGTTTGTAAAATTGTCAACTTGTTACAATATTAAGATAAATAAGCATATTTAATAAGGAACAAATTTGCATTGCACAACAATCCAACACCACGACAGCAGCCAATGAGCAGTGGTTAGTGTAGGTGACAGGAGATACGGAGCGAAGTTATATGGTAGAAGGTTTAGTTAGGGTGTTCTGTGAGAGGAAGTTGCCAGGAGCCGTCGAACTTGTTGCCTAAATAATCAGAAGATACTCCGGAAAATCATGACACAGAAAATGAGTATTTCCATATGAATCACGGATCATAAAATAAGATATTATGTTCGTGGTATCTTTAAGATCATCAACAGACAGCAGCTTCGCGGTTCAAAGTATAAAAAGCTTCTCACGATGCATGCTAGTGTCAGTTACTGCCAAAACCTTTCATACACAGTTTTTACGGCGAAATAAAAACTCAACTGCCAAAATGATATATGTAGCTTGAAGTCAAAACTCTCGGGAAGCGCTGCCAAATTCTCCAAGACGGAAATATGTAGGTATTCTGCCGACATATGTAATGCTTATGTGGGGGAATCACTTGCATGACTTTCTCTGAAAGGGGTGAAAATACCTGCCCATAACCACGGACCTGACATTTTGGAGGAGATTGTGAAGTCCTTGAACACCATGCTGTGGATAAGGAAGCAGAGGATTCCCCAATTAAAGTTCTGCAACCCCCCATGATGGTTGGAGCTCAATGTGCCTGATCTCATCACTGTTGGAGATTCGCTCTCTGAAACAAGCCAAGCCCCCTTGTACAAACATTTGGAGAAGTCCTGCTCCAAGTTACATCGAAGTATTGAGTATTAATACGAATAGCATCTGTAAAGACATCTGAGCAATTTCCGATGAAGGCCTTACCATCTCAAGAAACGTGAACAGGAATACAATGGCTGTATGCGCCTTGGTGATTGTTATTTCTCTGTACAAAAATTACTTATGTATAAGTTAAAGATGATAGAACTGGGCACTGAATACTCCCGTTTTAACATTTTGGGTTCAGAAGGATGTCACTTCTAAAGGAAACACGCCAAGACTTGATGGAGTATTTCCTCGAGGCAAACTGCAAGTGATCACCCTCCCTTCTCTAACAAAGGGAGTTGAGGGGAGATTAATCCAATCAATCTGTTGTTTACCACATAGTGGAACACTTGGTATATGTAGGGGAGACGAAACCCTGCTAACACTTCTGTATGCTAACATATTCTTTCATCTTGGAAGCTAGTGATTTTAAGATTAAATGTTTCTTCTTTCTGTGCAGCATTTTCACTGCTATAAAGCAGTTTGGGAATGGAAAAACACAGATTTTTATACGATTGACTGTATTACTTTTTAACTATTATCTAGCAAAGTGATGACAAAAGCTACCAGACAGTTTTGCTGTCAGTTTTAACTTAACGTTATATACAATAAACATACAGGTTTATATTTTGTTTTCTTAAAATATATTAGTGTTAAAAACTGCATTCTAGTTTAAATACAGGTAAGCACTTGTCTTAACGAAAGGTAACTCCCGTAGTTTCTTGCAATGGATGTGTGACAACATGTTACCCCATAAATTAGGTCCTTATATTTAAAAACATTCAATGATTAACGAGCCTAGAATAGTTAAGGGATATAATAGTTTTAACTGATACGTTATGTACAGAAACAAAAACACAACACTTCAGGTTTTATTTTAGCGAATAGCGGTTTGATATATTGATAAAATATGTAAATATTTAAGTATATATTGGACTTCAAATATTATTAAATATCAATGAATGTTCGTCATACGTCATCTAACTAAAGTTTAAATATAGCATAAATGTTTGTTATTAAATATTTATGGACATTTATCCTAAAATATTACTTTTTTGTAAATATAGAACTACATCTCTTGATACGGCCGTCATACATCATCTGTTAGAGAAACTTCAAACGTGTTCCATAGATAGGAGTACAGCTTGAATGGACAAGTGTGAATATGTAGTATAAATACTCCTTTCTCTTTTCAGTTGTCACCATCATACTCTGTGTAATTTCATATCGTTCTCTCTCTCAGTGTGTGTATGTATGTGTGTGTGAATGGAGGAATCAATATAGTTTTTATGTGCATTCAATTGTTTTAGCAATTACAAGAAAAATGATACCATAATAGAATCCAGGGCAGTGGCAAAAATATTATTATTGCGTTTATAGATTCGCTTTCAAACAGTTGCTGCATTGTGTAATGATTAGCGCTCTCATTTATCAGTGAGAGACTACATTCCAATTCCCCATTATATATTACAATTTTAATCTGTCAAGTCTTTAATGCGGTAAAGGTATTGTGACAAAGCGAGAGAAGTCCCAGTCCAGTTACTTTTCTGTCACTTTATTGTCCTCTAAAATTTTATTACAAGTAGTACACAGTTTTCTTCTCGTAGATAACACAGTCACAGTCTTTCCTATTATCACAACTCACAACTGTTCTCATAACCTCGCTCAGTTCATTTAGGGACTTTCTTCACCTTCTCTGTCTCTTGTACCCTTAACTACGGCGTTACAGTCACTCGCAACGACCGGCGTATCTTCCGGGGTGACACACACACACACACACACACACACACACACACACACACACACACACACACACACACACACAAAGCAGTTTCACCCACGCTGACACACTGACCGACTTATTCCCGTAGCTCTACTCTCAAACTCACTCACCCACTGACTAACTGAAGATTCACTACTGCTGGGGTTCGTTTGTGGTGTTGACGTGAAACGAACGTTCGAGAAACTCTTCAAACAGACGCACCACTATAACTAGAAGTTTCGGGAAGGTGTTGGCCAAGTCCCTTTGTTTCTGCCGCCCATTGTTTACAGTTACGCACACACAGCAGGCACCGGCCTGGTATATGGCATGAACCAGTCTGGACGCCGTTCGTCCATTGTTTTGCTGCTGTTCAATGTCACAGTATTTTTAATTATTTGAAACTTGACTGAAGGGCATATTTCCATGAATTATCTGTCCACAATTGCTCCGAAATGAGAGGTTTACTTGGGCACCAGTAAACAATTTTCAAAATTAAAATAGTACATAGCTTCCAAGTAAATAAAACCTTGGGAAGTGTCATAGCCTTACAGAATATTTGTTAAACAACCTAACGGTAGAACTCTGGTAACCTAATGCAAACTGCACACTGATATATGTAATGGAACGAAATATATAGATTTGTTGTAGCATCAAAGGACTAGAAAGCGGCTGAATATATTAAACAAGGAATTATTTTAATTCATTTAAATTATTTTTAGTATTTCCTAAAATATCAACTAAGTATCAGAAGGCACGATACAAAATACTCCAAAATCTTGCTTTTATTTTACAGTACTTAAGTAAACTTAGAATCAAATGAATGCAAAATCTCTTCAAAATCAACAAATTTAAAGATAATATTAACGTAACATTAAGACACAATAAATATAACACACAAGAGTAGAGTTCGAACCTTTATACAGCTATCGTGAAATGAGGTGATCGCAAGTTACATACCACAAGGACAGAGCGTGACGTCATTGCCCCAGTACAGTGACAGCACAAACAACTGGGCACACTGCCTATAGTGCATAGTGTTTCTCGAGTGTGTTCACCAATTACTCCAGCACGAAAATAGAAATATTCACGCATTGCTGAATTTGTACAAGAATTTGGGAGTGATATTTTACTGCAAATGGTGACAGCATTAAATGTGAGTTATGCAGCAACTTTATCTCGCCTACGGTTTAACGCCCGCTTTTGCTACATACGGCACCACAGGTGGTGACACTGATGATACATGGAATGGAGATGGAGCACCGGTGGAATAAGATGGCGGGGGAAACCGGAGAACCCGAAAGAAACCCACCCCAGTGGCGCGTCGTCCACCAGAAATCCTACATGCGGTTGCCTGGGATCGAACCCGGGCCGCTTTGGTGAGGAGCGAATGGTCTAACCATTCGGCTACGGCACGGCCAATGGGTTTGCCGCCCAGCCGCTACGTCCCCCACCTCTGCCCACTACAGGCGTTAAGGGTAGGGTTCAGTAATGGAGGGTGGGACGTGGTCAATCTTCCGAGCCCTCCTGGCCAGTTATGCGGCCTTCACTACCTGGGGTCGCTACTTCTCCGTCAAGTAGCGCCTCAATTGGGCCCTCCGGAACCTAATGAGGCTGAGTGCACCTTGTGCCAAACCTCCCAGAGGGCGAAAAATCCCCAAGCCAGTATAAAGGTATCGAACCCGGGTCCTCCGCGCCAAAGGCAGGCGCGCTACCATTGCACTACGGAGGCGGTCAAAATATTAAACTAATATTGTTGAGTCTAAAATTTACATATAAGAGTCCAGAACAAATGTGTCATTTTGCCTTTAGGAACCAATTTAGGGTTGTAATGAAAGTCTTAAAAATAAAAAAGAACTGTTTGCTTGTTTAAACATCAGAGTATAGATCTTCCTGTCCTATTTCAGTCTACAAGCTTATTGCTTCATACTAAGAGATAATCCGAATGAAGACAAATATTTTTTTTTACCGCACCTGCGAGGAGGTGCTCTGTTTTTGGACTAGCAGTGAATGACATATGTCAACACCTTGTAGAATATAGTTCATCACTACAATAGTACAACAATACGGATTGTGCCATACAAACGCGACAACAGAGGTTCTTCAGAACCTAAATAAGCCATATTCTGCGTTCTTAGCTGCGTTGGTTGTGAATTATAATAACTTTATATTATTAGGAATTCAGAAGATTGTCGCTGAATGGATGAGTTTCCATAACTGGTGCATGAGCTTCTTTCAGCTATCGCAAATATGAGAAAAATGATTTCTACAGTCAGTTTAATAGTTAATCTCCACTCATTACTGTTTAGACAAGTATCACTATGTCAAATACGTGAAATAAATAAACGGGAAACGAAACGTATCCGTCTCTCATAGGACAGATTTTACCTGCAGATATTATAAAATCATCATTTTTCTGCTGAGATGAAATGCTTTGTATTCTCCTGTAGTGCTATATAAAGCCGAAAATCCCTACCTTCACCAAACGAACACCATTTGTCTGAACTCACTCTGATACTATGGCTCATTAATTAGCAATCAGGCTAACTTCCTTTGTCCTTGCAATCAAGCTGGACACTTTTTAATTTGGCACTTGTGCCGAGCGTTAGCAATCACGTACCAAAATTCTTTTCCCCCCTTCTTTCAACAATGAAGTTGAGAACTGAAAACAAAATGGTTTGTTTGTGCAGGTGAGTGTAGTGCATTGGAGTTATAAGAGTAACGTACGTTACGGGCACAAAGTGTTTTGTGACGAGAAGAATGTGAGATGGGGCGGGAGAATACAAAACATTATGAACAAGGGAAAAGAAAGCCATAAGCAAATATGGTTTGAGAAATCCAATTCTTCTTTGCTAAACATAAAAGGTGTGAAACGCACTGGTACGGTGTGAGAACCTTAGCTCATGTAAACCTTTTGGTTTATTGCTGACAGAGATTTTCTTTATGTTTGATGAGAAATATCAAATCATGTAAAACCTTGTTTTATCCATAACCTTTCAAAACTTAAACCTCTTTTTCCAAGCATTCAAACAGGTCTGGGAGAGCTAAATAAGGAGACCTCTTTCAAAGAGAAAGATAAAGAAATAAAAAAGGAAACAACAAAATTAAAAGAAATTAAATCTTATACGGTTAGAAATGCACCTTATTGAAATAAGAACAAAAAAGAGCAAATGTAGGCAGTTATTAACATACCAGTTAACTAGTACCTTTCCGGAACAGAAGTAGTGCCAAAATTAAGATTGTATGTAAGTACATATAGAGCTAGTGCTAAAATTGAGAGTGGCAGAAGGACCAGGGTCCAGCTCAGAGGTAGCCCATGGTGTGTTAGATTTAGTACTCATTAAATAAATAAAATTAAGATATTTAACTGTAAATTTGTGTGGTTTATTTCATATGACGAAACCTTGTAAAATTGTTAAAAAATGGTGAATAAAATATTTCTGAAAGCATGGATATTCATAGAACAAATATGAAACACCTTTTTCGTTGAATAAATTAAACTAATGTAACTGATATTAATTACTCTTTTCGAAGGTATGTAATTGGTATGTAATTGATTTAATATTACCGATAGTACAATCAGCTTCTTCTTTTTCTTCAACGGTGATTTCACCTTATGTATCGTTCTTTTTAATGAAATTGGAATATAAGTTATAGCCTTGAGGTTTGACTAAACTGGCCTGGGAGCAGTTTATCAATGTCCTGAAAATTTACTGTCTTAAGTAACATTATATTCCGTTTGAAGGTAGGTACATGACAATATATTCAGTTTCTTGGGTTTTAAATACACTCGAGATGTATTCAACAACTGAGCTAGACAATGGAAATACAGTGAGGATAACCCGCGTTTTGGAGCAGTAACCTTTTTTAAATTAGAGTTTTTTCCGAATCATTAGTGAGGTTTAAAGCGGAACGCTATATGTTGGCCTTCATATCCTGTACTCTTTTATTGCCATTAGGAGTAACACCGAAGAGCGGCAACACAGATTGGTACCACTGCAGCACTTAGAGTATAGAATTACAAACCGACAGCCAGCCTCACGCCCACAATCATCCAAGTGCGGAGGAGATGCATCAGACATACTTCAGGCGGAATGTTGGCTCTCATGACCGGGATCGCTGCCTATCGCAGCTGCTCACTTTCTTCTCGATGCTGAGTGGGCACCGTCCTACACCCGGAACTTAAAATACGCGCTCCCATGGGTGAGTTCGGACCCGTGCCTATTCTTTGACCGGGAACGAGAGCTCCACCCTTGACCCACTGTGCCACGCCGTAGGATAGCTGAACTGAAATTCTAGTTTTGTACTTACCCGATAGGTATTTCACGTGTGAGTCATGTTATTCAGACACATGCGCGCGCGAACCTTTTTTCTAAAAAGTGATTTTTAGATTTGGATCTGGTGCCTAAAACATTATTTCTCGATGTCAAATTTTTGGGTAGAGAAAGTAATTAAATGGCTTAGTTGCACTTTCGCTATATGTGTGTGGGGTATTTAATTTATGGCGTATCCTTAAATTGTTAATAAAATATACGGTTTGATTTTTATTTTTATTTTCATTTAATAGGTAAACACATGTGTTGTACTTGGTGTATGCAAAGTACTGGGCCTATTTAGTTCATTTATTTTTAATACGCATTTATTTACATCCATTTCATTTACACCTTTCAAGGTTTAAACGAGTGTGCCTATTTCAGTTGCTTTCATTAAACATTAACATTTTCGTTAGACTTGTCTTGGGAATGGAATGCATCTAACAATAGCTAATATTCCTTTCGAATTACGGTAACTCTGTGACTTAGTAAATTCAGCATGTATTGTATTCTGGGAAGCCCTGACCCCTCTCCGATGCTATTTGCCATATTCACCTGTAAGAGAAACCCCGCAGTTGCTACATGCTTCACTTTTTAAGCTAATGTACAAGGACAATTCGTAAAGTAAGGTCCAATGTTTTATTCACATCAAACCATCATTGGTAATTACAAACCGATTATTTTATTTAATTCCTTACATCTTTCTCCACTTGTCACATAGTTGCCATACTTGCTTAAACATTTGTCATACCGTTTTACAAGCCTTTGCGTGCCGATATCAAAGAAATCTGCCTCTCAGAATAACCAGTCGCTGGATAACTAGTGGAAATTGTCAATGGCCGATCTTCACGGATGTTTGACCAAATGGGGCGGCACTGTGGCCAAGCGGTTAGACCATTCGCCTGTCACCTAGGCGACCCGGGTTCGATCCCAGGGATCCGCATGTGGTATTCGTGGTGTACGAAGGGCCGCCTGGGTGGTTTTCTCCGGGTTTTCCGGTTTCCCTCACCGTTCCATCATCACCTTTCAATTCACCGATTTCGCCCGCATTTCATATAATCCTCTTCCTCACTATCATATTATCTGGTGCTGGGCTGACCACCCGCTTCCAGGTCTTCACTCTGTTCTGTCCATAGATTCCTCTGCTCTCCGACAGTTGCCTGACCCTAGCTACTGGCCTGTAAGTCCTAGGGGTTCAAATCTTCTGTGATCACTGATAGTGGGCCTGATCGTGAATCCTTGTGGTAATTGTCCTGTCCGGCGTCGGAGGCTCTCGCCCACTTACGCCCTTTGCTGCCATTCATCGCATTGGGTCATACACTTCACTGATGTGTCGACGAACTGCTCCTTACTGTCAAAAACCAAATCACAGACCTATTTCACAGTCGGCGGGTTCAACAACTGTTTTAAACATTTTGAACCGACTCTGTGAACAGCACACTGCAGTGCTACCAATGCAAGTGGCGTTCGTCTTACGTGCAAGTGATGTCAGGAGTCGGTGCGCGCGTGCGTTTCAATGTTCGCGCGATATTCCATGAGCGATTCGGACCTTACTTTACGAATTTCCCTCGTATGCCAGACAGAAGAGCTGTACTCAATGATCCTTCTAGTTTAAGGTATATAAGCAAACATATAAAAAAGAACCGTTAAGGAATGTTACCTGCACTCTTGCTTCGCTGAGTCCAAGTCTCTGGCTGAGCTCTTCTCTCATGAAAGCATCTGGATAGTGAGTCTCGTCGAATAGACGTTCTAATTCATTCAGCTGCTCTAGAGTGAAGTTGGTACGACTCCGGCGTTGTTTATTCTGTTTACTGGGTCCGTGGTGGTGATGATTGTTATTGAGATGGTCTCCATCCTTCCTTTGGTGTTGATCTAGCACTGCAACAAATCTCATATTAGTCTATAGAGGTAACATTTCACTTGATTAGTACACTTAAAATATTTTGACCACTTCCATAAAAAACGATGGAGTAACCAATAACGATATATTTTCATGGAATTTCCATATTATTCCTGCTTCTTCCCTGCTGCAGAGCACCTATTGTTCAAATAAAATGTCTCCCATGTACGCAGCGGAAATGTTATCTACAGAGTTAAAATTATTGGATTTTTTCGGAAATAGAACAAAGTTACTTCTCGCTATATTTTACAAAGCGTCAGTGAATTAACGCACTACATATTCAGATTCGCGCCGTAAGGACAAATCGCAGACAAAGGCGTTTAAAAATCAATTAGAAGACGCGAATGACTTCGCAGCTTGCTCCAAAAGCTTCCTAGGTTGCTGCTGATGTTCACACGTAATGCGATAGGGTAGGGTTGCCAGGTCTTACGTTTTTCCCGTAAGTTGTATATTTTTTGGGTTTAATCTTACATTTTACATTTCCCTCCCGTAAGACGGTTTCTTCGGTTTTTCTACTTTTCGGGGAGGGAAATCAATTTTTGGCCGCAGAATGTAATTAGCAATGCTCTAATAGATTGCACTGCTGTGTAACCATATGTTTATTTCGAGAACTTTGGTAATAGCAATAAAATACAGTTGGCTATTCTGCAGCGCGAGAACGCATGGTTTATTGTTATGTTCGCGTCTTCCTATTTGTTTGATATAGCTGGAAGATGGACGTGTTTATAGCATAAACCGTAGAAGCAAGCAAACCCTTAACTGAAGAACAGAACTGCATTGCTAATATATGCAAGTTTAAGCTAAGTAATAGGTATTTGCTTAGAATAGAAGTGTTGTAGTGGGTACTAAATTTATTAAAGCTTTACGAGTACATTATTCTATTAAACCAGGTTAATTTTATATTTCGATTTTCATTTCGGTCGTTTAATTTGAGAAATGAATGCATTTTCACTGATGTGAGAAACAGATGCACTAAGGAATTGATTGAATCTGAATTACAGGTGGTTGTAAACTTTCCTATTCATGGAAACAAATTTTTAGAAATTGCAAAGTGTGATGTAAAATTGTTATAAAAAGCAAAATCTGAAAACAAATACTAACAATAAAAGTGCTTATGACAAAAATGAGTCTCAAAACTTCTATTTTGGCGTTTAATTGTGTCAGAAAAAAAAAAAAAAAAAAAAAAAAAAAATCTTCCTTTTTTCGTAAACAAAACCTGAGAATCCTTCGAAGGACTGAAGGCTAACTTAGTGTTTCTGTTAAGTTTTCCAGATCTAAAAGATAAATAAAAAAAGACAGTGTTGCAGGAATAAATGTTTATTGGTTCATGATACAGAATGAAAAGATGGTGTAACATCAAATTAAAAAAAAATCCAGTACTTATATATTTATCAGCAACAAATTACAGAAACTATAACAGGTGGAGAGAATATACGAGGGAATAGTGTTCATGGATAGCAATTTCGTGGCCCAAAGAACTGGTTACTGAAAGTTATATTTACAACGAACGTTTCTTATCAATAAAAGTACTTTATATCCCAGGATTAAATAACCTTCAGATGGTAATTATTATTTATTTATGCCAACAAACTTACTGTTGGTGTTTTAAACACACAAGCCGTGTGTGGGCAAAGTTTGAGAGGTAGAACTGGAACTGAAAAATTCAATGCCATAGCTGGGAGTTGAACCACAGAACCTCCGCTTACCAGACGCTCTAACCATTAAGCTACTGTGACAACCTGCATTGTTGATGGAGCATTTTCATTATAATTATGACATTGAAGTATTACTTTTTGACATTATATTGTTACTTTCGTTCTTAACGTTACCAAAGTTCCACTAATAATTTGAACAGATGATCATTCACATGTCTCTTGTGGTAAGACAACGTTTTGTATGTAAAAGATTCAGCTGGCTGTTTATGTGACAAGTTTTCATTCTAAGCATGCATGTGATTCAGAGCGTTCAATATCAAACATATTTCTAATGAGAAGAAACATGTTATTGCTGAGACGTGTTTTTTGATTAATTTTCCATACTGACTTAAAATCACTGTAAAATCTAGCACAAATGTATATTTTACATATCCACATGTTGCACGAATGAGATGAGATTGATGTGACAAACCCTTATACCACAGTAAGCAATGAATGTGAGCTTATTGCACATACGTGCAATAAGGGAGGAAGTATGAGGGGACAAGAGACGCGGTAGCCAGATTCAAACATTGACAGAAGTCTCCAAGGTTTATTAAGGTAAATGACTCTTCGAGGTCTTCCGTACGCACCGAGGGGGACCCCGGCGGGGTGGGGGGGGGGTGGGCGACATGGGGCAACGCTCCCGTATGCCATTCCCCCGGAATACACTGGCAACAAAGGACCGAGAGAGTACTTTTGTGCATATCATCCCTGCCAAGCTGCACCTAACGCCTTCGCTGAAACTTGCAGCCCCGAAACAACCAACAGAATTAAGGGTGAATGAAATGAATAGTGAAGTGAAATGAAAGGACAGAAAATTCGGGGGATATAATTATCCTTCCAGCATTCGCCTAGCGACTGGAGGAAACCCCAATGGGCTAGGAAGGTCGGCCACGGGAATTGAACTTACAACCTCCCAAATGGAAGCTTCACACGTTACCTCGGAGCCATCTCACTCGGTAACTTAGGGAAAGTAAGTTACCCATTTGAGAAGTCTTTTCCTCCTATTTTAAGGACTTTTACTGCCTAATGATAGATTTGTAATAAATGCTAAACTAGCAACTGCGAAGTATGAGCCAAGAAAACTCATACTCAAAAGTGATAACTGGCTCATCAAAATTAGTTTATGTGTTTTGAGCAGTTCATAGACATAACCAGAAGTTGAGCCTCGACGAACTGTCAGTAAGTAAGCGTCTAGAACAAATATTGGTGTTCTCTTTCGCTTAGAGCAAACCTCTTTTCAAAAACTCTTCAGTTGAGCTTGAGGCTTTATTAACCACCTGTAGAAGACGAACAAGTCTTGGCCAAGATTTTTCAGTTAAGAAAGCGCTTATATTGCTACTCCCAAATCATTTAAAAATAAGACGTTTGGTTAAGAACCTAAAAACTATAGTGACCAGGACTAAAGAAAATATAGTAGTCAAGCGTAAGTAAGTACAGGGGTCTCAAGTTTCATTACAGGCTAGAAGGTTGCTTATTTTATTTTAATTACGAGTATTTCTTGTCATTCCTAGAATATAAATGCATAAGTATGCACGCGCGTGTGATTTTAAATCCACAGGTTCCGGGTTCGATTCCCGGGTGGAGGGTGGGATTTTTTCTTTATCTAGGATTATTCCCCAGACTTCCGAGTCTTGAAGTATGAATAGGAGTGCGGATGTATGTGTTTATGTGTGTGAACTTAATGTAGGCAATAAGTCAAACTAATACCAGCCCAAACATAAAAGGACTGTAGAATGAACGAACATTAAAAAAGATGAGAGAGAGAGAGAGAGAGAGAGAGAGAGAGAGAGAGAGAGAGAGAGAGAGAGAAGACATGGTAATTTACGGTGTACATTCAACCCACTTAAGTCTTCACGTGCATCGCTAATTAAAGACAAATTCCCTGGGAGAAGAACTCACTGAAAGGCTTGCATCATTGCTTAACCAAGCTTTTGGACTTTTAACTTTTGTGTACACGTGCACGCGTGTTCAGCTCGTGACGTATGAGAGATTTCGGCTTAGGCGTTACATCACAAGCTGGGTGCTTCAATCCAATGGCAGTACCTTCGAGTACCTGTGCTGGTAATTAACACATTTTAAACCTGTTTCTCGGGAGTTTAAAATATTACATTAATATACACAGTTTATTCGAATTGTTTATTACTAGGATCCGGATTTTAAGTAATATCAAATTAAGAAATAAATGTGTAACCAAAATTGGTGAAATATGTAAATAAATATATTTCTTTATTTCAAAACATAAACTCACCTGTAGGAGTTTATTGCTAACCAGTTCAGTTTTACTACCGAGTACAAGTTCCCCCATTCAACCGTTTAAG
Organism: Tenodera sinensis; assembly: GCA_030765045.1. NCBI lineage: Eukaryota > Metazoa > Arthropoda > Insecta > Mantodea > Mantidae > Tenodera > Tenodera sinensis. Next base: position 82,619,234 of record CM060963.1, read on the forward strand.
TTACATTAGAACGGAATGCGTAATTAACTAATTAATTATAATATAATTTTCAAAATGTTCTGTTGTGATGCATAGTCTTCTCTCTGACAATATGCTTTTATAAATTGATAAAGATCGCTCAACTTCGCAAGAAGACAACGGTGCATATTTATGCAGAGTGATTGTGCTAGGAATAATATTATCAGGGAGTTCTACATTTTCACCATTAAATAAGCAATACAAAATAACAAGATTTGAGTATCCAGGGTTCTTATTCAGCACAGTTTGCAGTTTAGAGGAAACTACACCACCCACTTCACTTGGCTCAACACACACCTTCTGAACTACATTTTTCATTATTCTCACAGTTTCTTGAAGAAGAATACCTGAAGTTTCCAGTTTCTTGATACTGTCGGGAAGCAACTGATGTATGAAACTGAACTGAGCACTTTAGAACTATTGAATGCTGATAAGCATTCACTCACAGATACTGCTGGATCAGAAGAAAAGTTCTCCATGATTGACTTCGCAGCTTCGAAGTGCTTACTGTAGCAAATCACAGCTTCAATCCTTGTTATCACGGGCTCAGGAGGCAGAGGTACGTCAGGTAGTTGCTGCTTGTAGCGTTGCACACGATAAGGACATTTCAAGAAAACCTTCTTTGTTACTGATATCAGTGTATTTACTTCTGGAAATTACCCCTAACTGTCTCTGCCACTCGTAGCAATGTATGAGCCGCACATGCAATGTGCACTAAGTTTGAATAAAATACAATAAGCGATTTGCCCGCTTTGAACATGTATGGAGCTGCTCGAAATTGGCGGCCGGGTATATTTCTGGCACTACGGTGGAGAAGATTACCCTGGATTAACTCCACCAAATACCTGGGAGTAATACTCGACTGCGGTCTAACCTACACTCCACATGCCAGGACAAAGGTCGGTCTGGGACACGGCGCCCTCAGACAGCTGTATCCTATTTTTCGTTCAATCATGCCTACTCACCTGAAACAACGCTTGTACTGTGATACTGATGCTGTACGGGTGCGAGGTCTGGGAAACGGTGGCTCGATCCACCATCCGCAGGTTGCAGGCGTGCAGAACAGGGTGCTTAGGATGATCTACGATATCGACCGTAGGTTCCCATCACATATCCTCCACACTTATTCCGGCATCCCATATATTGAGGACGTTGTGCGGGACAGAACTCGCACAATGTATGCCAAACTCACACCTCACCCTAACCAGTTGGTCAACACGCTGGGGCAATATGACCATCGCCCACCTAGACGGTGGTAGAGCTACCGCTTGCCCAAGGACGCCCTTAGCTGGTAACTACCGCTATCCTCTCAAACATCTAAACCGCTATATGTACTCCACACTTGGCACTACCACACCCTTCACCTAATCCTCTCGATTTTCTGTCCACGGGCACTGCCTTGCTCGACGGTCCCACAAGATGCCGGCGAAGTAAGCAGTAGGGCAATGGTCGCTCGGATGGTCAGACATCCAAGGTCGGACACATCCCGCCGCCAGTGACAACATAGTAAATCAAACTACACCATCAACCGACATTTACACCAAAGCTTGTAAAATTAGAAAACACCTGTTAAACCACACGGGTAAATCCGTACTAAACGGATATGTACCGTGGCCCCTTTCCAATCCGCCTGGCTTAGCCCAGGCGACTTGAACTTACTCCTGGACTCCTCCTGGTGTACAACAATAATACTCTCTCTTCTTTTACGTCATCTTGCCATAGTATCTTAAGTCCATCATTTATATATCTAGCGATTGTTGAACTATTTGTTGCCCTTAAAGATTTAAAAGAAACTAAATAGGGTTTTGATGCAGCTTCAGAGTCCAGCTCGCCCACAATTAGATTAGCAATGACACGGCCTGCATCATCTGTCGTTTTATCAGCAGAAATCCATATAGGTGAATTGCTTATGTCAGCCCTGATTTTTTTCTAATATTTCAACACAAGAATCCAAGTAATTCTTCCTGAGAGTGGACTCGTCGAGAATGTTGCGGTTGCAGTATTTTTGTAAGAAATATTTAAATTCAGGTACCACCTAAAGTTTGTTCTAGGGTATGATCTCTGCAGTTGTTTATCCCTAATATGAATATTGCTTCGTAAAAGCTGTTCAATTTGAGACTTCATCATACAACCTATACGTTTATCACAAGTTTGATAGAAGACTGTTTTACCATCAGTGATTAAAGCACTGTCAACAGAAGTCCGCGTTTTCAGTTTTGATGATAATGAAGACGCAACCGGTGTCATGATTAACTTACATGCAACCGACTGTTAGAAATACTGAAGCGTTTTCCTTTGTTTTTCTCACACTTTAAAACTAGTCATTGCTGTCCGAATCGAGCACGTGCACTTCAGCTTTGAATGTAACGACAATGTATAGCACTGACGATAATGCATGAGAATCACAATAATAAAACTTGCAATATTTCTCCCCTTGCTTGCCATGTAACGATAGTGAATGAAATTGATGAAAATGTATAATAAATCCGCAATAATATTAAAACATATAAAATTTTATATTATGGTGCCAAATATGTATTATAGCTCAAAATATGTAAAAATATGTCATTTAAAACTTTGGAATAAGGGTCCTATCGGTCAGGAGTCGATCGAAGGGTGGGAAACGGGAGTTGTATGCCCCGAAAATTTCGAAAGTATTAAGGATGTAACTAATGAAAAAAGTATTCACATTAATTCATAATATCAAAGAATTTGAGCGTTTTCTATGTTAATTATTTTCATTAAGATAATAAATATGCATCTAATGAAATGTATTGATATATTATAATAATGTCCGCCATCATAATCCAGAGCTGAAAGATTTAGAGCAGTCAACAATCCAAACGTATGAACACCTACGCCATTACGATAACACAAATCACTATGCAGTTTCAGGAAACTCCTAGGTTGCTTAGGTAGTAACAACATCGGGGCTTATATTATCTTTTAATGTGTGTAATGAAATATTTTCCCCTTTATACACAGGCCGCTGTAGGTTTTGTGCACTTTACCGGTAACTACAGCAACAGTAGAACGTTTGTTCTCAACATTACGATATCTGAAGACCTATTTGAGGAGCACCATGGGAGCAGACAGATTAAATGGACTAGCGTTGATGTACATACATAAAAATTTGGAAATTAAGACCAGTGCAAATGGAGGATCGTGTTACCCTGATGATGCCAAGCGCAGTACTTGGCGAAACGTTGGTATCTACTATGCCTTCTAGACCACGGCCTACAAGCCCGGAAGAACTAAGCATTTGGAATAATCAAGACACTGGCCGTGAAAGCCTAAATACATCTAATTATTACGTTTGTATGTTACTGTTTTGAGAAGTAGTGTCTCGATGCTTCTAAAGAAGCAGTGTTAAAAATCACGTAAACGTTTATTTCCAAAATGTAGCAATAGTTATCTGATATTATTTAGTGGATTTATTTATTCCGTGTCTTTAATCCAGTTACTTCAAGATATGCCTCGTGTAAATAGCCATTAAGTGTTTTTTTTTTCCCCTTGCAATGTAATTATTAAACCGTTAGTAAAATGTGATCGTTGTACGATTATGCCCTTGATCAAAAACCTAACCGACGTTTGGCCGCGCTATAACCGAGTGATTAGACCATTCGTGTCTCACCAAAGTGGTCTGGGTTCGATCCCAGGCAACCACATGTGGGATTTGTTGTGAACGAAGCGGCGCAGGGGCATGTTTCCTCTGGGTTCTCCGGTTTCCTCCACCATTTCATTCCACCGGTGCTCCATCTTCATTCCATGTATCATCAGTATCACCGCCTGCGGTGCCATATGTAGTAAAAGCGGGCGTTAAACACTGCAAGAAAAAAAAAAAGAAAAAAAAAAGAAAAAAAAACTTACCGACGTTTTCATGATATGAATTTCTGTTAACGTCGGTCATTTTAGATTTTGATTCCCAGAATGGGGCGAAAGTGTAGTGGGCCAGATTGTAGGTACTTCTAATTACTATCCCACAAATAATGAAGGGCACATTAGACCAGTTTTGTTTGCTTCTGACAAAGAGAGCCGAAAACAGTGACTTTATGGTATGCAAGTTTAGAATTATTGATTTTGTGATCGGTAAAAGTGCTTGTGTATGCATTAAACATTTCTCTGAAAGTGATGTCATTAGAGTAGAACCTATGACTAGCTAGGCAGTATTATTTTAGCTTTGCTAAGATCAAATCCAAAACTCCTACACCCCAAAGTTAACAAATTTCATATAGGTATCTAATTGTCTTAGAGGGTTATACGTTATTTTAGGTTTTGATCTCATCAGAATTTTAGAGTGAATTTTTAAGTGGCTGGAATCACAGAGCTATTTTGATTAACATTTTAGAAATGAAAATTGAAGAAACTTGTGTTTATTTTAGTGCCAAGTGTACAATGTACAATAGCCGTTGTGAGGAAAACCTCTCATATTTTAGGGGACATAATCGCATATAATTATACAAAAATCATAAAAGAAAACTGTGCGCAAAGGTAAGAACATATTTTCGGCGTCATGATTCTCGCAATGTCAAACATACTAGCTAGAATTTGCTCCTCATTTTATTTTTAAGTTTCTTATTAATGTTGTGCATTATATGTTTTGACACTGTTTACGTTTTTGATATCTAGCTGTGTTATTTAATTTTGCTGCAAAATAGTCTACTGATTTATAAATTACAAATTACACATACGAGATACCTAGCTCAGCACCCCAGATATGATGTGAGGGATCCTTTTGTCAGATTCTATTATACCGGTGGTTCTTAACTACAGGTTATAGAGCATCATCTTCATGATACCTATTATGAATTTCGAATCGACTCTTCAACCTTTGAGATGATGAGTTTGCATCAAAGGTGGTACTAAATTGTGATGCTGTGGGTGTATGAACATCACAAATAGTCATATGACAATTCTTCCCATGCCAATAACTATCTCTTCAAGCTGGTGCCAATGCTTTATTAACACCCTGTATAACAACTCCGAAACTAAATATTTAAAGTGAAAATGTTTAGTTTACAATTTAAAGTATTAACAGCACTACTAGCTCAGTTATACGATCTTCTTTTTAGTACTGTAATGGCTAGATGTCATCCATGCTTCGATTTCAACTTTAAAAAATAAAAGCGAGAACAGATTTTGACATTCAAGCTGCCACGGTAACGCCACTTGTTAAGGTATACGCAACCTCCAAAACAGCCGAAGCAATCGCAATAAACAGTGGAAACAATTTTCGCCGCTCTCTCTTTATTTTGACATTCGCCCCTATTCTTGAGGGGCGGAGGCCAAAAGCGGGGATTGAAGAGAAATAAAACTTCCCTCTCCTCACCCCTCAAACAAAACATTCCCACCTAAAACCTTCCCCCGAAAAAAAAAAAAAAAAAATCTCGTTACATCGGTGGAGCGGAAGAGGGAAAAAAATCTCATTACAAGCGGGGTATGTAGCGAGAGAGCTAGAGACGGGGGTGACTGATGGGCTAGCCCCGGCTAAGCGGCGGCGCGATAAATCAGCGACCCAAGAGGGTGCATGCAATGCTTCTGCTATTATTATTCCCGCTGGCTAAATCTTTATTAGCCACACTTTCGGGAACAATTGCATGTGCTCTTTGTATATGCTAACAGTTGGCAGTCCTGTCTTTTCTCACCAAGATCTGTCGATGACGTCAAGTTGCTTCTTTGTTCCTTTACATTTTATTCTTGACAATTCTTGCAGAGCCTGAGGTGTAACTCAGTTCCTCCGGGAGTTGCTAATGAGCAAATGAACATTCCAATGTTTGTTTACAACCTGCTACACTCACGTAGTTCAGACTTGTACTTGGTTTAATATATGCGGTACTTACAGCTTCAGGTGGCGTTTTACCAACCTTCTCAGCGTGCGCGTACGCAGCAGGGAGGGGTATATGTGTGTGGAGCGTTGTGCTTTTGTTGTTCGACTAATTAGTGGTGTGTGTTGACCTTAGGATTGAGGGTAAATGACAAACTTTTCGTATGAATTTAATTTCGTATGAACTTTCGTATGAAAGTTATTTTTTACATTTCAGCTTTACTCTTATTTGTATGTAAATTTGCATTAATAATTTCAAACGTGCTATTTAAATATCCAAACAAACATTTATTATTGCTTTATTTACTGGCTTACAGAAATTAATTTGTAATGTTAAAGAATTCTAACACCAACCAAACAAAATCTTCCTTCGCAGGAAGTAATAACAAACTTTAATAAAATGCTTTCATCTATTTTCACTTTACTCCAGTATCAGAAATTTCCACCATACTGTTCTGCAAAACATGAATGCGTAAGGCACCTTAACTGTAACGGACGCAATGTATGCAAATGTTGCGTGGGTGCTTTAGGGAAGAATTGTGGGTATGTGCCATTTGAAGAAATTCCTTAAACCTTTCTATTCATCTGTGAATAATGTACGTCGAACTGTGCATGTTAAATACGACGCCAATGCATGTGCCAAAAGGTAAACCGATACACACACCTCCTTGTCACACATATTCCATCTGTGAAGGCAAGTAGAATGCCTCCCAAAGCAGTGACGGCATAAATGGAAGGGAATGTAAAAGAATGGTTGGAAAATCTGTACCCATTCTTAGATTGATTGAAAGACTACGGTAAGGGAGATATTACCTTGTGGTTGACAACCGCTCCTTTTAGTCAGCTCCTGGAAGGCTCGTAAACATCGCTTACCTGGGAGTATCGCTTCCTAAAATGATTGGTTCGCGAAGACAAAAAAACCTCTAGAGATAACTCAATTACTGTATGTGTACTATTTCTAGAACACGCGTTAATCATCTAAATTTTACCGACGTTAATAGGTTATGTTTGACTGAGTTCCTGAGTTCCTTTGTGGAACATAGGGTACTGCCCGGTCGTTGGATCCCCCACCTAAGCCCGCTGCAGGCATCAGAAACGGGATCCAGTGGTGGAGAGTGGGACGTGGTCAGCGCTCCGATCCCTCCCGAGCAGTATATGTGGTCTTCGGAACCAGAGTTGATCACACAGAGGAACAGGATGAGTGATCAGCCCGAAGCTTGGTGTGAGAGCGAGGAAGTGGATGATATGAAATGGTGCCGAACGATGACAGGAAAGGTAATGATGGAGCAAATGATGGAATGATGGCGGGGTAAACAGGAGAGCCCCGAGAAAACCCGCCCCTGCGCCGGTGTGTCCACCACACATCCCACATGCGGACGCCTGGGATCGAACCCGGGTCGCTTTGACGAGAGTCAAGCGGTCTAACCGCACAGCCATGGCTCGGCCCAGGCTGTTAGGAAAAAGCGACAACGTAGCGTTAACAACGTATCTAAGATTCCCGTTAGCTGTGTTTGAGAGCCACAAGTGTTGGAGAAGATAGCGATGTAACAATGCAACACTTAAACCAAAAGGAATAAAACATATGCAATATAAATTTAAAGATTGTGGGTGGAGTGAAATATAAAAGACTTGACAATAAGTCAGAGGAACATCACTTGAGCCACGTTTCAAGAAAACTGTTTAAAGTCCGCAAAAGGAAGTAGTCTCACCACCATTTTGGAACAGGAATACCCTATTACATTCAACAACTTTTTGATTAGTACTGCGAGAGAAAGATGAAAATTCTGAAGTAACGCTTCTCTGAGATCATCTGGATATATTTAACAACTATAGAATTAGATAAAGCTATTTTTTATTATTTTCGAGACAGCGTTGTCCGTAACTACGCTAAGTTCTTCTCATTTTCACACTACATATTTTATCGTGCGTTGATACCATATTTGTCACAGATCAAGTGTGTAGATCAGAAAGGAGGTATAGAAGAGAGAGAAAGACATGGGTTCTCCTTCACACTCCACGCTTTCACTGTGGCGTCTTTTAATTAGGTGTTTAAAAAGCGGTTGACGAATTGCAAACCCTGTGACCTGCGTTCGTAAAGGGATTGTTGAGCTCAGACAATTTCTGGCGTATTATACCTTTTCCATATCTATGACCCTGTCATAGACCAGCAATCAACAAACAAAAGCTTTAATGTTTCTTAACGTTTCTTATGTAAACTGATTCTCTATCGTGGTTGACTTAAGCTGAGAGTATTCTAAAGAAAGACAAAATATTGTAACAAATGAGGAAAACACCAGTTACTGCTATTCACACTTTATTGCCTTTTAGTCAGTTAGCGTAGTGCTAACGTTACACTCAGATTACTTTTGTCCAAGCTCAGAGCAACAGAACAACTGCCGAATCACAAATAAGAACTGTCAGATTGAACTGCTAGTCGGCACGACTCCTCAACGCTTCGTATACGTCTTTTTCCTCCCTCGTGCCCGGTGCTTGGCAGCGACTTATATAGGTCCTTAGACAGAGGGAAAGTTCTGGAGGTAGAATATTCGGGAGTGCCTGTGGCGGAACGGTCCAGAAACCGCACCGCCATGTAATAGCTATTGTCTCGTACGCTCCTATTGTTGTCGGCGGCCTGTGGCGGAACGGTCCAGAAACCGCACCGCCATGTAATAGCTATTGTCTCGTACGCTCCTATTGTTGTCGGCGGCAGGTCGTTAGGCCAGGCAGGCGACTGGCTGGGTCCCCCCTCCCCAATGTAGGCAATCAGATGCGGCGGGCGCGGTGACACTATTAATTCTTTAGAATACTATAATAGAAAGGCATTTTGCAGAAATTAAAGAGGACTTAAAAGCCCAGCATGCATTCAATAACTCAGCAATAGTCAAACACACTGTGGAAGAGGGGAAAGACTACTGCAGTGCACTGGGTAGTCAGCAATATAGTGCCTATAGAATTAGCACTTTATTGAAGTATTGAAGATAAGGTAAAATGTGCTAACACACTTTCACAGCATACGGAACATTCATAAACCAAGCATTTTTGCTAAATGTTGCACTGTGTCCAAAAAATATATCCAAAACAACTCAGTGATATGCACAACTTACCTGTTATCAGTTTCTCTATTGTAAGGAGTGTAAACAGATATTTTATGTTATGACTTCCCTAAAGCAAGGTCTATTCTGAAAATGTTGGGATGAAACAATTGCTGCATCTTCCATTCAGCTTACTTCAAATGAAGCTCCCAGTTAACAGTTATGTTACTTATGTATAATATAACAGGAGTACGCTTTTAATAATGGCGGCTTTATTCCACGCTGCAGGGATCTGATGCGATACATTCACACTACTTTCTCTACCAATGACAAATTCACATATTACATTCATAACATATAATGCATTTACATATTCTCACTGTGCTACTCGTGCAACAGTTTAGCTAGAAATTGTTTCAAACCAAGGGGGAAAAGGGGCTTCAATATGCAGAAACAGCGTTGAAATGTTTACTTACAGTAAAAAGTTCTGTTGAGGAAAGAAAATAAAGAAGGGAAGAGTAGGAATAAGAACCTCAGACTTTTAAGTATAACGCTCAAGAAGGGTTTCCACCTTGCAACATGAAATATTTTGAAAACATTAATGCTAAAAAACATATGCAACATGTATATATGTATGTTTGAATGATATTTACAATTTTCTTCAGCAGGTTTCTGTCTATTTGTTCATATTTGTCAAACAGAATTACACAAAATTCAAAAAATGCATGCTTATTTTGGATTCAGGGGTCGAAAAACATACATTTCCGGTGAAATTTCTATGAATTTTTGGATGCAACACACACAAACATGCTCACACGCATTCACAACCCGCAGCGCACGCCAACACTTAATTGATATGCCTTTTAGGTGACGGAAGTCTACATATATTTAAATTATTTATGATTTGGAGAACTAAAATGTGGTGTCATTTCTTAAGACATATTTTATGAACACATACATACACGAAAAGTGAACTTATGATTTAATTTTATGTTATTTATTTAGTAACATTTTGCTTACAATAGATATACCAGATTTGTTATTTTTAACCATCACAATTTCTCTAACAGAGCAAAACGTGGGAGAGAGAGGGGGAGAGGGAGATGGAGGGGGATAGAGGGAGAGGAGAGATTGAGAAAGAGAAGTAATTATGCTTTAAATTTCTTTTATGGAAATAAAATTCAGTAACAGCAAACATTAAACGTTTACAGGCCGTGTCATTAGCTTTAGGAATGGGGTGGGAAGGAAGCTTCAAGCTCTTAGAAATTTTGTGCGTTATAACCAATTGTTAAGCAGTTTCCTTTGTTATCTACACTCAAACGTTTACACTACCAAGAGAGCAAAAGAAGAGAGGCCGAGGATCAGTGAAAATCGGTTAACGTTTACAAGTTTTTTTTTTTCTCACCTTTTTTTTAAATTTTTTTTTTATTATATATATATTTTTTTACCAAAGTTAGTATTTAAGTTTAATGTCTTTTTTTTTTTTTTTAAATAACATCTAAGTGCTCATTTAAGAGCTTCCATATGTGAGGATATTTTCTCATCCGGTATCTTTCTGCCTTTAGCCAGGATTTAAAGTCTGTTAACGCCGGTTGTTCAAAACTGAGACAGTAATGGTATAATCCAAGGGTCAACCATATCTGGGTGTACTCAGTTATTCCTTTCTGAAATTTCCAAGATAACAAAACCGACATTACAGCATTTTCTGAAGTGTTCCCAATCAAGTGCCCCATCTGTTTCTTGGTCCATGTCCAGATGTCAAGTTAAAACACATTAAATTAGCCAGAAATAAGTAGTGATTCTTTAATGAGTCTTTCGAGCCGCGAATGGATCGCGCCCTCAAGGTTGCTCACCAGTGTCTTAGAATGTTGAACAAGGAGTTAATTCTCTGACTTCGTGACTCTTTAACTATTGGAGAAGTTAACAGCAAGGTTTCTCAAAGCTAATATGGAGCAGCCATGACCGATACTGTAGTTCACGTTAAGAAAACGCAATTAATTAATGAAGTGAAGTGCAGAGCGGGAAGAAAAAAAGAAAAGAAGGAGAATGGCTGGGAAGAGGGACGGGGAAAAAATAAACGTAGACTGAAAATGGGAGGTGTAACCGTGAAGGAAGGCAGAGGGGGAAGGGAAGGGCCCCTTGGGGAGGTATTAAGGCCGACAACACCCGTATTTAATGTAATGTAATGGAGAGTAAGGTGTTAAGAGAAGAGGGGTCCATGAAGCTATATGCTACCGCCTTGCCATGAATCCCAGATTAATTTAATTCCATTACGCTAATGAAGATACAAAATAGAGTTGAGCAGGAGAGGTTGGGCTGTTTTATTTCCCTGAAGTGGCGTTTTAACACCCCAGCTCATACAGCGTGCATGCCACTAGGCACAGATTACTTCATGCGTGTCATCGGATATCCCACACGTGTTCAACAAATGTGATCAAGTGCAAAACTATTTCTTCAACACAAACTTTGCATTAAACTGTTTGCCTATTTTATGTCATTGTTACAAATGTGAATATGTGGTCTTATCTCTGCGAATCATAACTAGTTTTGTAGGAAATCTATAGTTCAAATGTTGCTAGAAGAGCTGAAGACATTAAAGGTTGTATCCTGACACTTGGGACCTTTCTCACTCACACATCATCTTCCCCATCCCAAGTGTGCACGCAGAAGCACACTGCCAGAATTTTTAAGGCACCTGTGTGTCAACCCTTCGGAAACCACGTCATCTCTATATTCTGTGATGTTGCTTGGCCTCCGCGATCGTCAGTTATAGAGAACAGCCTTATTCAAGTTACCAAGAAACAAAGATGGTTCGCGCCACGTGTCAGGACGGCCATCATTTTTGCTTGAGTCATTAAATACTCGTATATAACCAGAGAACTTACTAGAGAACCTATATGCAAAAGATATACTAACGTACTATTTAGGTTTCATGCTATCATTATGAGCCATTATTAACTACTCCTTACCATTATAATTTTGAAACTAAATATATGTAATTATTTTTCAGTACATGTATTTGTATATACCAAGCGAGCGAGGAAGTGCCGCTGTAATGTGTGCGACTCGCATTCTGGAGATCCTGGGCTCAATCCCCGAGGCTGATCTTGGCTCGCGGGTTTTGTCGAAGATTTCCCTGGTCGCTAGACGAACACTGGGACGGTTAATGACATCCCCTGAATTTCCTCCATTTCATGTCACTTCTCCTTTCACATCACCTTCATCCTCTTTAGTTGTTTCAGTTATAAGTGTCGGCGGGTCTCGGACTTGCATGGCAGGGAAAAAGGATGCTTTCATTAAATCTTCGTTTTCCGGATAACGGCAGTCTCGAGTCTCGGGCCGGGCGAGGGGATGGGGCACCGTTGAGATTTGTAAACTGTAGGGACCCTGCCCTCTGTTGTTGGGTCTCTTAGGTCCGGTCACCTTCTGGCTCCTCTTACCTCACCCCTCTCCCCCATTAGGGGCATAGGTTCAAAAGATATTACATAGATCGAGGTGCTAATTCCCCCCTCTCCAAACCTTGTGATACCTCATAGGCATCTATATGAATAAAAAATTCGCCCGATGCCTTGAAATTCTTGCTACAGCATGTCTTTAGGTACATTTTAAACGTTAAAGCTGCTTAGTGTCAGTTTATGCCAGACAAATGTAATCTTCTTCCTGGTCCTTCTTCTTGGGTAATCTGCTGAAAAAAGGGCGAGGAGTACTGCACGTTCCGCTTTGTGTGACACGTATATCATTGCCATGATTTCATAGGAGGGTGAATATTTTGGAGTGGCACTGAACTATCCAGTTCCATATTTACTGTAAATATATAAAAATTCCAAGGAGTTTGACCAGTTTTAGGGATCTGAACTCCAGTATAGGCGGTTCCAGCTTAAAAAATAGGTCTTTGAATTTACAAATTTATTTATCTCCATTAAATATACACTTACAAATAAATACATACACATTCTAGCTCAACATCTATTGGTCTGTAAACTCCTCTAGCTATAATAATTGACATGGAAACTTGAGATGTATTACACTGGCTCTATAGAGGGCTAAATATGGCAGGACCCAGCTTTAGTGACTAAACGGTCAGCGTGCAAAGTTGAAGTTACGACGTAACCAACATACTGGAGTTTTGAGTCATCTTAAGATCCCAACCTGCATAACTGAGAAATAATCCTATATTAGGCTCCTTATGCCAAGGTTGTTCTGTAATCAGACCGAATAGTTTTTCCAGTTCTACTCTGAAAGTAGGGTCGGTTTAATGACCGAAGTTGCGGTATCTACCTGATTCATCGTATTCACAATCTTAGGGATTTGGCTGGTACTGGAAACATGTTCCTGCTAAAGCAATGGGTCAACGTTATTTACAATATCACCTTCTGCAAATGACAGCACAGCCAACGTAGATCAATGTCAAGTCATTTATTATTTAATTATTTATGTAATAATATATAATCTAACCTGAGCAACAGGGAAAGTAAAAATGAGGACTACTGGAATTAACACTCTAACCAACGGAGCTTCTATGGTCACTTCTTATCTAATTCTAATACTCCGGAGAGCTCTTATCTCAACTTAGAGTGATTTTAGCCAAAGTGCATGTGATACTTTCTTTTTACTTGTGCCCTGCACTTGATCTTGTAAAATAAGTTCAATGACAAAGTCTAACCTCTAAATAGTGATAGTAACAAAACCAGAGGATTTTATTTCAGGTCGACTGTTGGGATGTAAATTTCTTGTGATATTTGTAATCAACCAGAGGGATTCTATTTTGGTTTAGAAGGGTTGGCACGCAGCTCAGTTGGTAATAATACTGTGTATTATTCATATTCATTATTCAGTGTATCATGGCATGCTTTATCATGTCACTTATCTAACCGCCGAGCCTAGGATTCAATCCGCATAATTCTTCAGCAGAGACGTATGACTCGTTTGTCGGAAAGTTGCCTAGCAAACAAGGCGTTGTGTCTGAACGTAGGAACCTTCACAAGTTCTCTTTCGTAGTAAGTTTAGGTTGGTCCGTGAGAGCTCTAAGTGGGGTATTTGTTACCATCGCTAGCGTAAGGCAACAGCAGTTTGTCAACAGTGTGTGTTGCGGCTCGCTTCCGCGAATGTAAATAAAAACATCTCTGTGGAATGAATGGATGTTGGTAGGAATATGTAAGAAAGTTTAATATCATTGATTGTTTTATATCACTGGACCGCACTGAACTACAATCGGAGGGGATTCCACATTGTGCGGACTGAGGCCAATTGTATGTCAGACCCTTGAGAGGAACGGAGTGTGCCCTAAGGGTGTGACGGAACCCGGTCTAGGGACGTGAGCAAGCTTGAAGGTCCCTAACGTGAGCTGGATATTCTTCATATGGACATTGCTATTTGCCATGTAGCCACCAGGCACATCGGTTTCGACTTCTGTCCCCTCAACAGGTCAGGCAACTACAGCAGTTACAGCGCGCAAACTTCCCACACGGAGGCACCAACTCCTTCATTGCAGACACCTCCGATCCTGAAAACCATATTGAAATGAAGGTGAAATGAAATGGAGTGACGGAAAACTCGGGGGATGTAATTATCCTTCCCAGCATTCTCCTAGCTACTCGGGTAAAACCCGAAAAAACACGTAGTTGAGAACGGTCGGTCTCGGAAATCGAATCTGCCGACTGCGAGCCATGGACGCCACCACCTGAGTCATGCGCTTGGTATTTAATGTTACACTTTTGTGTGTGATATTGCGACGCACGTTATCTGTCCTATGTTAACGCCATTACCGTACTAGTCCCTTTCGTATTGAATGCCGTGCTTGCAACTCAATTTTTCCACCATGTACTGTGCAAGTCCGGCCCTTAGAGCTGGCACTCGTTTCAAAAACTGGGCTCTGAAGAATGGCATCATGCCACACTCTGTATTCTTCGTTTTTCAATTAGAAAATCCTGGCCAAGAAGAGGTCGCAATCTAACTGGTACACGAACTCACTTGTAGAAGAGACCAAGAAATGTACCTCAAATTCTCCTCATGACCCAAATTTATCAAATATAATTGTTCTTTCCCCCGTAAAGAAAAAAAACTTGCATTTATATCTGCTTTCTATTTCGATTTTCATCATCCATATATCGTGTCTCGGAAACTGAGGCGATGTCCCCTCAGTCGATAAACCATTACTTCGCGCCTTCCGGTTTATACAAGCGCCCGTTGTTTAGTACGATGAAGTGACTGCCTCATAAACTCAAATGCACTTAAACTCATGTACTCACCCTTGTCACTAAAGGGGACGCTAGAAGTGCTCGCCTTCGCTTTCAGCACAGTTCTGACATCTTATTGCAATTGATCATTACTTTTCTTAATCCTCTTTGAAAAACTGAATTAATCTCTTTCAAATGCCAGTCTTAAGTTCGTCTCAAGTGTGTGGATTCGTTTTCTATACTTTTATCTTTTAATAATTCCCAGAGATAAAGTCACGGGTGGTTAGATCAGATCATGAGGACCATTTATTGTTGCTGATAACTGTATCGTCATGCATATTTCGAATTAGCTGCAATGAAACTTTAGCTACATGAAACTTCATGAAGTATCTCTTTTCAGCAAACAGGATTGAAAAATACTATTCACATATTTATCACTGTTAACTGTGTCCTCAAAAAACTTGGGCCTATTATTGTGTCACAGAAAACTGCACACCACGCCTTTACTTCCTTGTTGTGACGAGATTCCTCTTGAAATGATACAGATTAGGTTTCTCGGCATCCAATATCATAATTTTTTGAGAATTTACCTATCCAGTAAGTGAAACCGGGCTTCGTCTGAAGAAAAGGTGAGGTTAGGATAAAGGTCATCATCATGAATTTATTCAAAAGCCATTCAAAAATCTAATCTTACGCACAGGATCACACGGTGTAAGCGCTTTTATCACTATACATTTATAGGGGTTAAGTAACTTCGTAGCCCTTTGTATGGCATCATAAGAAATTCTCATTTGCGAGAAAGACAGCTGAAAGACTTCTTAGGGGATTTCTCGAAGAGATGTCCAGTGTTTTTTTTTTCTTTTCTTTTACTTGATCACCCTCCCCTTATGCAAGGACTTACTCTAGGACTTACACCTAGCCAGTGCCTAGGGTTAGACGACTGTTGCGGAGCACAGGAACCTATGGACCTGACAGAGTGAGGACCTGGAAGCAAGTGGTCAGTCAAGCACCAGGTATGGGAGTGAGGAAGAGGATGATATGAAATGAAGGCGAAATCGATGATTGGAAAGGTGATAATGGAGCAATTGCTGGAATGAATGGTGGGGGAAACCGGAGAACCCGGAGTAAACCCACCTAGACGCCGCTTCGTCCACCACGAAAACCGCATATGGGTCCCTGAAATCGAACCCGGGCCGCCTAGATGGTAGATGAACGCTCTAACTGCGCGGCCACGGCGCCGCCTCGAGTTGTCCAGTGTCATCAGGAGTTTTTTCATGGCCGTGATCTTTTCGCTTCTTATCAACATTTCCCCTTTCACGAAATTTATTAACTATTCTATGAACTGTTTTATGACTTGGGACTCGAACATCTGGAAAATTCTTTTCAAATAATCTCTTGACAGCACTAGGGGTTCTCTATGGACATACGAGTCATAAATGGACATTCGACGTGGAATACAATTATTAGACATTATTTGCCATTACACTCACTGTATGTATTGCCCTTATTGAAAATTTATACAAAGTACGTTGCGAGACCTTGAATAAAGCAGTTATAGCCGCAGATTTCTGGACAGTAGTAATTCTGCAAATTTGCACTATATAAGCTGTAGCGACCTTTTTGAAATATTGAATATAAACTCAGGCGGCATATCTGGTCTACCATGCGGCATCTGTAGACAGTAGTCCACAGACTGAAAATTCTCTGAATATCGTATTATCTTTTCGTCTTTCTTTCCTCGTTTTCTCTTCGCTATGCTGAAACCCAGCACAGCTAAGAACTTAAACCCCTCTGTGTAATTAATTGTGCTTTACAAGTTAATAATTTCCCAACACGCTGGGCTGCCTGCCAACTGGGAAGTACACGAATTTGCATTAAACTGTCGTCTCACCAACAAAGCTATATTTTCTCCTTCCTTTTGTTAAAATGTAAGCAGTCAGAGACAATAGTGGTTATTTCGTTATGCTAGTTTTGCTCATTATTTTTCGAAGTTTTATAATATTTATCTGCGGAGTTAGTTTTAAAACTCAAGTAAGGTTCTTCTTAATATTCCATGCGAAGAATTGCTCTAATAAAGATGATCGCTTGTATTGACAAAGCTTAAACTTGAGTTAGTATGTGTAAACACAAAATAAAATGAGCATAAACAAATAATTCGGAGAGAAAGTTAAAGAAAAATATTCAAGTGTTTGTGGTCAGCAGAACTTAAAAAAAATAATAAAAAATAAAATTAAACCATAGATGAAATACCAAACTTAGGCAGTACTTAATTTTAGCACCTTTGAGTGAGCGACACAAAGATTTTCATGATTTTACATGGAAAGTTCTTATTTAGTCCTAACGATTTTTATTAAAATGCCATATGTTTAATATATTTAGGTGCATGAATTTGCAGCAAATAGCTTATGATGTTCTCTTCATTCTAAATGAACTTTATATGCTTGCTTAGCTGGAAGCCATAAGTAATACACAAAATTTACTATTAAAAATTACATAGATCTCATTAAATCCCACGGTTTGTCAATGTTTTGTAGGAGATATTATTGCTATTGGTTTTAATTTTAAAATACTTTATACTTCTCGAAGTGCTAAGTCGCTATTCTTTTGTTTCTGGTGGTCAGGCAAAGAATTACAAAGCTAGTGCATTGCAATCGGCTGTTTAAATATTTGGTTATCCTTTCAGCCTCCTGTAACTTCATTAAACATATTGTCACGGCGGCTGTGGACAAAGGAGGTTTAGCTAAGTAACGCTACTCACACTCTGCCCCTGTAATCGCCGGCTGGCAAAAATTGGGCGGCCCGGAACAAACGCTGTTGTACGCAATTCTAGAATCTTTTCGATTCTTCGAATCGTTCGAAACTGAGAACCTTTGATTTCCAAAGAAGTCGCCGGTAATTGAGAGACTGCATATATAAGCAGTCGGCACATATCGAGCAGTTCCTATAGAAAAGTACCAGGCAACCTCAAAATTACCACCCTTTTAACCTCTTGTCTACTATTGGTAAATTGCTCGAAAAACATACTTTGTCGACTCCAAAAACAAGTTTTGGAACTACACGAACCTTGAAATTCTCGATTTGACTTTAGAAAAGTGCACTCCACAGACTTGCGGCTACTAAGACTGGAAGGTGACGTCATTGAGCAATTTAACAACGGGGCTTCAGTGTTGTCATTATTTCTGGACATAGAAGCCACTTTCGACCGGTGCTGGCATGACGGCCTCATTTACAAACTGCACCGCAATTTTCCCAGCCTTCGAAATTAGTATTTGTTTTTGCTGCACAAAATCGCCGCTTCTGCGTCCAAGAAAGTCGCTCCTGCTCCAGGGAAGAGTCATGCAGTTTGGCGTTCCACAAGGGGCAATCATATCCCCTTTTTGTAAATACTTTTCACTGACGAGTTTCCCATGGACCTCAGATGAAAGGTTGCCATCCATATGCCAACGACATGCAATTTCAACCACCGCAAAATCCTCGTTTCGGCTTTGCAGAAATGCAATGGTATGTGGACCGCTTCCTCTCATAACTCCATAATAGGAAAATAAAATAAATGCCAGATCATCCATTTCTCAAAGCCGCATCTCACTTTGGCAATGGACCTAACGGTCGGTGGTCAAGTATCGCACTGCCGTCGGCAAGTCAAATACTTAGACGTCACCATGTACCGCACAATGTGTTGGTCCACCCACCTAAAAACATTCCGCCATCAAGGACAGGACATGCAGTCTTGAACTGCAACAATTGCGTTCTTTATAGTGAAGTTGCTCCAAAATTGTTGTAACACTAGTTTCGTGTCCTCGATCTGTTTCGTCAATTAACTGCATGAATGTTGCACTGAGATAGTAGCTCTTGAAGGTCGCAATAACACCCTGGTCCATGGGTTGAATCAGGGATGTTATGCTTGGTGGTAGGAACAAAACCTTGATGTTCTCATCGGCATCCGCGATACTCAGAGGTTGCCCTGGCGCGTTGTCCAAAAGCAGCAGGATTTTGAAGGGCACATTTATTTTCTTACAATAAGCTTGCAGCTCATGGTGGAGTTCATTGGAGCTTCTATTATCCAACCTTTTTTGCTTGACCGACAAACAACTGGCAATTCTTTCTTAGAGTAGCCCTTGAGTGCTCGTGAGTTCTAGGAGTGATACGAGAATCAACAGGGGTTTGATTTTATGGTCTCTAGACACATTTCCTCCTAGCAACAAAGTGAAACGATCTTTGGAAGCTTTAAGGCCGGGGGTCCTCTTTACTCGTATTGATTGAAATGTTCTACTGGGCATACGTTTCCAGAACAAGCCGCTTCATTCTGATTGAACACTTGTTGTGGCAAATATCCATGCTCCTCAATCACTGCTTGTAATTGTGTAGGAAAATTTTCAGCAGTAACAACATCCGCTTCTCCAGCCTCTACTGTTAGCTTAAGGTTATGAAATCCATGTCGCCCCTTGAAACGTTCAAACCAGGCCGCACTTGCAGCAAAGATCTCACTTTAGAGTCTGGATAGGATGTAGCTTTCAGTTCTTTAAACAATGTTTTTGCTTTAGTCTGAATAACCATGGTAGTTAGCGGGATGGAACGTTTAGTTTGATGTTCAATCCAGTGGACCAACATACGTTACATTTTCCCCATGATTGGCACCCTTATTTGTGTTACCTTAGAACACAAGTCTGGTCGCACTTTTGCAGCTTTCTTTAACTTTTTTCCGCTTGACTTCTTATGGTTTTAAGAGTTGATAAATTACTGTAGCTCTGATAACGTCTACACTGCGCTCATTGCGTTCATACCGTTTTATAACTTCCAGCTTTTCTTCAAGTGTTATTGATTTCCTTTGCTTTTGGAATCATTTTGGTCACGTTTACTTCTTATTTTCTCCATTACGTTTATAGAAACAATAAAACACACTTTCCAACTCAATGTTCTGCTCAATACTGACCACAACAGAGACAATGCAACACAGCTCCTCAGCGCTCTCTTTGACACGTGACTCCATGACGCCTTGCTGCGCCGCACACTCGATCGTGGAATCGCCCCACAGGTTGATTGTGAATGCGCAAGCTAAGTTTACATATTTGTCTTTTAAATCGCGTTATAGCGAAAACGTTATAGCGTTTGTGTGTGTGTGTGTGTGTGTGTGTGTGTGTGTGTGTGTGTGTGTGTGTGTGTGTGTGTGTGTGTGTCTGTTTCTGTGTGTCAGTTTGTGGACAGCATAACTCAAAAACGAAAAGTAGATTAAAAACCAAAGTTGGTATCTTTCAAGATACCCCACCCTAAACTACCCTTTACATGGAAAATTTTTCGAAAATTTTGATTTTCTTGAAAATGGCTCTAACGACTTTGATTAAAATGCCATATGTTTGAGATATTTTTACGACAGATGAAATGTATATTTTGAATTTTCTGGCTATAGCCCCTGTAGTCGTATTTACTCTGGACGACGTTTGCATAACTGGTAAACCGTTAGAGATAGACCAAATCATTAATCATTTAATCCTAATGTTAACATTTATGCATTACATAAAACATAAATGGCTTACTGGTTACTGATTTTCTTTCGGCCCTATGTAGTACCACAAACGCATCAAAATACTCCCCATGTTTTATGAGTATGTCCTAAGTGCTCTTTCTATCATATGATGGTCAAGGACCTTCTTAGGGAGCCTTTTTCTGTCCATGTTTTTCTAACTGAGCTTTCTGTTTTCTCTATGTTCCAGTAGCATTCCATTTATGTAACAAATGTGAGGTTCTCTAATATTTTGTTTTAAGTTGATCTATTTCTGTGCTCCTAAACAGCATTTAATAATTTTATTTCAACTGGTTTTTTCGTAACCAACCAAGGTTTATTTCCATATAGTTCAGTGGGAATAACCTTGACTGGCCTCGCAGCTCAGTTTGTAGAGCACCTGCGTGATGTGTGAGGAGCACAGGGTTTGATTCCCGGTAAGAGGTGGGAATTTCCTCTAGCAAATATTATTTCCTAACTTAGCCAGAGTCTGTAAGTATGAGGGAGGGAGTGAGTGAGTGAGTAAGTGAGTGAGTGAGTGAGTGAGTGAGTGAGTGAGTGTGTGTGTGTGTGTGTGTGTGTGTGTGTGTGTGTGTGATCTAATTTACAAAATCCAAGGAAAAGCCAGATATCCAATGACGACTATATACTAATTAATACAATTGCCAATAGGCAATATGTTCCAAAGGTAAAAAGCTGTCGATACGACCATTGCAATTAAAAGAACGGAAAGGAAAGGAACAGACGTGTTTTCTTAAAGTTTGTTTATTCATTGGTCTTTATCCTCAGTCTATTTATTGTTCCCCAGATGTATCGGAACTTCGATATTTTCTATTATTAACTAAAAGGTACACTTGTTGAATTACTCTTTTTACTAGCTATACACAGTCAGTAGAGGCATTATATAATATGTAAAATTTGAATGCAGACATTTCACCAGAAACACATTTTGAGGCCCTTGCACCCAAATCGATTTAAGAAAAAGGTTCCGTGTGTGTGTGTGTGTGTGTGTGTGTGTGTGTGTGTGTGTGTGTGTGTGTGTGTTTGTGCCGAAGGAGATATCAGCACTGTGGAGATATCAGCAATATCTGGGCTATAGCGCTATTTTACCTTTGGGAGGAAGGGATGAGGTGAGGGGTTGGTCTCTAGATGAGATAGAGCGTCCCTACAGTACCTTCCCTCTGTTCTCATGGACCGGTTCGGGCAGAACATTCAAATGCCAGATTAGAAACATTCTCTGCATATCAACATCCACTGCACCTGGCTTTGTAACCCTAAAATATCTAAAGAGTTGCGATATGAAGAATGGGTGAATTCATGAAGCGTGAGAATGCATTCCAGCAGCGGTCAGCGGTCAGAGAAAACCATGAAACGCCCTTGGTCTGGAATGGTAGGCGCATCGAGGTTTGAATCCGAATATGCCTAAGCCATGATGTTTGCGGTTGGCTTTGGGAATTCCGCGGTTCAAATACCTCCAGGAACCTCCTCCGAGATTGAGATTTTTCCAGGCTTTCCACAGTCTTCAAATTGCAAATGCCGAGAAGTTGGCCTGGAACGTTTCCTTTTCGAATTTCCTTTCCCAATTATGACTTGACTTCTTGTACCATCAGTGTACACCACCTGTGGTGCCGTATATAATTACAACAGGTGTTCAACATTACTAAACACAAAAAGAGAAGAACCCTGAATCTCCCGACTCAAGTGATGCAGTCTTCCATGCCATTGGTACGTCACATATTTACTTGTTTGAATGATAAGTTCGCTTATATAAAATGCATGTTATTAGTAATTGATCAAATATTCTTTATTTATAAACAGGGACATGTGAAATATTTTGGTGTTGGAGTTCGCCAGTAGCCGCCTCTCTTAGCATATTGATCTAATATTGAGGGCAGAGTCGCAGTTCAAATCAAGTTAACTGTATTATTCAAATCAAAACTCTGGTGCTCATCACCTAAACCTTCAGAAAGAGCCCTCCACACACATTAACCTAACCCAATATTCCGCTCTCATCCATGTAAAAGTAGCTGCCACCTTTTTTAACATTAATTTTTATGGATTTTAATTTCAAATTTCGTTCTTTTTTACGCTTTCCCCCGACAACTCCTTTCGTGAGTGATAGAAGCACGCAACATTCGCGCGAAACAAAACGCAAACATCTGCTATAGGTTTATGAAGTTAACCTGATTGGCTGACAGCATTAACACGTCACATGTATGTTTATGGAGATGAATCCTCTGGGGAATTTATCCTCCTCCTTTCGCTGCTCTCCCCTCCACGTGTCGAGGGGTAGAGATTCAGTTTGTTGAAACTAATGAACCGTGTGTATGTATGTTGCTTGGTTATACATATGTACCTAGCGAGCAGAGGAGGCCATGCATGCATATACACCAGAGCCCCCTTCGGTCGACAGCATGGAAATCTCTAATGCATGAACACCACGGACCCCCTCTTCCCCCTACTCACGCCAATTGAATTATACTGTGACTGTCATTCTGGTACAGTCGTTTGCTCAGCATACTGGAGCACTCTACAGTCGTGAGCACAGCTTTATACTACACCAAACAATGAGATGACAGAAACTTACTGTTTCACAAGATTCTATAGCCTTTTCTTCAACAGTGGAAGGTAAAAAACAAAATAACTACACGAGCCGCTCATACTAATATTACTGCTGCTGCTACTATTACTGCTACTACCACTACTAGTAATAATGACAACAGTAATAATAGTAATAGTAATAACAATAACAATAATAAAAACAGAGCGCGAACGGTGATCATGTTTCGGTATGGATGGAAAACAACAATTAAGGCCAAACGACAAAAAACTAGAGCTTGCTACTGCGCATGTCGGAATACGTACTATTGTTTCCACAAAAATGTTATATGGAGTGTCTGTAATTTAATGATCGGAGCTAAAATATATGACAACACATGTTGAAAGATGATTTTATTTTGCTACTAGGATTGCTTTATTGTTCCATAAACGTTCCTATTTGCAAAATAAAATTACACATTTATCACTTGTATCATAAATAACTATTTTTAACTTTCGTACTAAGTGCCCTACTCTAGTGTTCTATCTGAAGCTGTCCCAGTTAAATCGCTTATGCTTTACCATATACAAGCAGACTTCAAAAAGGAAGTTACATATGATGGCAGGCCAAGTAACTTTTGTTGAATGCTGCACTACACTGCAAAGCGGCACAGATATATAACACTATGTTTCAACATAGTCCCAAGTGTCTCTAAGCAATGATCTGAACCTTCTACCGGTAGTTCAATTCCTCAGCGATAGAAATCCGCTGATCGATCACGGAGGCATTCGAGGATCATTGTGCGCACTTCATCTTTGGCAAATCTGTTTCTCTCCAGATGTTCGTTCTGCTTGCTGAACAGATGGAAATCGCACTGTGCAAGATATGGACTGTAAGCCGAATTCTGCCATATCTCCATCGAAAACATTGAAGCAAAACTTGTATTATGTCCACCATGTGGTGTGTTGCATTATTGTGCAGGAGATCAATGCCTTTGCTTAATTTGGCTATGACTAGATGCGATATTGCATTTGGTATTTATAGCGCAGAATTTCATAGTGAATCTCTACAATTTCGACGTTTTCTCCACAAGAATCGTACTTTGGAATATGTTTCCACTAGACGCGCCCTTTCGCTCGCACAATGTGACGCACCTGTTATCAATACCGCAGTAGAACTCTGCAGGAATTCGGAACTCTAATCTAACAAAGTGCCATTCTTGTTGCGCAATGGTCTTAGCGTGGGACAACATGTGTAACTTACTTTTTGAAGTACACTTGTGTCAGTAACGTTATTATTATTATTATTATTATTATTATTATTATTATTATTATTATTATTATTATTATTATTATTATTATTATTATTATTATTATTATTATTATTATTATTATTATTATTATTATTATTATTATTATTATTATTATTATTATTATTATTATTATTATTATTATTATTATTATTATTATTATTATTATTATTATTATTATTATTATTATTATTAAGTACTAGTTACCTTACTTTTTATAATCAGATTATATTCTCTGCCCTTTGCAAAAATATCGAGTCATATTCAATGCTGTTGTTGACTTCATTTTATTTGGGAGTAATTACCGGTTAAGTACTTACCATTAAGTACCCCTACTGAATTTTCGACGTTTTTTAATATTTGCAATGGAAAAAAGGACTTGATCATCTGTACTCACAATTAAACGGCAGCTTTGTCTATGTGGCCATTTAAATGCCTAAAGGTGATATTTATATATACTGCGGACAGGTATGAAAATAGAACGTGAACGTTTTATGTATTCATAACGTATTATGTATTCATGCTTTCATGTATTTTCATGTATTCATGCTTTCCTGGACTTTTATTATTTTGAATATCCTTCAAATGTTAAATGTGTCCTTTGAAAGCGGATGACCTTTTCCTGATACTAAGAATCATTTTCTACTTTTTTTTGTTATGATAATTTAACAGAAGATTTTTTATTGAGGGGGGGAGGGGAGTTGTCATTAATTTTACTTATCTTTTGAGGAAAAGTCTTATATATAACCTGGATGTATTATTTAATTTTAAAGAACTAAATTTCAAGAATAATATGTAACATTTAAAAGGATGTACAAGTGTTTCACATCAGACTGGACTTCCTTTTCTGAAACTTATTTTCACATAAAGTGAAGTACATAGGTTAAGTCAGGTTTAGAGGTGATGGGCTATAAAATCCCTAAACACCTCGGAACATTGCTTATTCACTGTTCACTCCCTCATTGTCTAGTCTCTCAGAATGTCCTCATTCTTCATAAAGAAAGCTACCTTACATATTGAGTATGTGCAATTGAATAAACTCTTTATTAAAGTGTCTCGTAGTCTCACAATAAATGACCAGCCGTTTCATTTTCTTTGTGCTTCTCATACAAGTTGGATCATCTTTACCATTTTGTATAACTGTCCTTTGAAGTAGCCGTGCTCTGTGTCCGTGAAGACATGAGGATTTGAAGGGAACAATCCTGTTACCCTGAACCCATATACTGTTATCTCACCTGCATGACACTTGAGGTAAGCCTTGTCAAAAGGTTCGGCGGTGTCCATGTTCGTTACTAGTCGTGCATTCTCCCTCATCCATACATTCACCTGCTGAGAGTAATAGGTTCTTAATGGACTCATGAAGCTCCAGTCAAGTGGTTGCATCTTGTGGGTGACAGGAGGCAGGCTCTCATGGTTTTCACGTGCCACACTTATTACATACAGGTTTTTGGAGTGGCTGTAATGTCCATTCAGACATTACATCACTGTCCACCAGTTCTGCTGTTGACTCCATCTTTCCCAAGAAATGTTTGAATCAATCAGTAAGCAGATGGCTATGAATCCACCCAGAAGAATGGCATGCAATAGTAGACTCTGATGGAGCACCACACATAATTTGACTGCTGAGGTTCTTGCGAGGAAATATCATCATAGAGGAACGTAATTTCCTGCAGCACCCATGAAGTAACGACGGTGACGAGTGATCCGCTCTGCAGAAGACATGGCTGCTACTTGACGCTTTCCCTCTCCAGAAATGATGCGAGAAGCTTTACTCTATACAATGCATAGTTCAGTTTTGTCGATGTTGTATATTCTATCCGACGGATAGCTGGTTTCTCCATCTCTTCAGTAAGCGCTGAGAAAAATATCAGCACATTTTCCTTCGTGAAACCTAGGCTCCTATTAAAATAGGTTGCTATGGGTTTTCGTATCGAAATCGTCTGTTTGTGCCGCTCCAAGAAAAGGCGTAACCACGCTCTCCCAGCTTGTTCGCTCAAAAATGGACTAGGAATGCGATTGGCTTTGGCAGATTGATAAGCCATATGGTGGAGATCCTTTCGGGTAAGCCCAAAAGTTTACTCTCCATTGCCATGCTGTACTCTCTCAGCTACTGTTCTTGTTCTGGAGAAAGGACCGTTTTACGCCCAAGTTTATTCTACACAGCTAAATCAACCGGTTAGTCAGATTTGACTAACCTAAGCAATATAGACTTTGGAACGCGGAACGTTTTTGATGCCTTCAGGAAGCCCGTCTTTTTTTCACGTACACATTGAATAGCTTGCTGCATCGCAGCCGCATCCCACTGCTTTCGAACACGTAAAGACGCTTTTATCTTCATTTCTGAAGCAATACCTAGAAAGAAAACACTTCCTGAAGCTAGGGCAACTAGTACTACTACTAGTACTCCGTATTAGTGACACAGTCATCTTGAAATTTAAAACTTCATATTAAATCGCAAATTACAATTAGAATGACAATGAAGACGCTAACTTATAGTTTAATGTATTACCTTAAACCCTACATAGAAAGTAATTAACAACTTACCTAGCATAACAAAGATGAAACGGATAACAAAATGTCCTGCAACAATTATTTTTCTTCCCACTTGATTCGTTGAAACGGCGTCACTCGCAATGGCTGCCAACGGCAATATGAACTCCCCCCAAAGTAATTAAAAGCTACTGGTCGTAGTTGACAATAACCTCACCAGAGTCCAGTAGTTATAAGACTTCTCACCCCTCATCCTATTCTCTATTGCTACTCCTTATCTATACTTATACCCCTTCCGCTATTATATAAAAGCGATTATCAGTCCACTAATCGCTCCATCATGGGAGTTATTATTATTACCCACATTAACTATTGGCCTCTAGTGTTTACTTATAATAGGCAGAGAAAAGAAGTATTTAAATACACCCAAAACTGCATTGCTAAATTTCACTAAAAATGGGTTCCTTACTTAAAATAATTAAAAAAGAAACATCTCGCATGTCTATGTGCCTAACTTTCTGTGTGTCTGTGAAAACAAAATATAATTTGAAAGCGAAAAATTGGGTATGTAGCAACCTTGTTGTTCAAGTTCAACATCTTTCAAGGATTTGACTGGAAGATTTTCATGAAATTTATCCATTCCTAACTATCCCTACATGGAAAACCATCCGCTATTTTCTATTTACTTAAGACAGCTCTTAACAATTTTGAGAAATAAAAGACACAGTTTGAATTTTATGTGAACAGCCTTTATAATCCCTTGTTTCCAGTTGAATTTTGTATAGTAACGAAATTGTAAAACAAATTTCATATAAAATATAGTACTCATTAACATATACAATCTTAAAATGGTTTAAATAACTTTTTGTGCCAGCTTTAGTCGTTTACGAGATAATTGCTGTTTATGGAGAAAGTTTTCCTGGAATTAAAGCTACGCACCCTTGAAATAGTATATCTATTATTTCCCTTCCTGTCAGGCCACTTGTGTAAAGAATATCCAAAATATCAACCCCAATATACATATAGTGAGCTCTTTTTTAAACATCTGACTGTCGCACTAGTGTCCTATATCGTTCTAGTTAGACGCAAAACCATATGTATGTATTCAAATCATTTCGAAAACAGTTATCACGCATTAATAAAACTCAGAACAAGAACAATTTATTAGAAAAAATATGAACATACTAATTTTACTGAGTAGAAAAGTCACATGATTGTAACCATAAGATATTTTAGAGTTGGTGAAAGAAGTTCAAGAAAATTGAAAAACTCGTTATTTTATTACTTTCGGAGAAATGTTTCAAGAAATTGAGATAATAGATATCTTAATGCATGAATTATGATTCTAAAATGAGGAATCTGTTGCGGTTCTAAAGGTTCATCGTTTCATACTAAACGAGGTCAAGCAATGATTATTCTTCCCATCTCAGCGCTCTGTATTCTACATAGCTGAATTTAAAGGCAATTTTTTTTTCAAAAACGAGCTAGAATATGATTAAATTCTGATTGCAGTCAAGCATCTGAATCTGGGAAAAGTTCCTTTTGTAAGATTTGAAGCTTTCACGGCGAGCGTTATTGATCAAGGCTTCACGGGTGATCAGCCGTGTCAGGTTTAAGAACATCGAGCTTTCGGCCATTGCAGACTACATGGCCTTCTTCAGGATGTGAACACTGAGAGGAAGACTACTCCGCTCTTCATATATATAATAGCATATTCAATATATACATACACAATACATACACACACACACACACACACTTCCTTTATTCCATGGGAGTATAAACTAAATATCACATTTTATAAATATACATTAAAACAGATTAATGCTATCAGAAATATATTTATACCGAATAATATTTAGTTTCTGAAAGTAGTGTATAGGTATTTAAAAGCATTTAACAAATTAGGAAAAACTTTTCACAATCGAATAAATAACTGAAGGTCTCCGAAGTTAATTAAAAATATGTAAAATGGAAATTAAATATTGATAATGCCCACAAAGGTATGCAATATTCCAAAATATTTAAGTAATTAAGCTGCAAAACATAAAAAATCCTTGAAACGAAATTATATTTTAGTATTTTACTGTGATTTAACTGTGTTCCTTGGCCTCTGAGGAAACACACACACACACACACACACACACACACACACACACACACACACACACACACACACACACACACACACACACACACACACACACACTGCAATTTTTAGCATCAAAGTATACCATTATACGTGTACGGATTAATCATTCCAAATTGGAAACAGTAGCAAAATTACTAGTTTTACTATATGTGCATACATATATAATATCTAACAAGGCACTGTTGGCCGGACTACTAAAGTTTCCCGTTCAGGAGCGGCAACTTCTTCACCAGAACTGCTGTGCAGAATAGCATAAATAGCAGGCGTTATCCAAGTTTTGATTTCAGGATCAACTTCACTGTAGAGCGTTGGGTTTTTCTGGTTAACCTGTTTTACACCAGTGAAATGAAGAGAAATACTGTACTTATTAAAAATAGTGGAATCGGAATCTCTTCTAGCGTTCTTTTTTTATAGACAGATTCTCTTTGTTTCTTCATGTCTCACTCCCCACACACATATGCATACTCTCTCTCTTATTATTATTATTATTATTATTATTATTATTATTATTATTATTATTATTATTATTATTATTATTATTATTATTATTATTATTATTATTATTATTATTATTATTATTATTATTATTATTATTATTATTATTATTATTATTATTATTATTATTATTATTATTATTATTATTATTATTATTATTATTATTATTATTATTATTATTATTATTATTATTATTATTATTATTATTATTATTATTATTATTATTATTATTATTATTATTATTATTATTATTATTATTATTATTATTATTATTATTATTATTATTATTATTATTATTATTATTATTATTATTATTATTATTATTATTATTATTATTATTATTATTATTATTATTATTATTATTATTATTATTATTATTATTATTATTATTATTATTATTATTATTATTATTATTATTATTATTATTATTATTATTATTATTATTATTATTATTATTATTATTATTATTATTATTATTATTATTATTATTATTATTATTATTATTATTATTATTATTATTATTATTATTATTATTATTATTATTATTATTATTATTATTATTATTATTATTATTATTATTATTATTATTATTATTATTATTATTATTATTATTATTATTATTATTATTATTATTATTATTATTATTATTATTATTATTATTATTATTATTATTATTATTATTATTATTATTATTATTATTATTATTATTATTATTATTATTATTATTATTATTATTATTATTATTATTATTATATTATTATTATTATTATTATTATTATTATTATTATTATTATTATTATTATTATTATTATTATTATTATTATTATTATTATTATTATTATATTATTATTATTATTATTATTATTATTATTAATTATTATTATTATTAATTATTATTATTATTATTATTATTATTATTATTATTATTATTATTATTATTATTATTATTATTATTATTATTATTATTATTATTATTATTATTATTATTATTATTATTATTATTATTATTATTATTATCATCATCATTATTATACTTATTATCATTATTATCATCATTATCATCATCATTATCATCATCATAATCATCATCATTATCATCATCATTATCATCACCATTATCATCATCATTATCATCATCATTATCATTATCATCATTATTATCATTATTATCGTCATTATCATTATTGTCATCATTATTGTCATCATTATTGTCATCATTATTGTCATCATTATTGTCATCATTATTGTCATCATTATTGTCATCATTATTGTCATCATTATTGTCATCATTATTGTCATCATTATTGTTATCATTATTGTTATCATTATTATTATCATTATTATTATCTTTATCATTATTATCATTATTATCATTATTATTATGATCATCATCATCATTATTATTATTACTATGATGATTATGGTGATGACGATTATTATGATTATTATTATTATTATTATTATTATTATTCTTATTATTATTATTATTATTATCATCATCATCATTATTATAATTATTATTATCATTATTATCATCATCATTATCATCATCATTATCATCATAATCATCATCATTATCATCACCATTATCATCATCATTATCATCATCATTATCATTATCATCATTATTATCATTATTATCATCATCATTATCATTATTGTCATCATTATTGTCATCATTATTGTCATCATTATTGTCATCATTATTGTCATCATTATTGTCATCATTATTGTCATCATTATTGTCATCATTATTGTCATCATTATTGTCATCATTATTGTCATCATTATTGTCATCATTATTGTTATCATTATTATTATCATTATTATTATCATTATTATTATCTTTATCATTATTATCATTATCATTATTATCATTATTATTATGATCATCATCATCATTATTATTATTACTATGATGATGATGGTGATGACGATTATTATGATTATTATGATTATTATTATTATTATTATTATTATTATTATTATTATTATTATTATTATTATTATTATTATTATTATTATTATTATTATTATTATTATTATTATTATTATTATTATTATTATTATTATTATTATTATTATTATTATTATTATTATAGCTATTATTACTATTACTATTATTATTATCATTATTATTATCATTATTATTATCATTATTAGTACCATTATTATTATCATCATTATTATAATAAGCGAGATTTACATCAGGGAGGTCATGCCTGGATAATATTTTTACAATTCAATAGATCTTTGAAAAAATGATAGCCAAGGGCAAATCATTGCATTTTTATTTGTGGACCTTGAAAACGCGTATGATTCACTACCCATAAATAAGGTGTGATACTCCTTATTAAACACTTCTATATCTGAGTCTCTTATTGATTTTATAAAAAGATTATATGATTCTAGTGCATGTGTGAAGATTGGGAATCAAATCTCGAAAGTATTTCGAATAACCAAAGGTTTCAGACAAGGATGTGCAATGTCGCCAGCATTATTTAAAATTTATCTGAATGATGTCTTGAGAAAATGGAATAGTGCCTGTCACAAAATGGGAATAGAAGTGGATGATGAGATCATCTACATCTATTATTCGCTGATGACCAAGTAATTATAGGTCAGTATGGAGAAGACATAGACATAGAATTCATGATCCGTAAGCTCATAGATGCATTTGAGGCGGGATGATTAAATATTAATTTTGACAAGATAGAATATATGGTAGGTGGAGCAGAAGGGGACAATCTGGAAATAATTGGTAAAATAATAAAACGAGTTGAACAATTCAAATATTTTGGGTCTATTATAGACCAGTCAGTAGACGCAAAAGAGACATTAACAACATAATAAATAGTGGTAGAAAGGAAATAAACTCCTTAAATGGGTTTTTGTGGAGTGGATATATATCAGAAGAACAAAGTTAAATAGATACCTTAATTAAAAATTATTGTTGAGAGTATTTTAACATATGTAAGTGAAAGTTGAACGGTGAATGAAAGATCGAGGAGAGGATTGCTGGCGACAGAAATGAATGGCTTCAAATAACCAGAATCTTCTAGACGTTTCATCTTGAACGTTCTGGGCCCTTTGGAAATGTCCTACAGCTATATAAGTGGGTAAGCTACGCAAATCAGTGATTACTGAGACTAGCGAGCTAGTGCCTTTCTGTTGCGACGCAAAGTCTTGCTTTCCGAGTGAGTATTTGACGACCGCAGCGACTTGCAATGAGTGCTGTTACTGCAAGGAATTTGAGACATCTTGTGTTTGACTGCCCAACGAGTGAACCATCCGGAAGAAGAGGCCACGTCCTCCTGCGTATTTCAGTGCTTTGCGTTGAAACAATTGAAAATCTGGAAAAGTCACAAAACTCGCTCCGATTATGTGTATTTATTTTATTTTATAGGTTTTCCACTTGTCAGCTGTTGCCTTGCCGTCCTGAACAGGTTCTCCAATACAGCCTATCATTCCACTGTCCCTCTTCCAATCCTATTTTCCTCATGGCTTTATCTATACCATCCTTCCAAGTAAGGCGTGCCCTTCTTCGTTTGTTCCGATCAGAAGCCGACCAGCTAATAATTTGCTTTGGTAATCTGTTTTCTGTCATTCTCTGAACGTGTCCATATCATTTGAGAGCCCTTGTTTCTAATCTAATGCGTGTGTGTATATATATATATATATATATATATATATATATATATATATATATATATATATATATATATATATGCATTCCTTATATGCTCCATTCTGGATACTCTCATACTTCTCCCATATCGCACAGATAAAGTCGCATTAGCGGCTAGGTGCTGTGCAAACAGACACACCGTACAGGAGAACCTGTACGACCTGACGGTTTATCTGTTTACCGTTGCGACTGCCCTGTGCCGACCTCCGGATAACCTTTCGCTATAGCCGCTGCGTCTCAGGGCTGTTGGTCTCAGCGATCCCCAGAAAGGCGATCGTGATGAACTACCATCAGTGTCCCTCGAGATTGACACTGAATGCGTAGCGGGGACATAGGACCTGTCGTGCCGACGTCGCATTGCTGGCACCACTTCCCCATGCCGCTTAGAAGACACAACCGGTAGAGTCGGCTAGTATATTCTTCAAGGCCCTATTCATATCGAGTGCCCTCCTGTTGTACAAGCTTGGATTTCCTCGAAGACCTCCATCGTGTTCCTATGAGCTGTTCCACTGGTTTTCTGGTTTGCGGTTTCCCACACTCGCATCAGTTTCTGACCAATACCTCTTATGCGTGGAGCAGTATACGCTCAACCTGGTGGTACATCAAATGCTGCAGGAGTGGCCCCATGTCTCGATCCGCCGTGTCCCCGTCCCAACCAACTGCAGATTGCACTGTGACTGCAGCTCTCTCATCATCTGCGGTTCCAGATGCTCGCCCATTCCGAGTGTTCATTCTCTTAGTTTCTTCCGTTTGTCCATTCTTATGCTCGCTGTGATTTTCCTCTGAATTAATTTTATCTTCCAGATTTGATTTATCTTTTTTCAACTCCTTTGCCAAGTCGTCTTTCAGGGCTTTCACTGTTGCATTTATCTGTCATTCAAGAGAGTTGTCAAAGATAAGTTAGCGACCGGCCGCCCATCAGAGACGCTTAAGGTCCAGCTACCTCACACCACTGCTTGTAAATATGAGGTTCGGCGACAATAAAGAGATCAGAACAAAGCGTTTCCAGATATTTCGAGGAACTCCTCGCGGTCCGGGCTTGCCTACGAAAAGGTAGATTTCGAGAAAGATCCGTGCTACGTTAGTTTCGGTTATACAAGCGAATGCGGCGTTGAGACAGCTGTTGGCAATTACTTAGTTTTACCTGTGTGTATGTGTGTTTATGTGCGCGCGTGTGTGTGCAGTCAATGTTGAGAGAGTTTGACTGTGAATCATCAGAGAGAGTTTTAGACGTTTAATCATTGTGTTGGAGTTGTTTGTTCTGTGAAGCAGTTTTTAGTTAAGCCTGTTTGAAAGAGTGTGAGGTAGAGAGTTTGTGAGACAGAGAGAGAGAGAGTAGAACTAAAAGACAGTGAAGTATGTGTCAACCTTGCAACTGTGAGTTGCAAGGTCACGACGAATTGTAGATTGTGTTAACGATAAAAAGAGTTTGTTTTTGTGATTCAATTTTAAGGGCAATAATGTAACTTAAAATGTCATTCGTCACACTATTATTTCCGGGATGTATTTTACGCTTAGTATTTGTTTACTAGGGTTCTGAGCTGGTTATATGCTATTGAGGTCCACGAGGAGTATCACGATTCAAAACCTACAGACTTAAGATTTTTCCCTCCAAGTGAAAAAGCTGTAACGTCGTAGTATTGTTAGGGTAATCTGAAATTTACCTCGAACACACAAAATCGGGCAATAAACCCTTAACTATGTAATTAAATTGAATCCATTGCTAAGAAAGACAGCATTCAGAGTTAACAAACTGTACAATGTGGATAGACTCAGCTGGTAGCAATAAAGAGAGATTTTTCTCTTAGGTGACTGTCTGGAGACATATAACCCTCAGCGTCACATGAATAAATAACGTTAGCGGAGATCTGGACTCTTCCCAGGGGAAACTACTTCGGATACTGACAATTCGACTATTCCAGATGGCTTTACGAACGTGAAGTGAATACAAGCTGGCATATTGCTGAAAACTTAGTTTCACGAGTAGGTATATCATACGTAGAGTAGTAGTTGCATATACCTACCTATCTGGTTCCGTGCACTACATAT
The DNA here is from genome assembly GCA_030765045.1 of Tenodera sinensis. Lineage (NCBI taxonomy): Eukaryota > Metazoa > Arthropoda > Insecta > Mantodea > Mantidae > Tenodera > Tenodera sinensis. Next base: position 82,654,503 of record CM060963.1, read on the forward strand.
GCTTATTACTATAAACTTAATAAAACTATGATGTGTGCATTCACATGACTTTCTCTACTCTTGTACGAACTATTCATATAAACACTTATTCCTTTACTTTCTTCATGTTAATCGAGATAAACATTTAAAGGAATTACCTCATTGGTAATTTTCTTGTAGGTGCAAGGGGAAATATGGGAATACAGTAGGCTTTAAGTGATATTTAAATGTCTTAAAGCTGATCGCTATGTGATGGCTTTGAAATATCGATCTCTTTACGTAGTCAGCGAACAACGACCTCCTATTTGAGAAAAATATAAGTATTGCAAAATTCAGATAAATAATAAGAAATATTTCCGAAATGGTTCAATCTACAGAAAACTGCATCAGGCATAAATTGTGTGTTTTAACAAGATCAAGATTTTATGCAGTAAGATTTTGTCTAACTCTTACGGCTTACCACCAATGCAAAAGTGACCCAGATCGCAAACGGCTTTTGAGAATATCCCATAAAATTCAAGATGTAGGTATACATCATTTGCCATAAAAATATCTTAAACGTATAGTATTCTAATCGAAATCGCGAGAGCCATTTTTGGGAAAATCTAAATTTTCTAGCTCTGTTCCATATAAAGGTTAGTCTGGGCTGTGGGGATTTTCTTGAAAATCTTCATGTCGTATCCTTTGAAGATGCTGAACTTAAATACCAGCTTTGGTGTTTCAACAACTTTTCGTTTTTGAGTTCTAGTACTGTTCAAAGACAAACATGGGCGTCCTTGTAAATTTTATTCAGAGGGCCTTAAAACGTGTATTTCTGGTAAAAACTCGACATCAGATATTTGGGAGGAATGCAATGCTTCTTCTACTTATTAGGCACGTGGTAGCAAAAGTAAAAATAAAATTGAAAACTGTAAAGGATCTTCTGTGATGATGCTGTTCTTTTTGGGAAAATGTATGCATGTGTCCATAGGTTGTAATACTTCAGAAAGCCAAAGAATACGAAAAAAAAAATAATAACATGTAGCCATTCTTTAATGATATCTATATGTTTGCTACTGTAAGTTTTCGTCTGTCTCTTATGGTCTCCCTAGTTACATAAACTTATACAATTCATTAAAAATCAAGGTCACTTGAAAACAATTCACAAGTAATTCAATATGTTTTTTATTCCCAAATGTCATTATTCACAAATATATGATATTTTAATCAAATATGCTACAGCTGTTTCAGAGAAAATTAAAAAAAAAATGTAGAAACATGTTTAATGTGAAAGATAGTTTGAAGCGGGGGGGGGGGGGGGGGTATTTCGTGAAAACGGTTGACATTGACAATATCAAAATGCAATAAATAAAGAACACGAAAGAAAAATATTAAAACATTATAACAAAAGAATTGAAATGTAAACAGAGAACAGTATTAAAGGGATTCGTGATCAGCGATTGGTATACTGAGTTAATAAATCTCCTCCTATTCATACATTTAATTTTAACATCTTCCTGTCACAGTTACAGATTGCCAAAAATACAAAGAATACTAATTCAAAAGTAACAAAATAGTTAACAAAACATAACGAATATAAAAGCTAAAAACTGAAAATTAGAAGGAAATTGTAATCTCTTAAAATAATAAAAAATAATAAATAAAATAAAAATAAAAAATAATCATGGTGTATATACGCGATTTCTAAAAATAGTTATAGAGCCTCTGAACGTTAATATAGCTATATTGTATAGGTACCAAATCTTTGGATAGGCCAAAACACTTGAGGATTTCTTCCTTCAGCGATTAATCCTGTTACACTGATGGACTCTAGCAGTCTATTTAGCAGTCTTACTTAATCTAAGTCATTTATTCGATTCTAAAATACCACATTTGGAATTTATTACACCTTGTTACACATAGAGCGATGGACATACAGGCTAACAAGGCTCTCAAGGCCGTCTTTCAACAACTGTTTTTGGGAGGTTCGTGAGAACGCAATATTTGTATTTTGGGTGAAATTTCTGATGCAAATTTTTTGGTAGAATGCAGTTCTCACTGTACTTTCCAAAATTAGGTAACAACTGGTATATTACATTCACATGCCTTTCTTTACTCACTCTTGTACAAACTGTTCTCACAAAAGCGTATTTTTTTATTTATTAATTGAGATAAACTTTCATTGCACATTTAGACATTTCGTTATAGATTTAGAGATACAGTAGGATACTAATAGATTTTAGAAAGCATGTTTCTATGCGATGGATTTGAAACAAAGGCTTACCTCTTGAAAATGTATAGGTATTTGAAAATTCAAACCATTAACAAAGAATATCTCGAAAATTGTTAAGGTCACAAAAATCATTGCGTTAACGACGTACAAATTCTTTGTGTCGCAAAATAATTTCTTTGTCATATAGTTCACCAATAAAATAATACAAACGTCATTCAGAATGAAAGAGGACCTAAAAGTTATTCACAGAAAATTCAAGATATGCATTTCACCTGCCATACAAATGCAGTGGCATTTCAATCAAAATTGTTAGAGGATATGGCTAAAAATGCTCTTATATAAAGGGCAGCTTGTGGGATTTTCTTTAACGACTTTTCTATTTGGATTTACGCTGTTCTCTCTCTCACATACACATACGCACAAACCTTTTAATAATTATTTTTTTATTCAGGAAGCCATATATATATATCATCGCAAATAACAACAAACATTAGTAGCTGCCGCGATGTGACGAAAGTTGGAGAGTGAGTCAGGCAGTAGGAAGGTTTGTAGAGCAACAACAACCAATCAAACAATGTTTTATAGTCAGGTAGCAAGATGGAACGTGGAGCGATGGACAATGTTACAATACAACAACCACTATAATGACCCACATATTTCTATTGCTTCTAAAAGTGGAACTCAACGGGATAGAATGCGAAAATTTAGTTCTGCGGCGGTGACAAATAAAGAGCTCATTTAGGTATATTTTTCTTAGGGCGGAGAACGTAGGACGTCCCTAGAAATATCCATCTGTGTTATATTGCACTGAGTAGAGGTGTATTACAAGTTATTCAATAAGTATGCATGCATCATATGTTCAAAATTAGCATATTTTGCAACTGATTGGAATCCTACTCGATTCACATCACCATCTTGATTGACGTGGCAGTAGAGTTCAGACTCACTGCACAAATCTTGAATGTTCATATATGAACACACAACTTCAACAACAGATAGATAGTATAAATACCGAGCAGTAACACTCTATTTGCAAAGTGACTTATGGCATACTAGGTATAGGTATCAATGTTTAAGTACCTATCTGACGTTTTGCTAAAGAGAAATACGTCAAAACTTAAGGCAGAGTTATATTTTTAAGCAGAGTAATAAATGCAGAGAAAAAGTTGGCGATATAGTTATATAAAACGTTATATTCTTTGCCTAGATCCTTATTTGTGGACAAATGCAGTGAAAATCACTCCATTAGGCAATTATTGCAGAAGTATTAAGAGAAGATATACCAACGTGTGGTTAACAGTTTGTTATTCCAAACAGGCATTTTCATTGTCTAGCGTTAACTAATCACAGCTCTTGATAAAGCCAGCGTAAAAATCTTATGTGTTGCACTCACATGGCTTTCTCTACTATCGTACAAACTATTTCCACAGACGCTTATTCCCCTATTTCATTTTAACTTTAAGCGGTAGTCAAATCTTCTAAAGCTGGTCGCTATGTGAAGCATTTGAAATTGCTTTCTCTTTGCGTGGCTAGGAGATAAAAATAATGAATAATGTTTTCCATTACAGAAAGTATAGGTTATTGGAAAATTTAGACAAATAACAAGAAATATTGTCGAAATGGTTCACTCCAAATTATATATAAGATTTTTTCTGTCTCTTACGGCTTGCCGTAATGCAAAGAAAGAGGACTTCTGAGAACATTCTTAGAAAATTCAAGATACACATTTTATGTGTCATAAAAATCTTTAAAATGTGGTATTTTAATCAAAATCGTTAAGAGCCATTTTTGAGATCAAACTTTTCAAAAAATATACCATGTAATGGATAACCTAGGAAGGGGGGGGGGGGGGATTTTCTTTCCTCTAAAGATACTGAACTTAAATACCAACTTTGGTATTTAACCAACTTTTCGTTTTTGTTTATGCTGTTAACAGACGGACACACGCACGACGCACAGGAAATTTTTCTGAAAAAAAGAATTTTTTTATTCAGGGTGTCCCAAAATATGTATTTCCAGTGAAATATCGATACTAAACTTTTGGGTGGAGTTCAATGCTTTCCCTGCTTACTATACATAGCAGAGAAAGTAGAAATTGTTAAGAGTACCTTGATTCTTATACATTAGTCAAATCGCGAAACCCACGAATTTAATTTTTGCATTTTGTACTTAAAGTTAATTTTGTAAAGTTTGAAAAATAAGTGTCCTATGGGTGACTCGTCGAAGTTTACGTATAGCAATATTAAAAATATAAATATTTCATAAACTATTTGGTTAATTTAATTTCAGTTTATACTCAAGTTATTATTGTTATTTTTATTAACTTTGACATCTGAAGAAATATATATCAATTTGAAAAACTAATCCTCGGTGACCTTAATGGTGTATATTAAATCAAAACAATTGGGCCATTTTAATTATTTGCCTTCCTCCCCTCACTTAAAGGGAATGTTCTCTATAAATAATCGTCCTTTTTTGTAATACTAAACATTCTATAACGCGTATAATATGTTTGCTAATCAGATAAAAGTGATGCTGTATGAAAAGAGGATCCTATAGTATTCGAAGTATATACACAAAATGAATTTTAAGATAGGTACCTATAGTTGCAATGCTTAAAATATTTGAAAAACTGAAAAATAATACATCACAGCATATTCCAATACTTTTGTAGAACTGTAAGTATAGAATAATGCATGTCACAGTCCATAATTAACGGTCTTCTAACATATGCGTGCCACAAAGAAACGTTTTAACTTAGTAAATGGTACTACGAGAGGGGCTTTAATATTACGGTTATTTCTGCACCAGTAAAAGAAATTAGGAGGTCGTGACAGAAGTGACAGTTTTAATTTTCTTAACGCAAGAAAAATAAGAGTTTTATGTCTGCCTTTTTGGAACCTAAATACAAAGATTAGATTAAATCTAATTGTTAGTATATGTCACCTTTCTTATTTTTAATACATAGAAAGAAGAAACGAAAATGTCAAATGTGAATAATAATAGCTTTCTCCACCAAAGACAAATAATGCTTAGTTACATGTATAAAACATGCAGAAGCAGATGTTCAGCTATATTTATTGGTATACATATTTCCTTAACATATTTTGGTTCAGATTGTTAAAGTGATCAAAAACAAAACAAAACAAAACAAAAAAAACAAAAAAAAACAAAAAAAAAAACAAAAAAAAAACGGAAAGTTTCCAATATAAAGGCTTGCTTGGGGTGTGGAGATTTTATTGAAATTGTTCGCATCGCTTGCTTGAAAAATATTGAATTTAAACTTTCATAAAAACAATTGGTTAGTAATCAGTGGACCTCGCTGAAACGAATATTTCTAATGAAATTTTGATATAAAAATGTTGGATGGAATAAAACGACTGCTCTACCTTGGTAGATAATATAGAAAGAAAATCTCGCCTAAAAATGAAAAAGCAAATTTTTGATTCCTAATCGCTTATTCTTCGCATTTTTGTATAAGCACGCTAGTCTCATTGTGCAAAGGAATAGTACTTTTGTGTGGATGTTTATAGGTTTTTAAACTACCTGTGTTGCCCAGCATTGTACACAGGAGCCTATTTTAAGTTGAATGTTTTAACTATTACTTACAGAGTTCAGATTTGTAATTTCGAAAAAGAAGTAAGCATTCTTTTAAGTATTTGTTATAATCAGATGCACTTTTATGAATTTTAGATATCAGCCACTATTACAAACTCCCATTTCAAGTAGTTTTGACAGTAATAAATCAAAATAACAGCTATTAATAATTCTCAAAACATTCACCTACTTCATGAACTCTCTTGAAGGGTTTGCATATGTATTACATAGCTTGAAACTACCTAAACAATACAAAGGACATGCGCAATGCAAGTACGAATAGCTTAAAGTTTTCCAGTGGGATAACATGTGTACATAAAGGTAAGAGGGAACCCCTTACGAGCGGAATATTCAATTTATGAACTTACTTTAAATTGAAAATAAAACAATTGTACTCTTCCGCTTTCTGACACGTCAAATCCTGGATGTATAAATAAACATAAGATTATTTAATTATGACCCTTTTTACATTTGACTTTTCAAGGTTGCTGAATTCGAAATTCTGAAAAGAACGATATCTCAATTGTTCAACTGATGGATATTTAAATTTATTAACATTGGGGTGAGCCAAATGTTAATTGTAGTAACTGAACTCGAAGACAGTCGATTTTCAAATATAGGATGCGAATTTTCACTAAAAACCAGCAGATGTTCTGAATTCACCATAGTGTTTCAGACATTTCTATAGAATACAAACGAAGGAAAATGTATATTTCATTAACACCCTATTTTAGATACTACAAAATTGTAATTATAATTTATAAGACAATGATTGCTAAATACAGCTAAAATAGAGATCAGGATGTTCTAATTTTTATAAAAACATCACTTTTGGAGTATGACAAAACATGATCCTACAGCATGACGACATTTCGGCGTATGAAACGCTGAAATTTGTCCTTAGAAGGAAGAGGTTTTGTTTTTATAATCAAGTCACTAAAATCAGTGTTTTATGTTTTGTATTTTCAGTACAGTAAGTTCACAAAAAATGTTTCTTTAGCGGATACTACTAATATAATAGAAAAACTATAGGTAAATTATTTATATTACTACAATATTCATACAATAATAATGCCTATTACGGGTTTCTTGACAATCAAACGTACTTTTAATGTTTAATTATCTATACTGATGTTAATAATAGATAGTATTACTTATTTTAAGCGGACATGGATGTGCAGTAGTATAATATATTGCACGTACCGTGGAACTGCTTTCAAAACAACCCTCACTTGTATCACAAATAGTCGCTTTTCTTGTCAGTTTCTTAAATTTTTCAAAGTCTTCGATAAATAGAGATATACTATAGGTTTAAAAAAAAAAAAAAAAAAAAAAAGCCCCCTAACCTGCGCAACATAATGCCTACACATAACCTAATTAAATGTTATCCCCTCCCCCCAGTTAATTTCATATTTATACTATAGGTAAATAAAATTGTCCTGTTGGCCCGTAACTCCACAGTTCTTGGTTTAGATTCCCGGTGGGGAATGTTAAATCATAACTATTCCTTAGCGCCACAGAATCTAGAAAGTATGAAGGGAAAGTAAACGTAACAATCATTAAAACCGACGAAAACGAGTAAGCATCACGAAATGCCACTTCCAAATGCCAAAAGTCGCTTGATTTGTTTACCCGTGTCTCATTACAAGAAGAGAGTATTATATCAACATTACAAATTAGAGTAGACGCACTAAATGTAATAAATGTTTGAAAACACTGGATGGTTTTTATTTTACTGCCAATGTTTGAGCTAAGTTTGGTATAAAAAACTTACTGGCTATTCTTGCATTGTCTTGCGGCTGTGAGTTCAGAGTATTTAATGCTGCTATTATTGTTATTGTTATTATTATTATTATTATTATTATTATTATTATTATTATTATTATTATTATTATTATTATTATTATTATTATTATTATTATTATTATTATTATTATTATTATTATTAGTAATAGTAGTAGTAGTAGTAGTAGCAGTAGCAGTAGTAGTAGTAATAATTTCTAAGGCTCTTGATCTCTAGACACTCTTAAAGATGAAATCCAGTTAAAAACAAACAAACAAACAAACAAACAAACTCCTAGTCAAATAATTCACAAAAATATGGAAAACTGGAAAATCCAATTTCCGATTGAGGTAAGTTTAAAACTAGGTATTATAAAAATGTACTAGAACTGGAAACAGATAAGCAAATGAACTACACACCCCAGGTCAATTCTTTCCAAATAATGTTGTGGGAATTTTTAAATGTTTAGCCTTCTTAGCATTTGGAATTTCTTAAAATCTGATAATTGTAGTAAAATTGAAAAATAGAACCCTGGTCTCAGCAGTAATAGAATTAGAGCAATCAACACAAAATAATTGCTCTACATATTCTAAAATCCCAATGTCATTAACGAACATGATATTTAATGGTGAAAGAATTAACAAAATCGGTGGGTCTAGTAAGCATTATTTATCCTTTACCCCTCTGTTCTTTCTTCCTTTGTGTTTCGGTCAAATCACAACTATTTCCCCCCTTATAAATGAAACTGAATAAACGTCTTGAAAACTCTTTTGTAGTTAGAGAAATTATAGAGGTATTTGATTTAATACATAGTATGAATTACTTCGTAGCTTTGTAATTTCCCGTTTTTTTTTTCTTTATTTTTTGAAATTTCCGGAACTAGCAGATGAAAATAATCGGTTCAATGGTGAAACCAATGAACGAAGCTGTGATGTGATACATTCACAGAAATTTGAATTGTCGCTATCGAGATTTAATCTATTCTGCGAACTATTGTTACAAAACCATATTTTTTGGTCTACCACATGATAACCGAGATAACGTTTCCAGCAACGGTTTCGTTATACATTTTGCTGTCGGCAATAGTGCGATTCAAAAGACTGAGTGATACGATGAACATATTAGATGTGCTGGCATTCAGAATCGGTATTATATAACGTTGCAAAAAATGTTAGATATATGGCGACCACTTTAAAAGATGACAAGAGCTTTGAAAAAATTCAAAGGAATAAGAACGAATATCTTGGAAATGGCTGATACTACAAAAACTTATACTGCATTTTAAAGAGGTTTAACTTTTTTGTGCAGTACTTAACTTTTGTCAGTCTCTTATGGTCTGTTCGTAATAAAAGTTAGAAAAGTCCTTCCGAATGAAGGACTTGGCTATGCATTTAAACATGTGTTATTTTGTTAAAAAGATCGTTACTGTTGTTATTGAGAAGTGCAATAGATATCTAAGCATTTTCCATGTAAAGGGTAGTTTTGGGTAGTTTGGAGTAGGGGATTTTCTGAAAATTCTTTGTGTTATATCCTCCGAAGATACTGAACTTAAATGTAAAATTTGGTATCCATCGGACTCTGCTTTTTGAGCTATCCCGTATCCTGTGTACCCTTACACATAAATATGGACGTTTTATTAAAATGATTTCCTTTTTGCCTTTTGGATTCTGACTAAATCTGATATCGGAATAACACAACACTTTCCTCTATTTACTAGTATCAATAGGTGCTAGGGAAAGTAAAAATGATTAATATTTTTTAAACAAGCAGAAAATTAATGAATTTTGAAAATTCTGGGTCCAGAAGAATCTAAATAAATGTTTATTGAAGTTGAAACAATATCTGAGAATGTAACACACCACTGGAAAAAATCACACTTTCTAGTGTAGAAAAATTATTTAAATTGATCTGAATAATTTCTGGGCTAAGAGGCAAATATTGAAGTTTGGATATACATTAATAAAATGGGGTAGGTACCTATGTGGGAGTTCATAAATATTCTCAATACTACTTCCAAACCTGTAAGAAAATATGTATTGTACAAATCGCAAGCAAATAGTGTGTTCAGGGGTGAATGAATGATCAACACTGGTTCATTGATGGGGAAGAAAAATAGTTTAGGTATATAACAATACCTATTAGCATGCGTAGGTACCTGATTTTCCCTCCTCTTCGCCTCTGGTAACGACGTGCTCCTCCACGGCGGCCGACGCTGGGGCCGGTGTAGGACTACTGTCAGGCGATGATCTTGAATCATCTGGGTCTACGACCGGCGATACAGAGGAACCCCTGCTTGGAGGCGGGGAGCACGTCGTGTTCTTGTGATGCTGTACGTAAGACAGGGGTGAAGGCGACGACGTGGACGTAGTGGTCCATTCCCCAGATGGTTCCTCTAGCACTCGTCCACCAGCTACTGGACATCTTCCAGCCTCGAAAGACTTAGACACAAACTGCGTCAGTTGTTCCATCTTAGTTCACATTACCTAATTGTCACTTCAGATAGCTACTCAATTTTTAGGAGGTCCAAAAGATTAGGTAGTATTCCTTTGCCCCCCGCCAGCACTTGAGTTAGCCCGCAGAAAGAATAAGCATTTTAATTTATTAGCAGCAAAGCACTGAGTAAGTCAGAAATGTTCACATCACGGAAGCGTTCCTTAACTTCTACACCATCAACAACTCGTTGATAACAGCTCTATTTGCACCACACACAGCTACTAGATTTGACACTTATCCGCTCATTCGATGATAACATCTTAAGTTGCAAGCATCCTTCCTTCCTTCCATCCATCCCCCGGCTACCATTTTTCACCCCGGTGAAGCTATTAAGGAGGGGTGAACTGTGCGCGCGCAGTGATGGTAGGCGTTATCGGGCTCCCTCTTTAGACCCTCCCCCAGTTAACCATTGGCTCGTTTCGGTTGAAGGGGTTACTTGATATAATGAAACCCCCTCACTTGCAGTAAACATATGCACAGGGTATATGTACTTTGTTTTAAAATGGGAACGGATCCGGCTATCATATTGTTATCGATGAGGCAGTAATTATATCAACTAGCTGGGAGGAAACAAAACGGCTAAATGAGAGTTTCACGTCGTATAACATTACGTACCATTGTGCTGCCTACTTGTGGAGCCTGCATCACTGAACTTACGTGCATATGATTGATACTTCAACTTCTTTCCGTTACAGATAACTTCTCTACGTTATGCAGGACAGCTTATTAACTTCAATTTCCTCTAGATATGATGGAATAATTGATTTACTCTTTTTAATCGAACCATGCTCATTCCATTCCTCCAGTAATTGAAAAATAACTGAATAAAAACATGGGATTTTGTATAGGGATGATCCTTTACCCTCTTATTACATGGTTTCAGGCAACGTTCAGTTTATAGTTCTCATCTATTAGCAGGATCACATTAGGAATCGTACAACTAGGATTAGTAGGTATCTGAAAGCTATGAACAGGAGCCACAAAGACCATAAACTGCCCTACATCTTTCAAGCTAAGTAGTTGGATAAGACATGTACTACCTATATAGAATTAAATGTATCAAAACAAATGGAAACCTTGAAAAAGTATTCCTTTTGATTTTCGAACAAATTATTCCCACAATACCAGGAGGCAGAAACGCCATGATATCTGAACTTTTTTCATTCATTTTACTTCTCTTGTTTATTTGCTTAGCGTTTTACACACCTTATAGGATAATAACATCTACATTTTTATTCTTTCTGCGTTCCCAATGAGGGGTTCCTAATGACAAAGCATAATGAACCACAAATCGAATGAATAATACAAACAAGAATTATAAACAATAAACATCCATACATAGATACAAATGACATACAATAGTGACAGTACTTTTGATCGTATAAGGGAGCCCCCCCCCCCCACCTACAGAAAAACAAAGCTTCCTCTTGGGAGCTGCAGTCCTTTGGGCATGGCAGGTGAGTGTGGGTATTAAACATGAATCCTTTTACTGCATTATTCATAGGGGAGAGTGAAAGAGAGATTGAATGTGCATGTTAAAAAATATGTTGGTTGTTAACGAGGCTAGCAACTGCTATAATCATATGCGCCGCCAGGTTGCCGGAATTTCGTCCTGCAGGAGTTCTTTTACATGCCAGTAAAATCTACTGAAATGGAGCTGTCGCTTTTGAACATAAGTACCTAAAACCATCGATCTGGGCCGGGTTTGAACCCGCGACCTAGAAATCAATAGGCCAGCACCTAACTGATTGAGGAACCCAGACCGAAAAGTGTGTGTGTGTGTGTGTGTGTGTGTGTGTGTGCGCGCGCGTGCGCATGCATGCATGCATGCATGCTTGTGCGTGGTTGTGAAAATCATAACTTAAACATGAAAACGAAAATTCCGATATATGTTAAACTTGATCAGTCAGAGGATTTGAAAACCTGGGTGTTTTTCGGTATCGGATACCAATAATTAGATTTTTAGACAATTAGTAGGCATCCCGATTTTGTTGCTGTTCCCATTTGAGAACATTGGCAGTTGGAATGGATCTTCTAGAGAAATTTGTTTTAATTCACAAACTGATTTATGAAATTATGCAAAAAGATTAATTTGTCTACATAAACTGTCTAGAATAATGGTGCCATTGGAGGTGGTCTGAGGTTTAACTCATGCCCTTTGTTTTGTTCTTCGGTTTGCCTACCGTTCAAGGAGCTTCTATGTCGCCGTAAAACAGTGCACGATGGTGGAAGGGAAAGGTAGAAGAATGACCCCGCAGGTCACAGATTGGCATCCTTAGTCTAGAACAAACGGAAGTGAATCATATTTAGGGCAAAATAAAGCCTGAAGAACTACTCTACAGTACTGAAAATTATATTTATGACATTTAACAGGTATAAATATTGTCTTGAGCACATGTTCAACAATACTAATATAGGCGCATATTTCTTGCACATTCATGGCACTGCAGACAACCATTGCTCTTACACATTACACATCTGTCTTTTTTGGATTCAATCAAATGTGTCTAATATGTTTGCCATAAGTCCTGGTGTACCTAGGTGTTCTTAGTTGAATTTATATCAGCAGGGAACATGATTACTTCTTTCCTAATCCGCAGATGTCCTTTAGTTACTTCGTGCCATGTAGTTAGTGTACCACTATGTACTATCATGTTCAATCCATTTGCATCATTACTTCTTGTTTCGCGTTGCGGACGATAACCTGATAAGAGATGGCCAATAACATCTACACCCCCCGGGCCCTAATGACCAAATTGTCGACGGGCCCTTAAACCCAACACACTCACTCACTCTACACCCCCGTTCCCACATTTCAATTCCTCACGATGTTTGGCTCTGGAACTTGTACTTTACAATCTGTAATTTGTAATGATTGACAATAGCAATACAGGAGTGAGCCCATTCGCTGGAAAATAAAGATGCTGTAAGTAAAGTGAAGTCTTTTGGGTTGTTTGTACTGTTATTCTCTATTATCAAGGACTAAACACGCTAGTTCAACTGCCTCTCATCGCACGTCTTCGCTGAGAGGCAGAACACGCCACTGACTCTCTATGGCTAGAATTGCCCCGTGGCATTCTGCAAATCTTTTAACGCACGAAGCAATATCTACTTACGGCGATGCCGTAATCCCTACAATTGTACACACATACCTATACGCTGATAGTAAAAAATACCCTTCTCTTCCTTCTTCAGGAAATTTGATCGAGTCAAAGGATACTCCATTTCCTTCAGTCTCTGTGGCTCGTCAAATTCCAACAGTAAGTCATATGATTGTGAAATTATAAAAGTATATTTCAATTTGTACAAGACCAGGCACAACAGAAAGTAAATTCATGATAACTGGGGATCCCAGAGAACATCCACTATCAGAATTACTATTTTCTCCATAAAAGTTCATCTACAAGAATATCCAGTACTTGAACACGCATCCGCACTTTGAAACAAAAGTATCGATTTCTACCTTATAAATATTTTACAGGAATGATAGTTATAATATGGTACCACAGACTCATCCATGTTAAGGTTTTTATGGAAACCCTCATATCGCTACAAATTGTCGAATTCGTTATACAATGATGTAATTTTACCTAACTTATCCCAAGTCTTGAACTATTAGTTATCCACCAAACGAAATTACCTTTTTGAATCTCTGAAATCTTGCCTACTCGTGACAGTAATAACAATGCGAACCTCAACATCTTCTGTTGTACTCCAGTACATGTCTTCAGTTAATAATGAATGGTATCCACTTAGAAATTTCAAATAACTATGCAATGATCTCTCTTGTTCCTATAATTGTACATAATTGCACCTATATACTTTCGTCGCAGATGCTAGAAGTTCTAAATAAGATTCGGTTATCTTTTAATAAAATAGCTCCATTAGTTCTAATGGAATATGGCTGTTAAAGTTTTATTTCATCTTGTTGGAAACAATCAAATTAAAGGATTTTTCCCAGGATGGATTCTATACCTACCTTACCTCCATTCTGTTCTTGGATACCTTGGATGAAAACTTGGAGTCTTTGGAAGCACTCTTACTCCACCTATTGAGATATCTTTTGGTACCACATTGTATAACACGTTGTTCACTATTTCATCAGTGACGTATTTATCATCAGGAGGAAGATGACTAATTTAGAATTAAGCATCACTAGGATGTAATTCTCTATCGCTTCTTCAAGTTGAAAAGCGTATTAGATGTCCTTATTCTTTGAAAACAAGAATACAACTGATAATAATGCTTAAATTCGGTATTACTAAGGCAGAAGAAGCAACGATATGCTCATTGTTGCATATTGCTTGGTGCTTGTGTAGTACAAAATTCATTTAGAGTGTTTAAACTCTGTGACTGTTGAGAACGCCAACATTCCCATTGGGAATATCAAAATATATATACTTTCCAATGTTGGACATAAAGATTTAATACGTTGAATATTAAGTTTTTGTATTAAGTTTTTGTTTTTGGTTTTCTGTGCAAACAAAGTGATTATACAGTATACATTTTTATTTTTTAACGTCCTCTCATCAAGGAGCACTTATAAAACATTGATTTCATTTACACACAGAAAGTGTTTAACTGTCTTATATCTTCAGTTAAGATTTTTAAATCATCACACTCTGAAAGATTATTTTAATTAAATTTCTTAATATTAAGAGACATTTTCTTAACAGTGGTGCTCTGCTATCTTTCACACGAGCCTTATAGTTTAGGCCAGAGCCTATGTACTAACAGCTACAGAAATGACCTTCATTATCTCATTGGCGTGATGATTACGATTCATCACTCTTATTTACAAAACAGGTGTTCGAAACTAACATATACTCTTAATTTTTTGGCTTAACTCTCCCGTTAGATATAGCAATATTAATGATTTTCTGTTTTGATAATTACTTAAAACAAATAACATCTCATATGTATATAAAGATGTATGACTCATTATGAGTGTTCCAATTAAATATATAAACTGAGACATGATTGAAACCCTGAAAGGAGGATAACGTTTCCGATTCCTTATAAATAATATTAGATTTTAATCTCCAGTTTACAAAATAGACATCTACTGCTACGCAAGATGGAGGGTTTGACTACTAAGTTAATATTCTTGAACTATTAGATTGTATCACATCTGAAGTTCAGAACATTATTGCTGCCCGTAAATCATCACGCATTCAGTATTCAATCCTCCGTCATGTATGAGCGTAAATCTGTTGGACATTATTTTCAATTAAAAATAATTCTCTCAAAGGGAACGTGCAATTATTACCTATATCGTTTTATCTTTTTTGTCTGTTGTTAGTGAAAACATTATTAAAGAAACTTAAAACTCCACGCCAAACACTGCGATACTCGTGCTTGTTATAGAAATATTAGCCAGTTTCACCTTGAATTATTTCTTTACTTCCCTTTCCGTTCTACCTGCGTATCCTTTGTTTCCGGTAGAGGCTTTTTAGTGGGTAGTGCCTTCGGGTGAAGCTCACACTCCACTGTGCCCTCCCAACACAGTGGAAGTCCATAAGTAGATCAGATTTTTCCTCCACTTGAAAAAAATCAAGTCGTACTAAATACTACAGAAATAGAAGGTACCTACCTGTTTTAATGTTTTAATATTCTTCCAAACATTTCAATAGTGCAGGTGGTGTGATGATACTACGAACCTTTACCGCTTATTTAAGGCAAATGTTCGTTTCATACCCTCGTTGATATGACACTAAAGGGTAATCCTTTTGTTACAGCTGGGGAGCCGCATGCCTTGCGGCAGTGCGTGAGCTAATACAATTTGGCTTTCATTGATTTTTCTTGGGGATCATTCATGCGATGCTGTTGAAAGGATTATGTAAAATGCGAGGCTGTCAGTCCTGTGGACACTCTCTAAGGCGTTTCACTTCAGTGTTTTATGGTGTGGAGGGTTTGCGGGTTCCAGCCATACGTTGGACGTATGCATGTAAGTGGGGTCCTGTGGGAAAGACTGCAAAACAAAGCAGACCATAAAAAACAAAGAGAAAACATAGAAAACAATCTGAAACAGGGAAAAAATGCCAGGATGTGAAAAACACAGACTCCAATATGTTAAAAAACGAAACAAAGTTTCTTCTCATAATATAGTCAGGTGCTTACGGCACTAAAAAAACATTACAGCAAAGTGATCATGCTTATAGTATCTACAGTGAAGACAACTCTGTGATAGTCGTATTTTAATCAAAATCCATAGAGCTATTTTGGAGAGAGAGAGAGAGAGAGAGAGAGAGAGAGAGAGAGAGAGAAGTCCCATATAAGCAACTGTTTGTGGGGAGGGAAGTTTTTCTTTAATCTAATGGGAACTCATGGTTTTTCAGAAGTTTAACTGAGCTCAAGGGATATTTGAGGTCGTAAGTTTAAAACTAAAACTATATTGCCAAAAGAAAATCATTAACTTTTACCAGTCGTATTTAATACAATAAGATATGGACGTTGTTTGTGATTCTTATTTTTATTACATCATGATCATCATGGTAGTATTTCATGTTTCTTGATAAATTGCACTCCATTTTACTGTGGCTCACAGAAACTTTAATGGCGGGTGGCATGAGGAGCTGGTGAACACAACATCCAACCAGAGGTTTGCCACATCTTGCGGTGCTGCAAAGTTAAACATGCTGTAAAATCACACTGTAAAACTAGTGCTATAAATATCATTTGTGCCTAAAATTTTTATTTGTACGACAGGAAAGAGAATAGTAGTGAAGTTGCCATCAAATTTTGTGTCTGCCTTAGTTTTTATTCCATGCAACATATGCCCAAATTTCAATTAAATTAATGGAACCCATTTTGAAGATGTACAAAACATACATAGATAAGTACAATGCAGAGTAATGTATAAAACGTATTTTATGGTACTTTCTTCTCCGGAATTGAAAGTATTGAGGATTAAATTAAATTAAACGCGGTATAGTGAATTGCTTTGTTCATTGAATTAGCAGAGATAAACCTAATATTTTGTTCTTTATTGTTCTTTAAACGAACAATTTCTTAAATGTCACACATTTCTACCTTAAATAATCTGGTAGCTGGTAATGCTGAAACAAACATTTAGCGTTTATTTATTTTATTCTGGTTATTGAAATAAACGCGGTGTTCCAAGTGGAAGCTGCAACATTAGCATTATCTCCAAGGAAGCTTCATTTAATCTTCAGCCCTTATGAGTAAGGATGTTATTAATTTCAATACCAATTAAAAGTTTTCATTCAATAATAATACTATTAACAGCTAACCTTAACTTGTTGAGAAAACAACCATGGTCCCCTCTGTTAATAGAGGTTGGCAGATAAAGCCAAAGCGAAATCAAAACAAATGACAAATGAAAACCTCGAACAAATACATAACCTATCGAAATCAAATGACAACAAAAGTTATCTTTCTCCAAGTTTATCATACTCGGCAGTTGTAGCCTCAAACCTATCTAAGGAACAAGGCTTGGTTGTTGAATCCTGCGATGGCATAAGCATAAAAAACTACGTGCTTGAGCTTGCAAATCTGATCTCCCCTAACGACATCAGATATGTTTCGCGCACTTCAAACGGGAGAATATGTTCTTTTCTCTCTACCAAGAAATGTATTGAAGATCTAACTAACAAACACTCTTAAGATACCTATATGTAACCAACGAATCACTTGGAATGCGACCCCTTCTTACAAAAATCCAAAGGATGATATTATCTAATGTTTGTCCAGTAATTCCTAATCTACCATTAGCTTTTATATTTGTAACATCGATCTTCCAAATAGTGCCACACTTCAGACGGACACTTTTAAGAAAGCTTATACGCCAGCCTACCTAAACCTTTTAAAACAGGACCAACCACCAATCCGTCAATAGTGTATCAATTTGTGTAACAATGTATAATGTTGTGTTCTAATTCCAATGCTAAATGTATAACAATATATGTTATATTCTAATTCCAATATTAAATGTACAAACAACTGTAAAGTCGCGATATGACTTCAAGTTAAAGCGACTATAAAAAGGCCACGGCCACATAAATCCCCTGATTTTGGCTTACCTTTTGTTCACAGATATAGGAAATTTGTAGTTGTTTAGGTGACTAAGGTAAAATAAATAGCTTCACCTTGTTTTGTTAATCCCTTTATGCTCTCTGCATTCACCAAAACACTTTTCTCGTAATTTTCAAAACTAGAAGAAAACATGCACAGGTATCTCAGAGAGTTTACTGCATGTTTAGCTTTTTCAGAACTGTTATGATGTTTACAATATCCTTTGTTATTTTTCCAGTTCCTTTATTGTCTGTTAAGTGATGTAATGTTTTGCGGGCAATTAAAATAAATCATAGTAAAGGCTAGAATTTTGTAAGGGAGACTGTGACAATCTGAGGTATCAGACAGACGTCTTCTTTGCGGTGCCATAATCATCATTTCCTCGTCTTAATGTTGGCTCCATCACTTAATTAAGACGTCTGGATGCGGTGAAGATCTAAACTTGGAGAGCAGGAGACAAGATGCTCTTCCATTTAACTAATTACTTTTCTAATGAACTGAGCTAAGCCTGAATAAAGCCACGCTATATTTATGTCTTGTACAGTGCGTACTAAAAACCATTCCTACACAGTTATCCATTAATTTACAAGGAAACACGATTCTGTTCCAACTTACCATAATTTATAGTCTTAATCTTGCTGTCCATGCATTTATCATGGTGAACTGAAAACATAATAGTATCCTACCATTGGCAGCTAATAATTATTTTGAAGGTTGTGATGTAAGAAAGTCACAATACCAACAGGTAGTACATTATTCCATTTGGAAATTAGTTGTTCTTCCGCACAATAACCATGTGTAGGAGCAATTTGAAAAGAGTAAAATAAGACTGAAAAATTCAGTACCATAGCCGGAATTTTAACCTCGGATCTTCCGGTCTACGACCGGTTGCTCTAACCACTGAGCTACCATGGTAACCACAAGGAGATATCATGAGATAACGTACCTCAATGGCAACCTACAATGTGGTTTACCGGGAAAAATGTGAATGAGTGGGAGAATTTAACGCCGTGTCGGCACGTCCATGTTAGCTCAGTGGTTATAGCAACCGGACGGAGACCGGAAGATCCGAGGTTAAAATTCCGGCTATGGTATTGCATTTTTCAGCTTCATTCTGCCCTTTCCATTATTTCACGTGTTTCATAGTTTTGTTGAGAAGTTTTCAATAACTGGAACTGTCTTGCGGTTAGCGGCAGAGAATGGAATAGGGACCAGAGCAACACGTATATAAAGCTAAAGGTTTCTGAACTACAGTCACTGCACGGATTTCCCAGAACCTGAACTTGGGTGTGTGCTGTGAAAGCAATCAGCTGTGCCTGGCAAATGACAAAATATGTGGGTGTGGTCCGTAGTGAGCAAACTCGCTAAAGGCAATTTATGGCTAGGCAAACCAGATCTGATAAACATAAAGTTCAAATGAATAGGATGAAAATCTTAGATTGTGATAAGGTATGCCAGAGAGTAACCTACCTAGAGAGGTTAGAGCAGTGTTGTCCAAACACCGAGCTAATCTTTGATACTTCCCACATGACATATAGATATTTGGAAGGAGGGAGAGGAGTGAGTAGACCTTTGCACTGTCAAGTAGTGTTGTCTTAAGTTACACTAAACATTGTGCATAAGAAAGGTCTAATATGCATTCACAAGACCAAAGCAATTTAAGACAACTTGTATATTAAACGATAATGTTCAATAAACAGCAAATTAAACTTCCAAGTTTGGCATAATATCTGTTATAAATCTATTTAGTTGTGCCTAGAGATGGCAATCTGATATTTTAGTTCTAGATTTACATTTTATTTGCTTCATTCGAGAAAAAAAGTTTGCTCACAAATGTATGCGGAGGCAAACATTGCCAATATACGAGCCTAAATGCCCTAAGACGAGGGTATTTATTTCTAGGAACAAGTTTAAATACCTCGATTCCTAAACGCTCCTTACAAATACTTCTAAGAATACTTTTAGACACTCCGTTACAATTCACCACTTTTTGTTACGGTACGATACAGGGTATTCAACATTTAAAAGTAAAATTACCGTACCAGCCACTCAAAATTATAGATTTGGATTCAAAATTATCGTACATCATAAACCAAATACTACAACAATAAAAATACCAGTATAACACTTATGAAAATGTAATAGTAATGACGTTTATGATATTCTCTTACAAGATTGATGACCTTAACCAGTATTGCAACTTTAGCACTTATGTTTCTGGCACTATTCATCTGAAAGTTCATCTTCCTCAACCGTTTCAGCATTATATAAATTTGTTGTTCAGATAAACCTTAACATCTTCTTGGTGAATTGCAGATCTTCGGATCTACCACATTCTTTCATAAGCTGAAGCGACAGAATAAGTTCATTTACCGTATCTAGTGCTAATCTGCCTCGAACTTTAGTTTTTATTAAACCCAGTTTAGAAAAAACTCTTTCACAAGAAGCGTTTCTGTGGGGCAACGAAATCACTGATAATGCAAAGGCTGCTAGTTCTTTGAAATCAGCATTTCCACAAAGGTTTAAATTATTTTGTTGTTTAACGACGCTGTCAATTGCCAGGATCACATCAGCGTCGCCGGTGTGCCGGAATTTTGTCCCGCAGGAGTTCTTTTACATGCCAGTAAATCTACGGACATGGAGCTGTCGTTTTTAAGCACACTTAAAAACCATCGGCCTGGGGCGGATTTGAACCCGCGACGTTGGGAACAGTAGGCCAGCGTCTAACCAACTGAGCCACCCAGACCGACTTCCACCAAGGTGACATGTTTAACAACACTACAGAAACTGTCAGCTTCAGGCATGCTCTTTATTTCACACTGAGTATCATTTATTCAGGGTTCTCCATTGATCATCAATTTTCTGAACAGTGTGTTCTTCATTGAGATCACCAGACCTGGCCACACAGGCAACAAGAGGATAAAGGGTACAAGGACTAGTAGGATATGAAATGTTTGCCTTAGAGGGGTGGAGACAGACCATGAGGGCAAAAGTGGTGTCGCTATTTGTAATTAGTTTCATTTCGCTGGTGTGACAAACCAGTGAAAATGATAGTTCTCTGGTACCCAACTATCATACATTCAAATTATCGTGCACCCCCATAATTATCGTACGGGTTGGCAACCATGTGTACAAACATTAAAATTATCGTATGCCCCCATAATTATCGTACGAGTTGGCAACCATGGTACGATAGCATTCACGGCAAGAGAAGGGGTGTGCCCGTAGGAACGAAGTTCACATGACGCGCAGGGATGGTGAGTCAAGGTTTGCTCATGGGCCTGTGTTTGAACATAGCTGCCTTAGAGTGTACGCAATGGACTAAAGTAAGGGCAGAACTGAAATAAGTGATCAGTAGAAGTGCTATTTCCCTATGTCTGTATATTAATTGTTGGTATTTTCTGCATTAATAAAGGAAACTCTGACAAGGTCACTAAAAAGTGAATCGTAACTGTAAGATTTAAGATATTGAAAGCTGCTAATCTGGCCTCCCGTTTTGCGTTAACGCTTTGGAAAACAGACACTTTCTTATTTTTGTAGTTACTGGGGACAAGAACAATTACCTTCTCACATCCCTAACCTCAGTGTTACCCAACTCGTATATAGCTAAAACATATTCACCAAGTGGTCAAGATATGGCCAAGTTAGTGATTAAGAAAAGGTAAGCATAACAATTATGTTCATGCATGGCAATTCAGTTGTAGTAGAAGTTCAAAGCATTTAATTTTCCCACAGTGCAGGTGTTTAATCCCGTCAAAGCTTTATATGACAGACCCAAGGAAACAGAAAAATTAAACTAGCATTTAAATATAAGTGCTGAGGTTTTCACGGCCGGCGTTGTCAACTATGTTAAGTAGATTTTCCGGGCTTGTGGGCCGTGGTCGAGTTGGATTGCCTTCCTCCGACGTTTCGCTGAAAACTGCGTCCAGCATCTTTAGGGTGATCCAATTAGTGAACTCCCAAGTCCAAATATCCAATATTTCACTAATTGGATCACCCTGAAGATGCTGGACGCAGTTTTCAGCGAAACGTCGGAGGAAGGCAATCCAACTCGACCACGACCCACAAGCCCGGAAAATCTACTTAACATAGTTTAGCATTTAAATGTTTAGTAATTTTAATCCAGAAAAATGGGAGATTGCAGTAGTTATATTGTTTTTGGATCGATATCCAAATTAGAAAATAAAAGTAGCAAAATTTAAATATTTTGTTTTTTAACGACGCTGTCAATTTCCAGGATCACATCAGAGTCACCGGTATGCCGGAATTTCGTTCTGCAGGTGTTCTTTTACATGCCAGTAAATCTACTGATATGGAGCCGTCGTTTTTAAGCACACTTAAAAACCATCGGTTTGGGCTGGATTTGAACCCGTGACCTTGAGATGAGTAGGCCAGCGTCTAACCAACTGATATAACCGCACTCGCTACGGAAGAAGGTACTAGCTTTTTGCAAGTACTGCAAAAACCAAATTGGAAATCTGAATCATCCGTGATGTGGATCTTGTATTTTGGAGTGAGATAAATTTTCAGATTCGCAGATATGACGTTCTTTTTGGTGTAAGTTAATTGCACTTTGCTATCCCAGAACATGGGCGCAAAAGTCAGTCATTCGATCAGTCAGTTGATCGGTTGATCGATCAGTCCAATAACAGGCTCAAAATGATTCCCTCGAGGCATCTTAGTTCCAGAGTTTTTATCCCAGGAGTAGTTGCAGCGCATATCGTATTCGGTTAGCTCACCATAAGATCCATCACTAACATTTCCGATGGCAACTATACGACTTAGCTTTTCATGAGGTTTGTTTGGAAACTGTTACGATTACAAACATTTTTCCAGTAGTTGTAGTGAACCTTGTGCCATCTAAGCCCTTCTAAGTAATATAGGATGAAGTTGTGTCATCAAACGTGGTATTTTTTTACTAAACTGTACTGAATGACTTGGATGGATATTGAACCGTAGGTTGGGTGGCCTACTTGTGCAGGGGTTTTATGTCCTCAGCAGCCGTGCTACTACGAAAAAGGCACATATAGCTTCATGAGGGACAGATTCTGAAGCTTTGAACTGTTACTCGGATATTGTGATTAGTTCCTCACTCGTGTTATCGCGGAGCAGGTAAGTTGCCTATAGAAACATGCTTCGAATCGGCCACTATGCATGAAGCTGAAAATCTCCTTGGTTATGGAAGCTGTAAGCGAAGCTGTTGCCAGAAATCCTCATACCAGTTCCATTTTTGTTATATTTTGAACAGCTTCTTTGAGTTTCCAGTACATCACAACAAAAGCCCCTGCAGCGATTGTTTGAGGGGGGTGGGCGGGGGGGAGGAGGCGTTATAGCACCCAACCTACTATTCAGTATCTATCCAAGTTATTAGACTTCGTTTGTTTGGCTGTAAAATTTTACCACGCACATATTGAAAAATATTTTGATTTGTATTTAGACAATACAAACTGTACTACAGTTAAAACTCATATGAACTTCATATTTTACCCGATGTTTTACAGTTCGAACACTCTCTCCGCAGGAGGAAAACTCCACCATCTTCGCACTAAATCAACAATTTACTTTTAAGCGATCTTTTACCCGAGTAGTAATAGATGGAATGATCAATGAAAGAAATGGTTGAAATGTTGCTCAAATGATACAGGAGTCCCTAGGAGTTACTCGAGAGTCGCATATTCAGATAAGGAAAAGCACTCAACCTATCCAGCTCAACCGAGATTCAAACTCGGGACCTTTTGAATGTGGGGTAGACACATACAGAAGGAGATGGGCTCATCAACATTATATATATATGTGTGTGTGTGTGTGTATGTGTGTGTGTGTGTGTGTGTGTGTGTGTGTGTGTGTGTGTGTGTGTGTGTGTGTGTGTGTGTGTGTGTGTGTGTGTAAAACCTGGAGTTTCGCTACAAAGTCATAATTTAAAAATAAAAAAGAAAGCGACAGAATGAAAACTGATTACTCTGGCGGCTTGTGCGTTGTTCAGCTCCACTAAGATCTGGAGCTGCACACAAAGTAAAACCTCTTGTGTCATGACCTGTTTGTTTGGTAATTATCTTGCTCATCTTTCCGCTGCTCAATTATCTTGATTACCCTCTATCGCCCTCACAAACGACCGAAAGCGTACACTTCAGATGATGTACCGCTATCTTCCTGATCAAGCGATCCCTCTAAACCGTCTTTTGTAAAGAGGCAAAGTCTTGCTCAAATTTATTTTATCGTACACAAGGCAAACCACCAGCTTGGTTGTGACAACTCTACGACCTTCCTGAGGTGGCGAATGAACTTGCTAGGATCTGCGTGAGAGACGTCATGCAAATTGGTGTGTGTGTGTGTGTGGGGGGGGGGGGTAACGTCTCTGCTTCGTGCTTGAAATAAACAAGAGACTGCTAATAATGCGAGCAGGCATTGTACTTAATCACACACTGTTCGGCGATGTTTACTACATGGAAGTAGGAGAGACATTAACCTGAACCTCTATGGCATCTGAAGTCGACTACAAACCACTGTGCAACTTCCAGCCATTCGGCACGTCCAAAAAACTACCCCTATGCATTACTATGCCACTTTCCTAGTATGATTCCCTTAGCATTTCAGTGAACCCGGCGAACTTTATTGTTGCTTAAATACATAATGAATACACCAAAAATATTTTAACTACATTCTCCACTTGACAAGAAGTTACAGGTTATCACATTCCCAACTTATGGAAGTTGACAAAGAAGATAAACACATATATGAGCCTACAATATCGCGTTTTTAAACAAATGCAACCTTGATTAGGCGTAAGCTTTAAAATGCAACCTTCTTTTCCGGTTCGCGTGGTGTGATGGTGTCACATGAAAATTATGTGCTAACGGAGATACCCCTACAAAAATTTATAGCGATTATAGACCAAAATTGTAACTTGCTTTATAAAGTATCCAGTTACTATTTCTCGAATTATTTATATGTATAAGGGTGTTCTCCATGCGTACGACAAGAAAACACTACCATTTTAGAAAACAGAACAAAAATACTCTATGTGATATCACACTTATGCAGTTTACTTCTCTTTCCTATGTTCTTAATAACTTTTCTAATAAGAAATAAAGAATTAATAAAGCAGAATCATGATATTTGAGACCTCACACAGGTTCTCTAAGTCGTTGCTAAAGCTATGGCTCTGAAACCATTGGTGACAAACTGTGTTTGAGGATATACATTCTCGCATGGCCTCCTGGAGTGCGCCTGCTCATTCCATGTAGGAGTCCGTGGAAATCGAATAACCGACACACACACACACACACACACACACACACACACACACACACACACACACACACACACACACACACACATACGAGCGCAGGGCACAGCGGGGTGCGGCTGTTTGCGCAGCGACCTCTCTCTCATCAGGCCGTGCTTAATCTGATAATCCTCCATTCCTTCTTGTTACTAATCTGAACAGGGACAACCCGGTCCCTCTATGCACTGATTCTTGACGTCGGTGATTTACTTTGAGAGCGTTTCTCATTCCCCCATATGCGGTCTTAGCAGCGTTCGCCGCGCGCCTTCAGTCTTCTGGGTCTAAAGAGAACTTTTAAGATTTGAAGTCTGCTAAAATACTCTATGAGGTAATAATAATAATAATAATAATAATAATAATAATAATAATAATAATAATAATAATAATAATAATAATAATAATAATAATAATAATAATAATAATAATAATAATAATAATAATAATAATAATAATAATAATAATAATAATAATAATAATAATAATAATAATAATAATAATAATAATAATAATAATAATAATAATAATAATAATAATAATAATAATAATAATAATAATAATAATAATAATAATAATAATAATAATAATAATAATAATAATATTGACAACAACAGAACCTGCTATCACCCTTTAGTGCTACAGCCCAGGAAGGGCCTTGGTTTGCCGCCCAGCCGCTGCGTCCCACACCTCTGCCCACTACAGACGTCATTGGTAGGGTGCGGTACTGGAGGGTGGAACGTGGTCAGCTCCCTGAGCCCTCCCGGCCAGTTATGCGGCCTCCGCGACCTGGGACCGCTACTTCTCCATCAAGTAGCTCCTCAATTGGTCCCCCCGAGACCTAACGAGGCTGAGTGCACCCGTACCAGATCTCCTAGCGGGGGAAAAATCCCCATGCTGGTACCGGGGATCGAACCCGAGTCCTCCGTGCCAGAGGCAAGCGCGCTACCAACTGCGCCACGGAGGCGGTCAAAATCTGCTATCACTACCTCTAATACGCAGCTTTATATAATTTGCTATTCCTCAAACTGTCTGTTGTAGGTATCTGTACCGCACCTGATTTCCCACTGAAAATAGAATAGAAGCAGAAATGATATAAGGAATTATACCATAATTTTAATTTAAATACCTTGTTTATTTAAGTCTGCCATAAAATACCACCAAACTTCTTAACGGAATAGATAAATTAAAATAAGTTCATAAAGCTTTTAGAGCTACTTATACTGTGCATTTACATTCACTAGACAACGTGGAATTTACTATTCTGGAATTTATAGAAAAGATAATTCAGTTCGGATTAAAATTCATAAAGATGTTCCAAACATGCCTATCTACTCAGGCACAGAATATAAAAGCGAAACATCTTATCGACATAAGCTGTATATTGAATAAATTTAAATATAAAAATAGATGCAGTAAATAGGAGTAGATTTAAGAACCTCTTATACCATACAATTCCAAACTCAGGAACGAAAAGTCGGCTAAAAACCAAAGTTGGTATTTAAGTTTCATATCTTTTAAGGTAGCGACCCGAAGATTTTGAAGAAAATTCCTGCGCCCTAAACTACCCTTTACGTGGAAAATTTTTCGAAATTTTTTTTTCTCGCAAATGGCTCTAACGATTTGTATTAAAATACCATATGTTTAAGATATTCTTATGACGAATGAAATATATATTTTGAATTTTTTGGCTGTTGCCTATGTAGTCATCTTTATTCGGAACCTTTGCATACTGGTAAACCGAGAGAGAGAGAGCGACAGCGAGAGAGAGCACAAATCTTACTATAGAAAAGATGTAAATCTTGCTAAAACACACAGTTTATGTTCAAATAAATTGTTTGTAGAGTGAATCATTTCGGAGATATTCCTTGTTATTTACGTGAGTTTTGGAGAACTTGAGCCTCTGTCAAGTGGAACATTGTTATTCATTCTTTTATATGTTAACCGTGCAAAGAGAACGGGATTTGAAAGCTTTAAAAGATTGGACTATCGCTCAGTCTACTGTATTCTAATATTCTCCTTGTACCTACAAGATAATTTCTAAAATGTTTATCTCAACTAACACGAAGAAGATATAGGAATGAAAGTTTATAAGAATGGTTAGTACAAGAGTAGAGAAAGTCTTGTAAGTGCGACACATCAGAGTATTTTCAGTTTTGTTTTCTTTGACTAAATCAATTAAAATATTCTCTTCTTCTTCCTTTTTCCATTCCTAAATATAAAATATTCTCTGGCAAATATCTCCCGTCATGTCGATTGATATACTTCATGTTTATAAATGTTTCTTATTGGCTAAAATTGACGTATTCGTATGAGAATTATGAACGCACGAATAACTTCTTGGGCATTTCCCGAGTGTTTCCGAAGGACTCACTCGATGTTTCCTCCAGGCTAGGGATTCCTTAAGAAACGTCTCTGCATACGGAATCACATGCTTCACCTATTCTTTTTCTTACCTAAAGGAACACTCAAGCTAATGACTATGCTTACCGCCCCTACTTATATCTCAAAATGATATGCTTGAGTAAAAGATTTGCCACGGTGTAAGTATTCCCGGTTCTCAAGTGGGTAGTAAAAACCACATGAAGTATTATGTTTGTAAGACTTTTTCCACGCCCTCTTCCACAAGTCATTCTTTATCAAATCTTATTCTTTTATCTACTTCATGTTAATCGAGATAAACGTTTACAGAAATGATTCTTCTGCACATTTCCATGTAAGTACAGCAGAGATACAAGAGGTTGAAGCGATAATCATGTTTAAAAAGCTGACGCTCTAATGTGAACTTGGAAATTTCACTCTTTGTATGGCCATAACAACAAATGTGACTTCAGCACTTAAAAAGCGTATAAAGTATTTGAAAAATTAAACCAACGACAACGAATATCCCAGAAATGACTTACACTACAAAAAATGCACTAGTCATGACACATGTTATCCTTCTTTAAGATGTGTGTGTGTGTGTGTGTGTGTGTGTGTGTGTGTGTGTGTGTGTGTGTGTGTGTGTGTGTGTGTGTGTGTGTGCAGAAAATATTCGCAGAAAATCTTTGTGTCATATCCTTGGAAGGTACTGAATTTATCACCACCACCTCTTCTCTCTCTCTCTCTCTCTCTCACACACACACAAACACACACACACACAAACACACATACATCGAGGGCTATTTTTGTAAAGTGTTATTTTGGATTCAGGTGAGGTCCCTAGAATGAGTTTTCGCTGAAATCTCTATATCTACATTTTAGATAGTATTACGTTATAATCTAAAGTGCCGTGAGAAATGAAATGTCACTTTATTTCCTTTCTAAAACTGAAACACGGTTCTGTTTTATCATTAACACAATTTACAATACTCCTATCTTTGAAACTCACAGCTGTTCTGTCCTCTGGTAACCTCAACACACGTTCTACTGTATGTAAGATTTGAAGCTTTCACGGCGAACGTGATCATCATTTTAGTCCTGAAGATGGCCATGGAGAGTATAATGGCCGAAAGCTCGACCTTCTTAAATTTAACACGGCTGATCACCCGTGAAGCTCTTATCACACACGTTCTACTGTCTTTCTACTTTCACTGTCTCACAAACAACGGTTTCGACAGTACACTCACTAAACCTCTGCCAACACAAGCACTGCGCACAACACACACTTAAAGACTAACTACCCCTCTTCCGTGCTCTCTTGCTCTTTATAGCCCAGACGAAGTGATGGAAAATGCACGTTTTCTCGAGATAGTTCTGGTAAACAGGCCGGCAGTCGAAAATTTCTCGAACAGTCTAGAATCGGTCTTTGTTTGATTAATCTATTGTTGTTTTTGTTTATCGGCCACGCGTTGTCTATAGGAGATTTCACGTTATGAAGGCACAATGCCTCTTATGGAGAATCAGCGCGGCGTTGCCACGTATGTTGCGCCAATGTGATTACCGCGTTTGCTCATAACCAGGTTTATTATTATTACTACTATTATTATTATTATTATTATTATTATTATTATTATTATTATTATTATTATTATTATTATTATTATTATTATTATTATTATTATTATTATTATTATTATTATTATTATTATTATTATTATTATTATTATTATTATTATTATTATTATTATTATTATTATTATTATTATATTAATAATACCTTATAATAAACCCTTACCCTTTTTACATTCTTTTCTTAATATAAAAATGTAGGTCTATTTACACCAGTCGCCTTATGAAGTTCACTAACAATAAACGAGTCACTGTGTCCGGGGTTCTTTTTCTTTAAATAATCATACATCCTAAGAATTGTTTTTCGCTCGCTGCTTTTAATAATTTCGCCTTTTCTTCTGCGATCCATTGCGCACTGATCACTTAACTGCAATGCATACGATTACCAGAGAACTTGTAAAACTCGCTCACACCTCAAATTCCCGAAACCTATTGAAAACCTTCACTGAAGTACAATCCCTTATCGGCCCTACAACTGCCACACATCTGGTTTCCATCATCTGCAAGACAGGAGAACCGGGTGTTGTTGGCCGTGTGCTTGGCGCGCTAAAAACATTTGCCTTTATGGAGGCTTATTACTGGAGATGTTCTATATTTATATAAAAAAAATTTCGTTATTTCCTTGACAACTTTTTCGCTGGAAGTTTTTACGTGGACTAACAGAACGAGAATTAGTCAGTGACGACATTTTCCACTGTATAAACAAAGAATCTTAACACTTTTGTTTCAACTTTGTTTCTTTTTTTAAAAAAAATATGTTTAGACATATTGGTATAATCTAAATACTAACGTGGCCTATAAAAGCAAGCAAATAATCTAGATTTTTTTCATTGCAATTATTTCGGTTTAAAGCCATGTTTAAACGTGCGGAGCGAGAAAGATGTTAAAAAATCTGCTTTCAACAAAATTTTACATTTTATTATTTTAAAAAATGTACAATTGCATAAAAGGTTTATCGTGCATCCATAGTATTCTTCGACACATTTTACACCGAAATGCATGTTCATACTTTGTCTTAGTCACATTTGAAAACACGCAAATTTGGTAACGGCGCACCTGATACTTCCATAAGAATAACATGGTCCATAAGAGCCCGTTGTGTCTTCATGGCTTGACCTTGAGTGTCTCTTTTACGGGCGGCCGGCGTCACAACCATAGGTAAGTATAGAAAATAATAGACAAAATGAAGGTAACATGAAGTAACTTAAACACAGATTTGAATACAGGGAATTTCTGCAATACACTTTTCTCGGCAAGGGATAATAACAGGTGAAAAGGAAAGTGATATTCATTTCCCAGGTAACTTCAAAGTATAAACAGGGCAAACATGGTTATCAAAGATTCACCGAGAACTACACTTAGTTCCTACAGCTGAAGAAGAGCAAACGTCCCAAACTAATGCTTCAAATATCGTTTAGATCACTTTAATTTTATGATGTAATGTTTAAATTCTTTGGGACCAAGGACTTGGTATTCCGGCCATTTCTTCCGTAAGAAAGAAATTGACGTCACTTGGGTGCAGAGAAGATTCATTTCCCTCCATCACCGTAGGGTAGGTATACCAACACGGTGTCATTCCCCTACTTTCCCCGTGCACCACCGTGCGCTGCATGGCGACTTTGTGGCGACACTGTGCTAAGTCATTACACCTCCTTGGACGGTAGACAAACGAAGAACAAAATAGACGGATAGGTTAATACTCGAGTCCCCTCCATTAGCACCACTGAACCTAGGACTTATAAAATGCATATGAAGTCTGTAATAATAAATTTCAGGGATTTTATTTGTGGCGTTCGCCTACCCCCTAGGCGGCCCAGATTCGATCCCAGGGACCTGCATGTGGTATTTTTGGTGGACGAAGCGGCGTCAGGGTGGGTTTTCTCCGGGTTATCCGGTTTCCCCCGCCATTCATTCCACCAATTGTTCCATTATCATGTTTCCAATAACCGATTTCGTCTGCATTTCATATCCTCTTCCCCACTATCATACTTGGCGCTTGGCTGACCACCCGCTTCCAGGTCTTTATTCTGTTCGGTCCATAGGTTCCTGTGCTCCCCGACAGGAATCTGACCCTAGGTACAGGCTTGTAAGTCCTAGGGAGTGTAAATCCTACATAAGGGCGGGTAATCAGGTAAAGAATAAGTATACTTTTGTTCTGTGTATCTGTTGCCTTCAACATCTTAAGTTCATATTAGAGGTCATTGCCATTTTTAACCATGTAGAAAGAGGTTCACGTGTTTACGAGTGTGATATTCATTGTTTTTGCCCCTGTTTCTTTGAGTTTTCTTCTAAGCATTAAATGCACTCAGACATTCACACTCTCATTCTTTCTTCCAGAATCTAGGGAACATTGGGAATAACCTTCCAGTTGGGAGATGAGAACTTGAGACATCTGGATTTGGATACCACTATCCTAACCCATTATACTAGAAAAACAGTAATAACTGGTTGCCGTAAAACACACTACCCACTGTCTAGCATTCATAAAAGACAGTTCTAGTGGCAAGTTGAATCAGAATTAAGCAATTTATTGCTAAGGAGATCTCAGTTTTCCAAGCCAATCATTAACCTGAGCTACCGTGACGAGATACCCGAGCACCCACAGAATTTTTCTGATCTGATTCATATCCTAGTAAATCTCCCAAAAGATCTCGCGCTTAAAATATCGCACATTAAAAGTAACTTGCAATGATCATCTGCTTATAGCTGACCATACTATTAGTTAATTTATGTCCGAACAGCTGTCTTATCTACTATTACATTGGCAAATTCTATTATCACGGAGCTGAAAATAAGGGTAAGGTCATATTGGACGGTCATTGGTAGTCTGTAATTTGTACTTGTCCATAAAGTGTAAGTGTCAAAAGTTTGGCCCTATAGAGACAATTCGTACACAATAGGTTGAAAAATATGAGTATGGGTAGCTTTTTGAAAGTAGCTGGTATCATATAATTTTCCCGAAGTCCCATAGTCCAAAGGCACAAATTTGTGCCCTGTTGACCAAGCATACGTTTTATCTATAAGGTATTGAAAATAAACTAAGAGCACCGTTTTAAAAAATGAGTACTGTATAATTATAAATAATAATTAGTGGTTTTGGAAGTCATAACCTAACCTATACTTTTTGCCAACTTCTACTGCGTGATTGTGCAATGTTTTGGCCATATGATCTGAACAGTGCAAATTTCTACATAAGAAGTTGAAAATATAGTAGGGGGAGCTTTTACAGAGGTGTAAGGTAGCTTATAATGTTTGTTGGGCGTTCAGTTTTGTCTACATAGGCCAAAGAATATTTATTTCCATGTTAGAGATTGAACATAGTGATTGAATGTAAGGGTGTCTTATCCTTTAATCAGTTTACTATAGAATACATATGTACTTGGCTTTTTCAAAATAATAGTGAAATATTCCTTGGTAAAACTTCAGTGGAATATAAGGGAAATGTGCTGATATGTGCGATATACAATCATCCCCAAAATAACTCAGTTTTAAAATATTTTAAGGCCCCCCTCTCCTACTTTGGAGACGAAGTCAACGAATATACTAAATTTGGTGGCATGAATGTTAAAAAGAAACTACACACCCTAGTTTTCCAATTTTTAGAAATATTATGTAGGCTGTGGCCATCTTGATGATATCCATTCAATTGTGAAAGAATCATCAAAATTGTTTGATTGGTTTTTGAGATTACTCCAAATACCCTTTCATACACTCACATATACACAAGTATAACACCCATTTATAACATTAGAATACATAATATTCTCCTACATTTGCTGTGCGTAGGCTAGACTAAACAACTGAATCAGTGGTTCTATTGTTCTTCGATACACTTCCCACTGAATTTACTCATTTTGGAATTTTTAGGCGGGTTTTGAAATCAGAAGCAGTGATAGCTTAGGAATATTAGTAGGTATATAATATCTGATGCAGCAGCCTAGCGTGATGAACACGTGCAATCTGCAAGAACAACTCGTTCACAAATGCACCATATTCATGAAGCTACATTCAAATTGCCATATGCATTGTTAATCTGTTAGAATACGTGCCTTAGCAAATTGTAGGATCCACAAAGTCTCTCCATGTATATGTAAGTTTATGCAGGGATCAAAGCGAGGATGGCAGTGATGTTGGAACAGGGTTATGTTACAGTGAGATGAAATTTGCAAGGAATCTCACTGTGAGGAAGAAGACTGAGTGGTGTGAATATGGCTCCAGGCTGAGCCCTGATGTTCAATTCATATCAACATCAGCGTTGACCATTCATCATGTCCGACCTTCTCCGCGCTGCTGTAAACTTCGTAGGGACAGAGAGAAAAATAAGGGACGAGGAAATTCACGCGCGCGGGAAATAAAATAAGACTTACATCGCCATCTATTCGTATGTCACAACCAACTGTACATATCATACTAGTCCCGCCATATCCCTCCCTCATCGTGCATTTTTAAGAAATGCTGCTGAGGCCTCTTGTAGCGCGTTCAAATACCTCTGTTTTGTTTTAGGGCGATGAAAATTCCAATTTACTATTGGTATGGTAATTTCTTTCCAAAATACTACTTTACTTAGAAAAATCACACATAAAATATCCAGAAAGTTTTGGATACTCTTTTTAATACAACAATTGTAAATACAACAGTAAACACATTTTTCTTATTAAATCCAAACTAGTAGGTTCCATTCTATTAATGAAAGAGCTATTTAAGCCCTCTTTAATTCTTCCTGTCTAGCTTTCCCTATAATTTTGTCATAGTTTCTTTGTGCTCTGTGTTATAGTGTTTTTCAATAGATGATTTTCTCACTCATAATTATTGCACTACAGGTGGCAGATGAGGTATTTGGCTCTATGATCACGACTTTCAGAAAATAAAGTTCCCATTCTGATTCAAATTTACTTTCGGCATTCTATGCTTCCTTTGGAGCGGGTTTCTGAGATAGTCTACTATGAAACTAAATGTTGTACATTAATGGATTATTATATAAAGTCTATTGCTGTGCTATTTCATGGTAAATGCTGAAAGCGGTATAACCTGCAAAAAGTTAGCAGTGTGGCGTATGTTTACTGCTTTCCATAAACACATCCTCAGGTTACGAAGTAGGGAAGTGGTCAGAACCCATCAAATGTGTAATCAATGATAGCGAGCAATAAACTTTCTTGCCTGACAACGCCATTTTCTCCCACGAATCGCTGAATCCCGTCCGTACCAAAGAGTCAGAATCTACAAATATTTAAGTAGAATGTGTAGATGCTGGTAGTGTGTGGAATGACCTATGACCAGTTCGAGGAGGAATTATCACCTCGACCTTCAGTAGAATTTTCATACTTGTGCTCTTAACACCTTGCCCACGTGAGGGGAGGGGGTGAGATGAAAAGAGACATAAGGTGACAGGATCAGAGTCACGACAGAGCAGAGGGCAGATTCCCTACATTTTTTCAGAGTGAAACTTCCCGGTGGCAGCTGGTACAATGGGCTTCCCTCCCACTAGGAGACTTGCACAGCCCACTCAGGGATCCCGGATTCGGAGAACTCTCCCATTCAGTGGGATAGCTTACTGAGAGCATCCTCACGTCGAGACTCCCACCTACACTTGCAACTCTGAAACAACCAAGCAGATGAAAGGTGAAGTGAAATGAGGTGAAGTGGTGGACAGGAAATTCGGGTCATACAATTAAGCTTCTCATTTATTTTTGGTAGCGTTTGACGCCTGCTTTTGCTACATGCGGCACCGAGGACGTAACACTGATAAAAGTGTCAAGTTTTCCCTTATGTTTAATTTTATTATCTGGTACAAAGATATATATTCTTGTATACAGTTGCCCCTATTAGGAAAAGTTTTAAATTAAAAATGAATGATATATTTTCTTTTATGAAATTAAACTATAGTATAATTCAGGTAATTATTGTTTGTGGTAGTACTAGAAGAATAGAATGAAAAACATTTCTTGAAATTGAAACCTTCCATGACCAATATGGTCTACATAGTTTATAAGGTTTGCTGCTGTAAACAGTAAAAGCTAATAAATTTCTATTTTCGCCGTAAATTCGTTTCCATTTCTATGAATAAAAATTTCACGCAAATGCTACTGGATGATAAGCAAGATGAATTACAGTTGCTGGACTTGTAAATAATACGTTTAACGCTGTGTTAATCTCTGCACTTTCATCGTTAACCCTTTCTGAAGTATAATGACAAAATACATGTTTATGATTAGAAGAAGATATATTTTGTTAGGTCTAAAGCACGCTATTTGTTCATGCACTGCAATCTTATAAGGCACAGGACTATAAGAGTATAATTAGGACACAGTGGAGACAAAGATGACACCGTGAACTATCATCTTCGCTTATAAATTTCAACATTATAAACGAAAATGTTAAATTATATTATAATTTAGAGCCAAATACTTGCTAGATACCTATCTGATGATTACACGTAGACAAGCTGATCGTTTTCTTCACATAGGGTCATAGGCCCTCTAGCCGATAATGAAGAATTTATTACAGATGAAGTTTGTCTTGTTAAGTAAAGATTCCGTATTATTCATGCATACTCAAGTTCATAAGGATTTAGCGTTAAATTGCACGGAGTTCCATTTGACTTTTCTCTAAGTTTTCAAACTAAATCAAATCAAACTTTGCTTAGTAAAAAATATCAGGATACATTATGTATGTACACAGTGTTATCAGACTGTTTAAAGAGTTGCATATATCCTTGCAGCAGGGAGAATATATATCTATTTATTTTTAATTTCGTGGCAAGGCGTTAAGGGCGACTAAAACGCCACAATGTACGAGGGAGCAGTTATCTCGTTTTCCAATTCCCTCGCCTTCTCTAGAGATGATTCGATTTGATTTAGAAATTCGAACAAGTCTGAGAGAAGTGGCCATTTCCAGTAGAACGTTCATAAAACACAAATGTGACTGCTATGGAGTAGTAAAGGCTGTAAAACTCTCTCTTTCTCACTCTGTCCGTGCGAGCCTATGTGTATGTGTCTACAATTTCCCCACTTTGTACACTCGTTGCCTGGATAAAATGTGGAAATAACTTTTACGTGCTTGTCACGTAAAGCAAGTGGATGGAAAAACAATAAGAAAAAGAAGTAATGGGGTATAAAGTGATATGGAATGAAATTCGAATCATCAGTTCTAAAGAATAGTAAACAGAGTAGTGCAGTGTCTTCTATGAACACTTCCTTAGGGAGGCAAAGCCTTTAGAATGTAATGGATCAAGGGTGCACAGTCTATTTTTTAAAGCTTTTCGTTACGGCTAGCTAGTAGCTAGTGCTGTAACTATAGTTACGGGATGAACTTTACAATAGAACTCGGTATGAATCATAACGATTGTGCTAACGGTAAGCTTAGAGAATAGGCCACGAACCATCGACAAACGAAAGAAGCAATTAACGATAATTCACCAAACTAATACGAACGCTTTAGGCAGAAGAATTACGTGAATAAGAATAACTATCACAACTATCAGTATCGTTTTCAAGTACCAGATTTAAGCCTATTTCCAAATGAACTCGATGCCATCTCAGCCTGATCTCTGATTTTCAGTAGATTGCTCTATAAATTAGACTCTGTATCATTGAACGCAGCCTCTTGAATAAAATGGAAACAATCAATTTATTAACATTGCAGGTCTCAGCTGCTGAAGTGCAAATATACAGTTACGGGATCCGTCACCAAAGAAACAACTTCTGATATGTTTGACCAATTTTTGTGCACTGTGTTTGTGTTCTCTGCATTGTTCCACAAAACTGCCTAAAATATCTAGTTCTGCCTGGACATATACATAGCTACTGGAAAGGCAGAGTTAGATTAGAAATGAATAATCAACTCAGAGTCCAAATGATGCACTTAGAGGTACCAAGAGTCATCCACATTAGTAGACCTGTTGAATGTCAACATGGAGCTTCATAAGCACCAAGATCTCATTCAGCCCTTCTGAGTGTGTACTGTCCGGCAAGTGTGTATGAGACTGATATGAATTTATTTGAAAACCCTCCTATCCCTAAACATAATTTTCAGATGGATGTTGATCATAATTTTCTTCAAAGCACATGGTGTTGCAACTTGATGCTAAGAATTCTAGTGTGGAACACGCACAAAATATTTTGCAGTGTTGTGCCTTCATAAAACCGTTTATGCAATCCTACCATTATAAATATGTTGTATAATCAATTTTGCGGGTAATTGACTCCTTATGACACGTGTGCCAATAATAGGAATGACGACATGTTGGTATTCCAAGTGTCCGTCTTACAGAGAGAAGATGGAAACATTTTGTAATAGGTGCCTACGTTTTTTTCTCTGAGCAACAAAGATGCAAATTAAATATAGAATTTATTAAATATAGA
Source organism: Tenodera sinensis (assembly GCA_030765045.1). Taxonomy (NCBI): domain Eukaryota; kingdom Metazoa; phylum Arthropoda; class Insecta; order Mantodea; family Mantidae; genus Tenodera; species Tenodera sinensis. Next base: position 82,692,230 of record CM060963.1, read on the forward strand.
ATAATAAAGATCTGAATGTCTAAATACTTACCACAATATACAGCAATAAGCTCCATCGCGGTCCGTAACATCTGCTTACTTCTCTCCCAGGAATGGATGCATGCAGATGGCTGAATATTGTTCAATATACCAGGTAACAAATGAAATGCAGGGGGAGAACCTAACATCTTATAACATATGAATACGCTCTCCCTCATGTAAGCTGTGGGTGCTGAATTGTTTCATGAACTGCAACGCTGTGGTTGCACATATCATCATGTCCATCTTGTGGATAATATAAATTTGACACTCATGAAAACGGTTGCACTCCTTGACGTTCGCGCGACATTCATTCATGCATCAAGATTATTCCTGTTGTTACATAAATTACCTTCTTTCTTCAGTTTTCCATTGATGCAATCAAAAATCGATGAAAAGTTTTCTAAAAAAGTCACCAATGCCCATATTTTCATTCTCTGATGAATCTACGATGCTACCCGTCAACTGCTACCAGCGCACACTGACACATTTCGTTGACTGGGACATGCACGGCCTCTCGGAAATACAAACACATTGGTGGTATGAAAATGCAAGAAATCATGAAGGATGTTGCATTCACTATACTGAGGCCGAATTAGAATGTGAATCTTTCAGACAATTACTGTTTATGGGAATAGCAACATGGTATATTTTTACAATATGACATTGGAAATCTCACATGAACTAGAAGGATGACTTTGACAATCAACTGAGTATCATAATGCAAGTATAGAAACACAAATATCGCAGAACATTTTATCCATTTTGATGTGTAAGAAAAATATTTGTAAAAAATATGCTTGTAAAATAAATTATCTGAAATATGCTCCAGTTGTAATTTGCATATGGGTAGTCCCCTTCCATTGCTTTCGCGAGCTTATCGTACAATAGTGAGGTAAAATAGTCAATCACTATATTATTTTGAATTGTTATCGTAATGGTGCAGTAAAATAGGCCAATATAATCTAACTTCAAATTTCATATGGCCTCGCATTCTGCAAATAGGCAGTCGTAGCTGAGTTTCCATCTAAATCCTCTGCGAACTTTGTGATACCACCAGAAAAACCATTTCTACACCAATCACACTTTATTTCAATTTCCCGCCTCGGGGATATCAGCACTTTGGAAGGCGTGCGATTCCAGTGGCAATTAAAACCTTGGGTAACGTTCCCAATGCTTTGAGTCATTCATTCTATCTTACGGATCTATGACCCAGCCTGTAAGTGCCTACCTCACCTTATTATCTACCTGAACTTGCTTTTTCACAAATGATAAAAGGATTCGTCAAGACGAACGGCGTAAAGACGTTCCGTATCGTGTTTCGAGATGTTCTGACTCTGTGATCCCAATTTAGTCAGCTATGTTATAAGGAGTCAGCATTCAGTTAATCTAGATCAGCGATGTCCATCCTTAACTCTTACTGTCCATGTCACCTTGTTGCTCTATCTTACCTCCTTCACTTTATGCATTATACGTTTCCCCTAACTCATTCATGTAACGAAACACACTACATATCTAAATTTTTTCATACCTAATTATAAAATATATAGGACAGATCATCCTTCTCACAGCAGGAAAGGTGGGGCTGCAATAATCATTATAGCTAATATCAACCACAGTCAACTCCCTCCTACCTCAGAAAATGAAGTGAAAGTTGCAAGAATAGAAGTACAGATCGATAATGTAAACTACCAACTATGAGCTTTCTATTCAGCTCCTTATCAACATGTAACTCTTAGTATAATATGGGGGAAAATGCACGAGTTGGGAGACAGATTCATATTAGGAGAAGATTACAACAGTAAATATCCGGGGTGGGGGTCTAATGTAATTAATCCACGAGGAAGAATGCTACATGAACAAATACATAAATTTCGACTTCAGATAGCACACACACACTATAATCTACACACTTTCCAGATGGGGAAAATAGACCTGATGTTCTTGAGTTCTTTGGTGGAAAATAATTTTCCCTCTTATGCAGCTTCCCAAGAGTTATTCACGACCTAAGCTATGGACACTATCCAGTTCTACTGGAAATATCTGCACCTGTCCCAAATAATACAAAGAAATACCCCTTCGTATACCATCCATTTAACTGGTCAACCTACATATCACATCAAAATAACATTACAATTATAAAAATCCCTTTAAAAACCAAGAGAGGTGTTGATATAGCAGTCAGTACAATAACCAAAAATATTCAAACAGCAGCTCGTCTTGCATCTTCCATCACGTCAGATAGATGCTTTAAAAATAGAATGAAATCGCAATGATCCATTAAGCTAAAGACCGATTAGCCTTCTACATTGTTTTTCAAAATATTTGAGCGGTTGTTACTGCGCAGACTTTTCACACTTCTTGGACCACTACTGCCCATTACACAATTTGGATTTAGAAAGCTCCACTCCTACACACAACAGCTTCACAGAATTATCAACGAAATAATGGACCTATGAAAAATCTGTTTAGGCGTATTCCTTGACACTGAGAAGGCGTTTGATAAAGTATGGCACGATGGTTCTTTATAAAAAATTAAGCACCATTTCCCGGATACATATTACCGGATCATTCAGTCATATCTCTACAAACGCACTTATTCTGTAATTTACGAAAATGTGTAGTCCCATATTAGACCTATTAATGCAGGAGTTCCGTCGAAAAGCATCCTGCGACCCTTTCTATACATACTTGACTTGCCCAAATCTGAAAATCTATGTACTGCCCAATTTTCAGAGGAGACACAGGCGAAGAAGTTACAGCACATATGCAAGACCAGTTACGTAATACCACGGAATAAACAATGGAAAACTGTAATGAATCTAAGAAAATCGTATGCCGTCACTTTCGCCTATCTCAGAAAAGAACATACTCATTCTTTATTCCTAAACAACACAGCCATATCACAAGGAGACGAAGTGAGATACCCTGGTCTTATCCTTGACATAAGTTTAACATGAAAGAAACACATTGATCACATTCTACAAAAACTAAAGAACAGACTTCTTCAGTTGAAACCGTTGCTGCGTCAAAAATCAACCCTTTCCATTTCTAACAAGAGCCTCATCTACACTATGGTTATCAAACCAATCTAGCGATACGCATGCTCTTTATGAGGTTCTGCCTCTAGTACCCGAATTAAGCGTATCGAGACTTTCCAGAACCGGGTGTTTAGGATAATCACCAACGCACCCTGATAAATAAATGAAAACCTCCTTTTAGATCTTAATTTACCTAAAGTAACCACGGATCTCCATTCTTCTTATAGCAATCTATACGCAACGTTCTTAAAGCACCTGAACATCTTGATGAATCAGATACCACAGAACATGCCACCAGAACAACAACAGCGCCGTCTCAAGAGGAAAAGACACACTGATCTATTGGCAGACTGAGGAACATCAGCGGATGTAACCCTCAGAACAAGCTTCATGATAAAATTAGAATAAATTATGTGGCACAATTTAGTACTATGCACAAAAATTTTAACTAATGCATTTTAAAAACTCATTCATGTAACCAAGCGTTGGGCAGGTTTGTTTTTGAGTTGCATGAATGCATCATAGCGTGGCGCAAAGTAAGTGGAAGCAAATCCGCCTTTCCCTCTTTCGCATAAGGCTGGGCATCACTGGTCTAGATTTACCACAATCGTAATTTCAACAATGACGTCTTATTCCGACATCTGGTATGAAATCCCAGGCTTTTAGAAAGGTACCTCTATGTTAAAACAGTTACTGCTGAAAAATAGTTACATCCAAGGAGCATGTAAAGTATTGATTTTATTTCTTGATTTTTAATCTAAATTAGAGAAAATGATCAACTATTCTGTTTAAGTGACCACCATTTCCTTTCCCATCCATCCGTTTTTAATCTGAATGATGGTAGTTCCGATGAGTGCTAACACCCTGCCATTAACTATTCCTCATATAATTATCACGCATTATCATAAATATTTATTTAGAATCTTAAATCATCACAGGAAATATAAAATATCTAGGTATTATGACATATTAAGCACAGTAACTTTACAATAACTTCATTTTTATTACCTAGAAATGCCTTAAAATTTGCAACAATTACAAAAAAATAATAAAAGGCATAATAAATACAAATAAGGCCTAAGAGCTGAGAGTTATTTAATTTATTAAACTTAGTACACAAAGTTATAAATTGATTTATATATATATATATATATATATATATATATATATATATGTATGTATGTATAATTGCTATAAAGCAGAAAATGTATACACAAGTATAAATATGAGGTCATTATAAATTATAAATAAATTAGAAATGTTTTTTCTCCTAATTCTTTTTTGAAGAACCTGAACATAAAATTAAGAAAATCGTTCTCGAAACAGTCTTTCAAAACTATAGTTTTAAATCTTTGAGATCTCAGATTGTATACAACTTATGCGAATGAAGAGGATTCCAGAGTGTATGAGCCGGCACAAGGACAAGAACAGTAACAACCTGATTAGGCGCTTATTAACCAGAAAGTTGAAAAAAAAAGAACTTATTTGTTTCAACCCTAGTCAAATTTGGGATATGAGTTCATAATTGTAATGATGCCAGTTCCCCTGATAATACACACCTTCATGGGCGTCTTGAAGGGGGCTGGGCAAGGGGGGGGGGCACGCACCCCCTATGGAAATTAATGAATGTAATGTATAGTCAATTACTATCAGACCATTATTTTAATTTTGGGGTAAAGAACAATTTTTATTTAGCATAAATTAATACGGTTATCCGCAACAAATACTATAACTCGTGTCTTTTACAAGTAAAAATTATACAAATTCTTTCTCAGTTTAATAGTGAAATTCATGTTTGGAAAGTTATCCTAAATGTAGAATGCCAGTAATATGAAACTCTTTATATACTGAATATTAACGCAAGAAAATAACTAAATAAAGACGCCAAAGCCAAGAAGTCGATAAAAAGCCAAAAATGCATAAATTGACCAAAATTACCAAATAAATTTACATGCTCATAATCTGGGGCCTCATTGGAATTTCTGTATATGTTAGCAAGAACTATAATGCAACAATTAAAGTGTGACTTCATCAGAATACGGACCCGATAATTCTTTGTCTTTTTATTTTAAATGCAGTTTACCAGCTATGACGAAGTTTCTCTCAATATGTTTTGTTTATGAGTGATGTACTTGATTATAACTAATGTATGATGTGTAATGTATATTACTCTGAACCATTTCAGAGTTCAGGTGCATTATTTTCGTTAACTTGTCAGCTCTTCAGACATATGCGTATCAATTGTTTTTATTAGCAAACACTGTGACATTATGCCTCTTTCGATTTCATTTAGAGTTTGTATACCACTGCTTTCTTGGCAATATGTAAAGGAGAGGTTAGTTATTGCATTCCAACCCTGGAAATGAGGAAATTACGTATAAATTGCACCAAGGGCCTCGGATTCAAAACAGTGAAATGATGGGGTGTAAGCAGCACTGTTTACTATTTTCGTGCATTTCCCGAAAAGAATGTCAATATTGTATTGCGTCGCTCAAGGCATAGTAGGCCCTAATGTCACCAGTTACTGACAATGAGTAAGCACTGTTAGTACGAGCGCGGTGCCAGCGTATAGCTTAGTTCTGATTTCTTCCATCACAGTGTCAGTGCCACCAGTGTCATCGAGTTAGTGAGGGAAGTGTCCTTATCAGTACGTCATCAGCTATACGTTGTGTAAGTGAGCGAGATAATATTTAATCATTATAGTCGATTTTAAATTGTATTATGACAGTGACCTGAAAAGCGGTGAAGTGAAATGGAGCTGGACTTTTCGAAAACCTAACACTAAATGTTATACATAGGATATAGTAGTAATGTTGTTAGAAGATAACGATAATAAACATGTACATAAGTTACAACGCCAAGTATTAAGTACCAGGTACGGAAGAACGCCCAAGCAAACTAGTTCGATCCGCATTGAAGTAATTGCCTATTTATAGTTGTATAGACATTTATAATTTAACTCGAATAACGGAATATGCATAATAGCGTAGGAATAAATACTTTACATTTCTCGTTGTGGTAAATGTAACTAATGACACGATTCTGAGCATGAACTTAGATGGACAATATGCAATGCATAACGACAAAGCTAACGGGACTGTAATTTTCAGCTGTCGCATGAATTTGAACATTTTAGTAACGTGACCTTCGGTGTATGTTGGCGGAACATTTGACTTTTGGATAAGTTCTTTTCGCAAATGTTTACACTTCACGGCTTTAAGAATTGTCACTACGGGCCTTTGGTATTCCGTTAGCTGCCAAATAAACACAGAAAGTCACACGTAACAATATTTCGCATTACCTACCTGTCACGAGTGCGATGAGCAGTTAAATAAGGCATTTGAACCCAGAGCTATCATTTCGGACTTATAAACAGCTATCCATAACATCGTGCATACCGGGCGACCGAATATTGAAATCATTCGGTACAGATTTGACTTAACTAATACAACTGTAGAAGGGACACAGACTTTAGGACTGGCAGACAAGCACAAAGATAAAAACTCGTTAGACGCCGGATACACTATGTGTTTGAGTTAATACACTTGGTACCATGTGAAGTTGGTGATTCATTTTTTTCATGATTTGATGCTACCAGACTCGAAAGTGATAACATTTCAAAGATTTCTTCTTACTTGGCTGAAACTTACATTGATGAAAATGCCAGTTTTCTTCATTGCGTGTAGGCAGTCAAATGCACATACGAATGTTTTCATTCTCTTTTCAATGCAAACTTTAATTTCTGTCATACATCTTTGTATATTTTCGTGGAAGAGATGACGTCTTATGAGACCCCTGTTATCAAAATAAGCAACGCCAACAATTTAGACAGGGAAAAGAGTATTTTACAATAAATAAACAACAATATGTACATTCAGAAGTAAATAAATATAAACAGGGTCAAATTGATTGCTTCGCATTCGTCAAGATCACTTGCTATTATTTTTCAAAGTGAAATAAATTTCATGAAAATTTCCGACTACTCATTTCTGTGCTAGTTTGTATTGCATAGAGTTAGCTACCTCACATCACTGCGCAGTGAGTAAACACGTAACGATGAAATGGGCCGGAACAAAGACAGATTATTCCAGACTGTTCGAGAGAAACTGTTCGCGGGCTGGGCTTGTTTAGGGTTAATTTTGAGAAAAATCCTTGCTACGTCACTCTAGCCTATGTAAGTGAGTCGAGACGGCGAGAAGAGTGAGTTTTTACTATGGAGTCGTTAAGTGTTGGAACCACTTTTGGTGAGTGAATCGTCGGAGTTGTTTGTGTGGACAGTCAAGCAGTATTAGCGTTTTGTGTCAAGGTTACAACTGTGAGTCGCAATGTCACGACGAATTTTATTGTAAATTGTGTTAATGACGAAAAAAAGAGGACTGTTTTCTTTTTGTGATTCAATTTTAGCCTAAATAAAGTGAAGAAAAAGTAACTGAACATGTGATTTGTCACAATATTTATGGAACTGCAGTAGAATGAACTCTAATTAAAGACGTGATGTAGTCCGTAGAGTCAGTACAAAAACATTCAACAGTTTCTTCGGTGCAATCTACATCCCGAACTCCTCATGTTCCAGTGCAGCTTGTGCAGTAAGTACAAATACAACCACTGTTATTTATGTATATGCATGACTTTAATGATTCACTATAGTCTACAAAGTGTACCAGAGACATCCACTGCAATCCACTATAACCCCCATGGAGGTCCACATATAATTGAAGGCTACGGAAACGCATTCTCTTCAGCAATGTCTCCGATAGTCTCTCGATAAATTTAGGTTAAATGAATGCATGTTGTCATGAAAATTATCAAGTATCGGGTTGTAAGCTCCATTAAATTACTAAGAAAAGTTATAAGAAAGAGGAACATTAGTTAAGATAATTATGATGGAATAAAGATATATTTTTATTGTGCTTTTAGTGTTATCACTGAAATGACTTACATGATTCCAAATTCCGATTAAATTCGATTCTGATTGGTTTATAAGACATCAGTAGATTGTACATTGGCTGAAAGGTGTACCGTGTAATTATCATACATAGGTAATCTAACTCGAGGTTGTGTTATACCGAAAACATGGCGAGTGACTGCAAGTCGTGAGTGATTTTGTCTAAGGAATAAAACAACCTCGAGTTACATTAGGTTTGACTACTTTAACGAATAATACAAATGCTAAGGCTAATAAAACTAAAACCGAACTACTTAGAGAATATATTAAATTATCTTAATTGTATTCCTGCCAAGCAAGGTCTTCTGAGGTTTAATGGGTTGTTATATCATATCTTTGTGTTAAATCTCTTTGGAATTATACAAAATGAAGTTCTAATTTTAATAATTGCATGCCAATAAACAAGGTTATGTAATATAAACCATACGGTTTGTCTGTTTCTCTTGCTGCTCTCCGATCTAGGCGGCCCGGGATCGATCCCAGGGACCCAAATGTGGTGTTTGTGGTGGACGAAGCGGCGTCTGGACGGGTTTCCTCCGGGTTTTCCGGTTTTCCCCGCCATCTCATTCCACCGGTGCTCCATCTTCATTCCATGTATCATCCATGTCACCGCCTGTGGTGCCGTAGTAGTAAAAGCGGGCGTTAAACACTACAAGCTGCTTTCCGATTTGGAATTTTCCAGTCATTGATCTACTTCTTCAAATCGTTTCATAGCTGCTACCATTCTTGCACGGTTTCTATGCACAGAATATAGATTATATGTCTAGGTGTGTATATAGGAAACTACAGCTTTTACCAGAACTTTTATGTTGAACTGATAAATTACAATCGGTTTACGAGTTCTCTACAACGCTTTTGCTAGATGCGTTTGCATGTGTGCATCCATCTTTAGCGTGGCCACAGTATCCGAATAGTCATGTCAAAGCACCCAACGGTTACTTAGTCATTTGTCTCGCATTGCATTGTGATATATGTTTCGTTATATAATATGGGGAAGAGTCTGTTAATATCAGCGTATCTTCTGACATTGCGTAATACCCAAACAATTGCCAAACAGCGTTTTATTTGCTTCTAACCTAACAAGAAAAAGTCTTAAAAGGTGCATGGATGAAAAAAGTGGTCATTTTCGAGAAAAAAAAAATTCCTGTTTTATAGACAACAATAATTATTTATAACCTTACATTTATGCTAGCCAAATTTTAAAGCCATATTACATCACATTTAAGTGTGGATTTACATTGGTTGATTCTTAGTGATATTTATTTTTATTTTTACTACTTTTGCTCACATTGAAATGCTATACGATGCTGCAGATTTTGCGTTAGAGCCCTGAAAGTTCCTTGCATTTTCTGTAAACTATGAAATACTTCTGATACTTGTTCTAGATAAAGTTTTTATTTTCAGAACTAAAAAACAGCACCTACATGTTACAATGAACACTTTCAAAATGACGGTATTATGTTTTCAAATCTTTCATACATTTAATATTAAAATATGACTGTGCTGTTATATTACATGTATATAATAGTTATTTACATAACAAATGGGATAATCTTAATGATTATAATTATGATATGATGACAGTTTGTCGCAACGACAGCCAGTGCGATAATTTTCTTGGATGTCATATCCAGATTATACACAAGTTGGACATAACATTCTGTGCAATCTTAGCATTATAAATTGTAGGAAATAAATCATTAAATAAATCGGCATCCATAGCTAACATAAGTGAGCGTATTCATAAATTATGAGAGTTAGTTTCCTTGCATTTCATTTGTTATTACCTCGCATATGGAATGGATAAGCAGTCACTTGCATGCATTTCCTTCTTGGGAGAGAAGTGAGCAGACGTAACGGACTGTGATGTATTCTATTATCAGCACAGCAGGGTAAGTAGTTATAAATTGAGATCTTAATTATTCTGCATTTAATACTGTGCATATATTTTGGCATCTTTGTTGCTCAGTGAAAAATTACAAATTGAGTTGATCTTCCCATAGTATATCACGCAACTGGAATACGGTAGATATTACGTCGTCGCTGTAGGAAATAAATCTTGCTATAACTCAAAAGCGTGCTACGTTACTGAATATAGTTTCGACCTGCTTATAATGATAGCATTGCACAGAATATTGTGACGACGGCCCGCGCCTTGAAGACGCTCAAGGTCAAGCTACCTCACACCACTGCTTGTAAATATGCGGCCCGACGACAATGGAGCGGTCATAACAAAGACGATTGTGAGCGCGGAGAGTAATAGGATTCCTGACTGTTTCAGAAACTTTCGACTGCCAACTTATTTGCGAGAAATTAGAGAAAAGTTTTTTTTTTCCAGAGAATTCGCCGGCACTTGTTCTGGACTATAAAAGGAAGTAAGCATGCGAGCTGGTGTTGGGGAGTTTTTCAGACCTGAGTAGGTATTGAATTAGTGAGCTTTTAAGTGTGTATTGTATATAGTCAGTGCTGAGAGAGTTTGATTATCTCCAGAGACAGTTTGAGACATTTAATCGTCGCGTGGGAGTTGTTTGTTGTATGAAGTAGTTTTATGGAGTGTATCGTTCAGACGTAGTTGTTTGTTAGACAGAGAGGAAAAGAACTGTGAGCAGTAGTGTGTATCAAGGTTATGAGAGGACAGAACAGCTGTGAGTTGCAAGGTCACGAGGCATTGTAGATTGTGTTATAACGATATACACAGGACTGTGTTTTGTGATCCAATTTTAAAGGAAATAAAGTGACAGAAAAAGTAATTGGACATTGTCATTTGTAACACTGGTCTTAGAAGTGGGATTTGTCACATTGTCATTTATTACAATATATAACAAATTATTTTGACATTTTTATTAGAGTAAATACATTTGCGGAACATGACCTGTTTTTTTACCAAAATATATTCAATTTTTAAAGATTGCTCAAGTATTACAATGATAAGAGATTACTCTGCACAAACAAATAAGAATTTAGCCGTAAGTCACTATAGCTGGGTAATTGTGAAAATTGATTCATTTATTTGTGATCTTATTTTGGGAAACGATCTATTTCTTTTTCGCACCTTATAGACGTGATATATATCCGCTGGATACTCCTCCGAATGAGTCATATATTAGTAATGAGCACCGTGAATCAAGTGTAAGAAAGCATGTGAGAAAGTAGCCCGCCACTGATACAGATGGCGGAGAGCGTTATGGAGCTGTTCTCCAACAGAGTTGGCCATGCTGGAAACTGCGGCAGTAGATCTTCATTATGAGAGTGACCTCCTGCACTCCGTCTCTTTCTAGCGCTCGCCTCGCAGATATCAGAGTGGGCCATGATTCATCCTTGCGATTTACAGCTCGCGCACGGCCATAATTAAAGTCGCCATATCCGTGCCCTTTCCCCTAGCATCCTCACTTCTTGCCAGAATTCGGCACCAAACAGAGCATTACGCGAGTATCAGCTATTATTAACATTAATTGCACAACGCAATTCTACATTTCTCATAATTACAGAGCTTTCCGCAGCACATGTTCACGTAAAATGTTTATGTAGTACGGGTTTGCATCACCATGAATATCAAATTACGAAGCAATTATGTTCGTGAAATTTAAGGAAAGCAAAGGATGAATACTTAAACATTTGTAATTACTCCACATGATTACCGATGTTTCCCCCGGATGCTGGAAGGAAGGGATGAGAAGAACCCCCGAAGGGCGACCAGATTCTGGCAGTGATGTGGACTAACATGGATGGTGTCTCTAAGGATTCGAATATGGCACCAACCCTATGCCTTAGCCACCCTTATCAGAGCATGACGGTGAAACGGAGACAGCTCGCAGGAAATAAGGTGGCCCCTGTGGTCAAAAATGTCGGGGAGAAATCTTTTCAGAGCGCAAACTTCTCACCGTTCAACCATAAGACACCAACCGCCGTCCTCTGGTGCTACAACCCTAAAACAGGTGAAAGGAAATGGACAGGAGATTCGTGGTAGAAGGAGAATCAACCCAGCATTCGCCTACCTACCCGGGGAGACCACGAAAAAATAGGGTCGGAGTAGCCTGACCTACAGGAATGAAAACCGGAATTTCTTGGGCTTCTTCATATCCAATCTTGTGGGTAGTGGCTGCTTCTTTTCAAGGTCATCTTGAATAATTTCTGTAGTGAAAGTCAATATGCACAATGATTTGCCCACTATATGTGGTGTATAGATAACACTCTGCCTTTACATTCAAGAGATCCCGATTTCGAATCTGGGTTAGGGTGAGTTACCTGGATAAGGGTTTTTTCCGAAGCATTTCCTTATTCTAAAAGATAAATTTCGGGTAACTAAACTCTATGGATTCCGGACTCTCTTGAGCATCATTTCAATCGTTCCATTCATCATTCAATATGACCCAATCAGACGAAGGTTGTTAAGAAAAAATTATGAATTTAATTTGACATTCCTGTGTATGGATAAGGTAGGTAAAAGATTAAAAATTTGACCAAATCCTCTTTCCCGTTCCCGGGACCCGGAAAGCTTCCTTTTAACTGTAAACGCCCACATTGTAATACTTCATAACTCTGTCGTTTTCGTTCTGAATTCCGTACCCGATTAGATGAGGGTAGCTTATAAAGTCTCGCATTTTTAACTCGATTATTTTGGATGCATTTATATTTTAAATGACTAATTTATCACCCCTTCAAGCGTATCAGTTAACACTTTTTTTCAATAGTGAGAGTGTAATTACATTACATTTACGGACTTTAGAGAAACAATTTTAAAAAAGGTATATATCTATTTTAAGAGGCCCAGATTTAGATCAATTTCTAAACTAAGTTAAAGATTGCAAATGCAGATGAATAAGTTCTGCTTGTAACTACACTATAGTACGTAGGATGCCATGTGAACCTATCACTTCATCTCGCTAATATACGTTCCACAATATATTTAGTAACTGAGTGCTGAGAGCTCTAATCCAAAGCTGGTCTCGATGTCTCAATGCTGCTGTGACGGTAAATATGGTACATGATTAAATGAACTTATTATATTGTTACTAGATCTGCACTATTTTATTTAAATTTATTTTGTTTGTTAATGACGCCTTCATTTTCCAGGATCATATCAGTGCCGCCGGTGTGCTGAAATGTCGTCCCGCAGGGGTTCTTTTACATACCAGTAAATCTACTGACATGGAGGGGGGGGGGGTTGTAGAATTAAGGACGTCAACTTCGTGGTCATCAGCGCCCCCTTAAAATATAAGTAGTTCTGACAATAGCCAGATATAAATTTCAATAAAAAATAAAAAGATTACTAAAGAAAGAAAATATATAAATATACAAAACAGTAGCAAAAGTCAAAATTGAAACATAGCTATAAATATGTCAAATGAGTATAAAAAATTAGGTATATGAAGCTTCGAATCCTCAAATATATGTTGCACTCCGCTAAAAACGTAAAAACTCTTTCGACCGCTATTTTGTCGTCCACTAAGACCTCTGCAAGTCTGGTAGGTAGCTGCAGAAAGTCTCGAAGGTGCGCTAGAGGAACACTCTAGCAACACGTGACGGACTGACAAAAGATTGTCGCATAGCGGACAAAGAGAAGCAGGGTCCCTTTTAAATAGGTAACCATGCGAGCTGTCGCTTTTGAACACACTTAAAATCCACCCGACTGGGCTGTATTTGAACCCGTGACCTTAAGACCAGTAAGTCAGTGCCTAACCAACTGAGCTTACACCATGTCACATCATATTGAAATGAGAATGAAATATGTCTGTGTTGAGGGAGTTAGCATTAATTACAGGAAGCAGAGAAGTATATTTCCATTATGCAAACATGTTCAGCATTCAATTGCACCACTGTTATTAAATGACATACTGTAAACAAACATTTGTCTAGTGCACTGCCGAGCTAATTGTCAAGAGCTACTAGCTTATTGGATATCAGATTTCCCGAGAATCCTATGACCAGGGCGAGGTATTTCAGGACCTTTCCGGTCCCACAAGAACACTGCAAGTTACGATCAAACGGGCATTAGAGCAGGGTAAGGTACTTGGCTGTGTTACGCACAGCCGCTCTAGGATGCATAGCACCATATAGTGCAGTAGTTACGAATAGGGAACCTAACCCTGGAATAATTATGCAATTTAAATAAACATTTAATATATCCCAAATGCCGGACTCTGTTATAAACCGATGTACACAATTATTGTGGAAGAGTTAGATTCAAAATATTTCTCTACAGATGGAGAAATCTTTATATGTAATAATAATGTATATGCATAGATTTACGAATGGTATAGGTAAATAATTCAATGTCACATATGATTGTGTTTCATTTGATGTATTATCAAATACGGACAAAATCTACAAAGCATATTTCAATGTGCAGTTTAATACCTACCCTGTAACCCTGCATATAATTTCAAGTTAGTTGCACACCTACAGATACACATTTACTTTGTACGCCACCGCACGTAGTTTGAGTGCGCAGCTTTGTTTACATTGTCGCTGCCCAGCATTCGTGGATTACGGTCCTTGTGCACAAAACTTGAAGGGGCAGTTGCCGAAATGCCTCGCCTTACCCATGACCCAGCCAGCCTATACTATAGTTTACTGTACGGTGAAAGAGAATAAGTGAGGGGCTTCAGAAGTTTTAGTGAAATAATTTCAACTTTTGTACTAGGCCTAACGCGTTGGTTCACAAAATATTTACGCTGAAGAGAAAATGAAACATGTTAGATTACCATTTCAAAGAAATAATTGCATATACCTACTTACCGCAAAGTGCAGTACTTTAATAAGAGAAAGGAACACTTTTGAAGGACGAAGAGGAATAGTGTGCTTACTGCCGTGTGTCTCAAGAGCAGAAAATCTGAGAATTACCTTCGTAGTAGTAGCACTTATGTTTCATATTTTTATAATGCATGGGAACAATAAAACCATTAAAATAATTCATATCTTGTAGCTTTACATTAAAAAAGAATCTCAAATTTTATCTATGTTTCCACTCTAATAGTCTACTTTATTTACTTTCATGAGAACTGTTACTTTGAAATCACTGAATTACAGAGACTTTAGTATCTTTTTAAAGAAGTTAATTTAATTTCCCTGAAGTTATCGATTTCAATCATTGTGAAAACCTTAAACTTATAGGGGAAAAAAGAAGGAAACAGAAGTTAGTGCTGCTTTGTTCTTTTTGATTACAATGTGCCCTAAAAGAATCGGTTCGTAAAAATAAAATATGTTCAAGATGAGAGGAGAATGGGTTTAATTCCTCATATGACGTCAACCTCAACTACATCTGCGTTGTATTTTCTAAATGTGTTTCCCAGAAAACCACACCAACAGAATATTCGAAAAGCCTGGTCATTGCTAATGGACATTATTTTAAAAGTGAAACATCGTTAAGCTTATACAATATAAAGCAGCATGAAGATGTCCACATAAACAAAAGTTCCAAAATGTGTTATTTGAAATGGAACTTTTTTGTCACGTAAACATAGTCGTTCCCATAATGCAAGAGTTGCTTAGAATATAAAATATGATATTCTTCCTGTGTGTAATTACTAGAATGGAAATATAGATGGAATTTGACATTTCAAAGTGGCGTAAATCCATTTTAAAACCTAGGTATATTAAATTTCCATGCATTTTAAAAACATAAATTTCAGATGATATTAGTACGTACATGAAGCGTAAACTTTTCTGCCCATGAGATAGGCATATTCCGACACACCGTCAGGTAGCTCTCTGAGGGCCCAGCCTATGTTGATTCCCCGACGGTCTTATGTCGTCGGCTTAGTATCACCGGGCGGACGTGTTACCGCTGATGGAACCCTGGTGTATTCAACCACAAGTTCCCTGAATCCGTGTCAGTCTCTTGCACACAGGCACGGCCTAAAGTGCTGAGTCACAGGTAGGTGCATAAAGCGGGGGTATGCGCGGTGAACTATTTACCCACGTGGACAAGCAGTGGAGATCGGAGGGTGGCTCCTCTGAAGTACGCTATGAGGTCGGTCGTTGGAGGGGTCTCCGTGACGGCACAGACCGTGGAGATTTGGTGTCTATCTTTAACCCCCGGATGGCAGTCTGACGCAGACGGTCCGGAAGGAGTCCTATCCATAATGCATGCACGCAAACCCTTCCTCATTGATAGCTTTTTGGTACTGACCCTGACATGTGAAGGAAAGACGATGAGGATCTTAGCCCATTTTATATTAAAAATAAATTCGATAGGATCTGTTACCAGACTTCGAGATGACACTTTATTACTAGAGGCAATTATTGGAGACCAGTTCCAAAAGTTATTAAAGGCGAGTTTGTAGGGATTCTACCCTAACGGGTAGCCTCACATAAATCACTAAACCCGTGTAGGGGAGTTCAGCCTGGACGGCCAGCCCAATGAAGAAACCTTCACCTGCTTCTCACATCAGTGAGTCTGCTAAGTGTACCGGCTAACTCGGAAACAGGACGGTAAAGAGTATCCTTTACATACAGTGTCTCACGTTCAAGGATACTCTTGCTGTGGCTACGAGCGTGCCACAGTACGCCCATACATATGTCCCTAACCCCATGCGCTGTTTTCGAGAGCTACTCGCCTCACACACCCCCCGACTGTAGAGCGACATTCACTTGGCCGCTGTCCTCCCTGGCAACTCCAGCGTGCACTGTCGGGCTATGCGAAGATAGCTCATTGGGCGTTTCGCCAACTTTTCATCGAACTTCTGGCCCGTTACCTGACTTACACTCCGGTATTTACCGATGGTTCCCAGTTGAGTAGTGCTAGGGATTGCGCTTTCGTGACGCTCACACATACCACTTTCAGGCGCCAGTTCAGGCTTTACCGCCGATCTGTTTGCAATATTTTATTTTTTACCTTTTTATTTCCAGTGTTGGTCCTAAGAGTTTTGTCATCTGCACCTATTCTCTGAGCACTCTTCAGGTCCTGCAACAGTTTCTCGGCACGCCAACATTACTGTTAAACCTCAGACACTCATATCGCTCTGCCTAATATAAATGTTCTGCGGTACTTTCGTTGCTATCTATTTGCTGTGTAGCAGGAGTCTTGGGAAGGGTTAACTGGCATTCAATTGCGGAAAGTCAAGGACACACTACACCCTAGCAGACCTCTTGCAGGGATTACAGGTGGGAAGAAGTGATTTTAAACCGTTTCAGGATAGGCCACACCACTCGTGATTGTCGGTCTGGGTGGCTCAGTTGGTTAGACGCTGGCCTACTGTTCCCAAGGTCGCGGGTTCAAATCCGGCCCAGGCCGATGGTTTTTAAGTGTGCTTAAAAACGACAGCTCCATGTCAGTAGATTTACTGGCATGTAAAAGAACTCCTGCGGGACAAAATTCCGGCACACCGGCGACGCTGATGTGATCCTGGCAATTGACAGCGTCGTTAAACAAGAAAATAATTTTAAATTTTTTTTCCTCTCGTGAGCACCAGTCCCTTAGCTCACACTCCCTGTGATGAGGTTTAGACAACGACCCAGTAGCTATGAATATAGTGCTGTGGTTTGTTGCCAATATTGATTTTGGTAAACAAATGTAAGGTGTATTTTATTTCGTAGGTTTTAGCATTTTAGTGTTTTACTTTTGCTTTTTTTAGCATTTTAATTCTTCCGTTTTTACTGTTACGTTTTAACTGTTTTAAAGTTTTGCAATTTTAACTTTCATTCTTTAACTGTTTAAGGGTGATGTTTTAACAGTTGAGTTTCCCTGTTTTTATTTATTTTAACTTTCATTTTTTAGTTTTGTGAGGACGAGGTATTAACAGTTGTGCCTGCGTGATTTTATCTTTAGATTCCGGGCCCTGATGACCAAGTTGTCGAGGGCTTTTAAACACCACACACTCACTCACACTCCCGCTCGTAGCACTAGATTTCAGGGCTCAAGATAAAGCGAGCAACTTATAGGTATATACACGTATGTAAGGTTTTAACGAAAAACGTAATAGTTATTTACGCAATTCTATCATTAAAATGTTCTCGTTGTGAAGTTATAGATAGTGCACAATTTTCGTATTAGTGCTACAAAACCTAACCTAACAACTAGAATTACGACGTTATCGCCACCTTCACAAAGTTTTACGCAACTTATCTAAAAAAGAGTAGATAAGTGAAGCTTTTAGTTTCTAATTTGTTTTTACTTTAGATTCTTGTTGCTTCATTGTTAATAGCTTCATTATTTCCTTATTTAACATTGTATTAATTTAGCAGTTTCAGATCTGGAAAATATGTTCGACTTTTTCGACTGAT
Organism: Tenodera sinensis; assembly: GCA_030765045.1. NCBI lineage: Eukaryota > Metazoa > Arthropoda > Insecta > Mantodea > Mantidae > Tenodera > Tenodera sinensis. The sequence continues at coordinate 82,710,458 of CM060963.1, forward strand.
CTATATCCACTCAACGTTTCAAGAAACAATTATCTTAATAAAAGATGAAACGTCAACATTCTCTTTCGCTTTCAACATACTTTAACTTTCGAACACACACAACCAAAGTGTCGAGGGCTGAGAAAAATAAAAAAGTCTCAAAATCTGAATCCCTTATGGCTTTTGAAACCCTAACATCAAAATATTGTGAAGCGCGGAGAATGATTTCACTAACTACTGAGCGCTAAATACACACACGCACGCACGCGCGCGCGCGCGCGCGCGCACACACACACACACACACACACACACACACACACACACACCATGTTGATCTACATTGACATTTTTTTAGAAATTGCGTTATTGCATACCTGTGATTGCATACTTTGTACAATGGGAATAGCGGAACACAGCAGCTTTAAGCGATAGTCAGATATCTCAAATGCTGTCCCTTTGTGCTGGCTTTCAAATTTCTTTCTCTTTGCATAGTCAACAGATGTCATGGCAACACGATCTGTTACTGGAAAAGTGTAAGAAGCATCCTGGCAACATTTAAGGTTAATGTGTGATATCAAATTAAATCGTGATCAAGAAAATGGAGGTCGATGAAAATAAAGCAAGTAGCAGTGTCGCTGATAAAAGTGGTAATGAAAGTGAAATAGAAACACAAACAGAAAGTTATCTTCCTGGGTACAAAAGTATTGAGGAATTCACACAGGCCGGTTTCAAGACTTTAATGGAAGGCATAAGATGCTCTAATAATCTGCCTAATGGGAAGAGATGGGATTACTATACTAGCTTTCCTTCCTTCAAAGGAATCGTGGAGAATGAAGGAGAAAAAGTGGTACATCTGATGTCAAAGATTCTTAGATACCAGGGAATCAGAGGTAACATTGTAAGGCGGGATTTGGAAGAAAAGTTTGATATAGTAGTTGAAGCTAATGATACCATTTTGGAGCGTGTTGGATGTAATTTAGATGAACTATCAGGAATTCGCAAGAATCCAGCACCACTACAGTTAGTAGAAGCTACAAAACCTACTATCAGTGGCCGGTGGAATAAAATTCATTTCATATCTACAGCAAATAGAAACATGCTACCAGCTTCACTTCATATTAATGCGACAGTGCCAAAAGCAACAAGCTCATCAACACTCAGTGCAGAACAAGCTCGACTTTTAACTGCAAAAAACATTCATAGACCACAACTTAAATTCATGGATAAAGTAGATAACAGCTGTAACCCCTTTGAGCCACGTATCAAGGATAAACCAAATTCGCTGAAGCCTCTTGCAATTCTTTGTGAATTATCTGAAACCGGAGATGAATGCTACAGCCATCCTTATGAGTATGAATTGAAACACTTCAAAGTACCTGCCGCACAACTTACATCTGTGGAACCTCACATGTATAAGCCACTAAGTGAAACTCCTCTTATAATAATAGAGCATGCAGACCAACTCCCAGGACTGTTACAGGATTTGTCCAAGCATTCTGAAATTGCAGTTGACCTTGAGCACCATTCTTATCGGACATTCCAAGGCGTTACATGTCTAATGCAGATTTCTACTCAGGACACGGATTATATCATAGATACTTTGGAGCTAAGGGACAAGCTTCATTGTTTAAATGAAGTATTTACAAAACCCACAGTAGTCAAGGTTTTTCATGGTGCAATTCATGACATAGAATGGCTTCAACGAGATCTGAGTTTATACGTAGTGAACATGTTTGACACTCATCAAGCAGCCAAAGCTCTGAATTTTGCACGTCTCTCATTGGCTTTTCTTCTAAGACACTACTGCAACGTAATTGCTGATAAAGAATTTCAGCTGGCTGACTGGCGTATCAGACCTCTCCCTGACGAACTACTGATCTATGCTAGACAGGACACACATTACTTGCTTTATATATATCGTAATATGCGCAATGCCCTGTTAGAAGCAGCTAATGGCCAAAGCAACATCTTAGCATCAGTTATTCAGAGCAGCACAGAACTCTGTAAAAGGAGATATGAGAAACCTATCTTGAAAGATGACAGTCATATGCAGTTATACCGACTTCACAAGAAAATTTTCGATAATCGACAATTATATGCTCTAAAAGAGCTATATCAATGGCGGGATAAGTTTGCAAGAGATGAAGATGAAAGTACAGGATATGTTCTTCCAAATCACATGTTGTTGCACATAGCAGAAATTCTTCCTCGTGAGATGCAAGGCATTTTAGCATGTTGCAATCCAGTACCTCAAATGGTAAGGAAAAATCTTCTTACACTGCATCAGATAGTGCTGAAAGCAAGAGAACAACCACTAGTGAAGCCAACATTTGCTGAAGAAACACGAGCGCGGACTGTGAAAAAGCAAATTGATTTAGAGAGTGCTTTACACTGTCCACATGACCTTACACATAACGAAGACTTCAGGGATGACTTACCAACTTTACTAGCAAAGTCATTAAGGGTGAGTGAAAAAGGGATAAAGTACGTGAAGAATCAGCCTAACATTTCATTGTTTGAGGATACCACAGGGCAGTTTTATTCTGAGGAAGGAGATTATCTGAATGATTCAACGGTAAATGAAGAAAAACTTAGTTGTGTGACTTTCTTTCCACCTTATGAGAGGTACAAAAAAGAAATACAATCTGCAAGGAAACGTCAACAAAGAGAAAATAACGAGGAGGGTCCTGAGAATGCCAGTAGTAGTGCACAGGAGCAATATAGTGGTATTTTGGAATCAACACAGAAGGGAATGGAAAGTAATCATAGTCATCCGAATGCTTTAGAAGTAGATACTGAAAATGATCCCCATGTACAAAGGATCAAGGATCACTTTATGGAAGTTGCAGCCAAACTACGACAGTCAAAAGAAGCAAACAATGAAGAACAAGAAAACTTAGAGCCCTCCAAGCAAACTTCCGCAGAAAACATTGTGATAGAAGAAGGACGGCCTAGAAATCAGCTTCCCAAGAAAAGGAAAAGGAGTAGCAAAAGAATTAAAACACAGCGTGATGTAAAGAAACTAAGGGTTTGAGAAATTTCACTACAGCAAAGTCGATCTACAACTTTAAAGGTGGTAGCGAACCAGCTCCAATATGAATTCAAATCCAAGATAAAGGAAAACAGGGGCAAGAAAAATAAGAATAAAAGTGTAAGATTTAAGGATTAAAAGGGATGTATATATATATAGATTGTGCTATGCAAAAAAATAAAAGTTTAATATTTCGTTTCATTACATCAACAAATTTTAATTTGGGAACCAAACAAGAGAGAGAGAGGGGGGAGAGAGGGGGCAGAGAGAGGGGGACAGAGAGAGAGTGGGTGTTAGGGATATGAGTGCGCAGATTTCGCGTTATGGTAGATAATGGCGAATAAAAACTCCAATAACAAATTCATATGTCGTGAAAAGTAAAGGAAATAATTGAGCTTTATTAAGTACATTATCTGGATAGTCCAGCAACGGAAGGAAGCGAATGCTAGGCGACTACTGCAATGAATCATGCGCTTACATTTCGAGTGAAAGTCCAAACTACGTCAACCTTAGAAAACCGGTTTCACCACGTTATGAGCTACTGCAAATAACAAGGGGAGGGGTGGTATTCTTTCAAGCCTTTCGAACAGTATTCACGAGACCTGACCAATGTCAACATTCTTGACTTTCTGCTTTGCGCAGTCGCGAAATGTGTGGCCACAAATTTACTCCAATAACATCTGGAATCCAATTATTTAGTATCATTTTTTTTTTTTTTTTTTTTTTTTTTTTTTTTTTTTTTTTTTTTTTTGCTAAACTACGCATTTTAGCAACAAATGGAAAAGACACCTCTAGCTTTCTATGCTAACTACAGAAGTAAACTATAAAGGAGTGGTTATGCTTAGACAACCAAACATTCGACCTTCTTTTTTTTTGTTGTTGTTGTTGTTGTATGCATTCATTCGCTATAGAAGAAAATGTAGATGAAGTTATTTTTCAGATTAATGTAAGAAGTCTGCTCACTCATACTTCTAACATTTTTTATATTAAAGATTTCTCCTATTTGAGCAAATTATATTTGACAATTCATGTCAATACCAAGGATTATTTCGAAAATATTTAGCTCCACAAATTGTACACTTAAACAATATTTACATTTTGTATGGCTGCAAAAGGACATTTGTCGAATACAGGGGGAGAGTAATTTCTTCTCAATGGAGACTTAAAGGAATCAACCTGTAAAACACCCAATGTCCCCATCCCATACGTTCCCGCGGTGCAGTGTTTAGTAAGCATAATAACTAATACTGAACTAAATGGGAGGGGCTACTCATCAATTAAACACTGGTCAGCTTGATGAGTTAATGACCAAATTTGGTACAGCTTTTCCCTATCTTATACCAAATTGCCTCTATACTCTTTCCTATCTATTCTCTTCGACTTTTATTCTCTTCAACCCTAACGGTATCAGAGCACTCGAGGCCTAAGGGTTTATTCACTTTCTTTCTGCTTGTCTCTATGTCTAGTGCTGATCTGCTATGACACTAAAAGCGTCCTCCAGTGGCTTTTAGGGAGGGAACGCTGGTGATCAGCATGATCTCCCAGCTACGCCCAGTGGACCCGTCGACCAATAACACATTGTGGTCCCCCAGACATACTGGGGTTTGTGTGTGCATGAAGGCCACCAGAATATCAAAATGTGGTGTCCACTCGAATCGGCTACAACTTGCCAAAAACTCCAATATGAAATGAGTATCATTAAGGTAAAATTATCCGGAAATGAAAAAAGCCCCTAGTCGGATTTCCCTGCGGGGACAGAATCAATTAAACATCTTACAGTGGAATGCTGGTGGCATAACATCAACTAAGAACACTGAACTTGTCAATATACCTACTTACAGATAACAATGTAGACATCTTCGTTATTCAAGAAGCAAATTTCAATGGCGACCAATTAAAATATTTTGACTAAATGTTTTAATATGAAACTATTACCCAAAAATAGACAAATTAGCAGTTGAATTCTCACAGGCATATCAAAGAAATTAACTACAAATTTCCAAATCATAAAAGAAATAGATAATCATAGCAAATTTGAGCTACTAAAATTTGAAGTATGAAAAAATCAACAATATTTCAAAATTTATAGTGCTTGCAACCCACCTAATAATCCACTCGATTTAACGTTACTCCATATACAACCTAATGGAAAATACAAACTCAGATAGAATGAATAAATATTTCTGTGAAACTATCTTTAAGATTGCCAAAAAAAATTATATCTTGCACTCACAGGACTTTCTCTACTCTTGTACTAACCATTCTTACAAACTCTTATTCTTCTATCTTCTTCGTGTTAGTAGAGATAAACATTTGTACAAATTATCTTATTGCTTATTTCCTTGTAGGCACAAGGGGAATATGGGAATACAGTAGGATTTGAGCGATAGTCAAATCGTTTAAAGCTTTGAGGTTCCGTTCTCTTTGCACGGCTGAGATGTAACAAACTGAATAACGATCTTCTATTTGACGAAAGTTTGTTTTCCGAAACTGGCACAAATAACAAGGAATATCTCCGAAATGGTTCACGCTATAAAAAATTTATTTGGACATAGATTGTGTGTTTCTAGCCAGATATACATTTTTTTGTATAGTAAAATATGGTCTATTCTTATGATTTACAAGTTATTCAGATGTAATCCAGAGTAAACAGGACCATGTTGGCTATAGCCAGAAAATTCAAGATATGCATTTAATTTGTCATAAAAATATGTCAAACGTATGGCATTTTAAACAAAATCGTTACAGCGATTTTCAAGAAAATCAAAATTTTTGAAAAATTTTCCATATAGAGGGTAGTTTAGGGTGGAGCAATTTTCTTCAAAATTTTCGTGTCGCATCCTTGAATGACACGAAGGACTTAAACACCAATAACTTTGTTTTTAACCGACTTTTCGTTTTTGAGTTATGTTGTCCATACACACACACGCGCGCGCGCGCGCGCGTGGACCTTTTTCTAAAATTCTGATGTATTGCACTCACATGCCTTTCTCTACTCTTGTACTAACCATTCCTACAGACTCTTATTCCTCTATCTTCTTCGTATTAGTTGAGAAACATTTGCAGAAATTATCTTATTTGCTTATTTCCCTGTAGGTGTACGTGGAAGGAGAATATGGGAATACAGTAGGCTTTGAGCGATAGTCAGGTGTTTTAAAGCTTTCAAATTCCATTCTCTTTGAACGGTTAGCATAAAAAATAGAACAATGTTGTTCCATTTGACAGAAGTATAAGTTCTCCAAAGCTCGCACAAATAACAAGGCATATCTCCTAAATGGTTCAATGGTACATTTCATTTGCCACAAAAATATCTCAAACATATGGCATTTTAATCAAAGTCGTTAGTCATTTTCAAGAAAATCAAAATTTCCAATGTAAAGGGTAGTTTAGGGTGAAGAAATTTTCTTCAAAATCTTCGTGTCGCATCCTTGAAAGACATTAAACTTAAATACCAACTTTAGTTTTTAACCAACTTTTCGTTTTTGAGTTATGCTGTCCACAGACTGACAGACACACAGACATAGACATACACACACTGACCTTTTTCTTAAAATGCTATTTTTTGGATTCAAAGGGACTCAAAACAATTTCCGGTGAAATCTCGACATCGAATTTTTGGGTGGGATACAATACTTCCCCTACTTTACTAAACGTAGTAGAGAAAGTAAAAATTCAACCCATTTTGGACAGAAAGACTGAACTTATTAAAAAAAGATAAAGATAAAGCAAGAATTGCAGCAGAACATACCAAAACCCCAGACGATATCGAAGAGTGGAGGGAAAAGGCTGTCGTTCCTAAAAAGTAAACCATAACAGCAAAAAAAAGTTTTAACAAATTTATTGGAAGTATTAACTATAGAACTGTTTACTTACAAAGGAAAGACAACTGATAATTCTCTTGAATTTAAATACTCAATAATCCCAGATTACAATGTGCAATATTTCGGCCAAGTTTTAGGTATTAGAGTAGCCATCAGGAACAAGTGACAGATAACGCGCATGTAGGTGAAAGAGGGTAAGTGTTGCGTTGCAACTGTTTCTCATCTTTCTCAGGAAGTACTATTTGTGCACATTATACACAATTTCCCAGGCTTGACTGTGAATAATACAATGTTTAGTTGCTGACTTTTTTTTTTTTTTTTTTTATTTTATTTTGCTTATCCCACCTTCGGAACTGTTAATGGACTTACTATCACACAACGGAGTGGACTTATTGCACGGAATTACTTAATTTCACTGTAAAACTATACAAACACTCTCACACATGCGCTCTGAAGCAGACTACGCCTGGTTGGCTAGAAAACAGGTGACTGTAACGTCATTGGATGGTTATCTACTGCGCAACCGACTTCGTTCCTGACCGCGACTACAGTATAAATCAGTAGATCAGACACCGACAGAGTCACCCCAGAATTAAAATTAGTTAAGTAGAAAAAAAACGAGTTTTTGACATTAGTCGACTAGTCCCTTGCAGAGTGAACTTGTGTACTTCGCAGTTTAAGGGTAATCACAAACATAGGCCACATTTCCTACCTATGATTAAGTGAAGGATATTCTGAGCTGTTGATGCACTAAAAGACAAAACTAATTTTTATTAAAATAGTATACAAAACCAGTGCTGGTATTAAGAGGAAACATGGTGGCTACTTTTTGCCCTTACCTTCGCTGGTGACGAAATAGATGTGAGGAGAAGGAAAATGCTGGGAGGATCCCAGTTGGAATTTGTAATGGGACATGTTGATGCCCGACACTGACTTTCTTATTTTGTGAAACTCAATGGGGTGCAGATGCGTTAACCAATGCCAGTTACCTTTACCCTCCACGACCATGCCACTAAGCCAAAGTAATGGAAGTGGCAAAGAGTAGAATCACCACGGTGCCCTTTTTTCGACACATGTGCTATAAACAAAGGATGTAAAGACTGTAAACTTATGTATGTATTTCGTGCTACAATAACCCAAAGCGGATAAAACGTCTGTAGCATTGGCTCATAGGTCCTTCATTGGCAGCTGCAAATTCTTAGTAGACCACCCTGGCCATGGCCTCTAAAGCGGTTGGTATTTGGGACAATACATATTTGCCTGTGAGTTTTGTATACCCCGGAAATTACATCTTTGAGCACATTTATTATTTAACATGACGCTTTGGTAGAAAGGCACTCCAATTTTATGGCATCTCCACTCCTGAATTATATGCTACCTGCAGCACATTAAACTCGAGTTAATTTGCTTTATGGAAGGTGTTAATTTTCAGGGCAGACATAGAAGATTACTTCTCACTGTGCCATTCATTTGTAACGTCCCTTCTTCATTCTCTAACTAGGCAAGAAGTTATGTGCTAGTAGACCGATAACTACTAACATGAATTAATAATGACGTTTACTTCGGCTAAATGAATTGCATTGTATTCAGAACCAAGATGGAATTCGGTTGCAGTGTTATAACCTTTGTATCACAGCCAAGGACGAGTTTTATCCCACATAGTGAATGTGAACTAGTGCGATTACGAGTAGTCTATCATTTACCTTGAGCTTGAGTCGTCGCCTTTCGCTCGTGGTTTCCTAACTACGTGTCGCATCAAGGATGGAAAGGCCAGTATTAGGTGGAAGCTCGGATCATGTAGGCAAAGGGTACGAGGGTCACTATTTATATTTTGAACCTTGGCAACACTTATGGTTGTAGGTGCCATCTGACGTTTCCACTGGAAAGTTTGACATTAATGTTTATTAATATAATAGTTTGTCATAAGAGCGTTATGTTGTCTACAGTGAAAATTGTGTATGAAATAAAATGGAATTGATTCATGACGTGGATTATCAAGGCAGGAGTGCGTCAGTCCACTCACTTGGACATTTGAGAGTGAAGTTCCATCCTTTACCGCTGTGAAACGCTGGTATGAGTTTTAATCGTGGCGGCCGTTTGCTTAGTCTCGAAATTTTGAGGTCGTCTAACATCGGCTCTTGTAACAGAAAACATTGATGCTGTGCAGCAACTGATCGTCATGCGACATACTGTGAGATGTAGACAGGGATTAATTCCACCAGCATATATAAAATATTGCAAGGTCATTTAGCCCTGAAAAAGATTTCCTCTCGTTTAAAACAGTCTCAAAAAGATGCTTGTGTCGAGTAGTGCACACAAATGCTCAAGAAATACAATGGCTGTACTTCAAAAGACTATATAAGATTGTAAAAGTTGACGAATCATGATCGATGCACATCAGTCGGAACGTAAATAGCAGTCCACTACACTTCTGCACTTGCTTTCCAGTCCCATAGCTTATCCTTTGGTGATATTCCCAATGTCCATTTACCGTTACATATGGCAGAGACGCTACGTGATATTCACCTTCGCCATAAACTAGCGTAGCCTCACCCGACGTCACATTAGGTTGTTTATCGCTTATTGTTTCGTTTTATGCAAGCTGCCTGCATTGTACCTGCCGTTCCCACTGTTTACTCCTCCTCTACTCATTCACTGCGAAATGCACACCTCGAGATGTTGTTAGATACTCGAGCCCATAATTGGGATACTGTGGCTCTGCAACAGTAAATGGTACGTTTACGAAAATAGTCTTCTGCGCATCCTGCAAATTGACAAGCTTTCGTTGCGCCAGCTCTGCCCTGGATGGATGAAAATAATGGGCAAACAACTTCCCACACGTGCTGGGACTCGAACTGTGGGCATTCAGTGAACCAGAGAACGTCAACTTAACCAACTGAGTCACAAGCACTGTGTTTGCTTTTACCGTTAAGTATGTGCACAGTTCATTCTCTCTTTCTGTAACCGTTGTGTAACTCGTTTTTTGTCGTGGCCGAGCGGTTAGCGCGCTCGCCTACCACCTAGGCGGCCCGGGTTCGATCCCAGGGACCCGCATGTGGTATTCGTGGTGGACGAAGCGGCGTCAGGGAGGGTTTTCTCCGGGTGCTCCGGTTTCCCCCGCCATCTCATTCCACCGGTGCTCCATCTTCATTCCATGTATCATCAGTGTCACCGCCTGCGGTGTCGTAGCAGTAAAAGCGGGCGTTAAACACTACAACAACAACTCCTTTTTTGTAGCTTAAGCCTCCTTCATCATGGCATATGTACGTTACAGAATGTATGATGGCGATCGTATTGCTGCCGCACGCATTATAACAGCAGTACTAGATAATCCATGTGTTTGGAATGAACATGCCCCTTTAACTCCATTTTCCTTAAAGAGTGAGTGAGTGTGTTGGGTTTAAGGGCCCATCGACAACTTGGTCATTAGGGTCCTTCCTTAAAGAGGAGGCTGGATTTACATAGTACCAAAGTTCCTTTGTAGTGTACGCAAATATTTTTAGTTAATAAATGGTTATGGGTAAAATATATTACTTCTGTTAAAATGCTATATTGGCGCATTAAGAGAATGCAGAGAGGGAGGGAGATGTTACAGACTTGTATTACCTATTTCAATCAGCGCACAAATTGAAGTTTCGTCACATCAAAGCTCGAAACTTTCGTGATTGTATCCTAGTAAGAGTAACCCCTAGCAATGGTATTAACTGCAGGGCCTGCCCTGCTTATTCTTTCTTTAACAGTATAGCGAAGAATGCAGCCCTTTGCCGACAAATGCCTACATTTAATGATTGTAACCTGACAGGTAATAATGAAATTAAAACCACCTTTAAGGTAAACTGGAGTTAAATTCAGAGCCTAAAAGGGACCTAATCTACCATTGTCTGTTAATTTGTTGCTGTTTTGGTTATATTTGGAGACACTAAATCATTGTTATTTGTCTACTCTGATTTTTTTTTCTTTACCTGATTACCTTCGCCTTATGTAGGACTTACACCTCCTAGGACTTACAAGCCAGTGTCTGTCGGGGAGCACAGGAACCTGTATATGAACCGGACAGAGTTAAGACCTGAATGCGAGTGGTCAGCCTAGCACTAAGTATGATAGTGAGGAAGAGAATTATATGAAGTGCAGCTGATAATAGAACAATTGGTGAAATAAGTGGCGGGGGAAACCGGAGAAAACCCGTCCTCAGGACGCTTCGTCCACCACGAATACCACATGCGGTCCCTAGAATCGAACCCGGGTCGCCTAGGTTGTAGACGCACACTCTAACCGCTCGACCACGCCCTGTCCACTCTGACTGAAGTAAGCAATTGCGCATTGTACTCATACGTTTCTTCCGTAAGCTCAAATGAGTTGTAAACAAAACCACGTGATATTGGCTGGTAGGCGAATTCCCGCTTACGGTATCGTCGCTTTCTTTCCATAAATAGTTCGGTTTATAACATAACATTTTGTAGTTATTCTTGTGCAGAGATATTTAAGAATGTAATTATTGTAACAGTTGAAGCTCAAGTTCGGATTCACCTATCATTAACTCAACTGTTATACTGCTCGCAAAAGTTAAAGGCATGTGAACGTTGGCCAATGCTCAAGCGGAGCGCTGTTGCCAAGCTTAGTGCGTGTACCGGCAGAGGTTCTGTAGATAAGGCGCGTGAGACGCGTGTACCACACTTAGCAGCACTGGTAGGAGAGGCAAGCATAGGATTCGTTGAGTCTGCAGTACGGCCCGCCTCCATATGCCTTTTGCGAAGATTATAGCTATGTATCTAGTTAGTTTCCGAATAAGCCATCAGTGCCACGTGGTGCAGAGAGAATCCTCCGCCATTGTAGAGAATCATAAACGCAGAAAGCGGAGAGAAGACAATTATTGTGTTACACATTTTTAATTTTATGAAGAGTATCCATCTTTAATCGATAATGAATGTAGTTAGCTGTTGTTTAACAATAACTGAACATTGCTAGACATGCAGACTGATTGTTGCTCAGATTTTTTCCGTCGCACCCAGAGTGATCTTATCTCTTAACTTGTTGACTCATGAAAGTTTAAAGCAAAAGTGGTATACTTAGATATGTTAGTCTTGAAATGAAAAGTTAAGAGCAGTTTAATCCACTATCTTTAAACACAGGTAGAGCCGCCGAGCTACTCAGGTATCTGCCACACTCTTAGTATATATTACACATGTGTTTCGGATGTAAGGTAAATTAATGAAACAACATATTTAAAAGCTAATGATATCCAAGCTGCATAATATGCCACATGCATATGCATGCTGCTGGGACAATTTCATTTCGCTCTTGCGCTTAGTTGCCGTTATTCCTCGCATGGTGCTGTCATGTGCTCGGCGGTGTGTTATGTTGAGGTATGTTCACTTCTACTTTAAACCTAAAATGAAACCGTAGCCCTTGTTTCCCGGCTTATGGCTTTTAGCTCATAATGATTATGAGCCTTTTAATGTACCTCGAGGGCTAAGTGTTTCGTGTTCCAAGCCCTATAACTTTCTCCTTAATTTTAAGGCTCTAAATGACAACCGCCCCATAAGAATTACACTGTTTTCTAAACTTCCTTTGTAAACAATACACGTTTTCAGCCCACTTAATACTTTGTGCAATCCTGTTAAAAGTTTGCGTTAAGATTAAGAAGCGCAGAACGTAAAGGATCTAGCCAGGAGGGAAAACATGCGGCAAGAAGGCACAAAGGACAACCGGCCTGATGGTAGCAAGGTCCTTATGGTTTACAGAATACCCGTCACCGGACATTCCTCGATTCCGATCTTATCCGCGAGAATGGACGGATACGTTCAAGCAGCAGGTTCCATGTCAGAGCATATACCATCGACCATCGTGCCGGACTTGGAAAGCCTGAAAGATAAAAGAAACTGAAATACTAGGAAAATGAAGGGCAGGAAAGCCTTCAGCATTCGCATTCGCGGCCAGTCCAATGGGAATCTAAACCAGAACCTCTCCAATACGAGCCCCAGACGTTATCACCTTGGCCATTTCCCTCGGTTAAAAAATAATTATACTCGTACCTGTAGAATATTCGAACACTGAACGAAAATCTGAACGCAGACAGCGGTAGAAAAATGATATGTAGGGCATAGCCCAGGCCTGGGCGACTCACGGAATAGCCTGAGCGATCTTCATTTTTTACTGTTAACATGCAGTTACCATTATTGTAAGGCCGTGAGCGGCCTGCAATCAGAGAGCACCACTGCCCATGTCTCACTGCCTATGAATTCAGGCAGGCAAAGGAAGATGAGAGACGAAGCAAAATTCCGGACTTCATTGAAGTAGAATGCAATGGAAAACGAAAACAATGATTAAACAAAAGACATATCAGAAATAAAGGGAAGACGGGAGAAACGTGCACAAAGGCACGATAAGGTGGTTTCCTCAGGGAGCTATAGAATATGAAAAGCGAGGTTACACTAGGACGATAAGGACTTTTAATCTTTATAGAAAAACTGAAGCTAGTAGTTAGGGAAATGGGAAGCAACAGGAGTTGATGGCATCGCCATTGTACTTGTTCCACGCATGAAAGAAGCAAACAATTTATTTACATAATGACAGCTCTAAGCTCAAGGAGACACTGTCATTCCCGAAGGAGAAACAACGCCAAAAATTTCAATGAGTTCAGTTGTTTCAGCAGAGCTTCTACTGAGAATGAGTCTGCGTCTACGATCTAACATGGAAGGAGAAATAAAAGAATAGTTTGTCTTTAGGAAAGAAAAATTAATGAGAAATGCAATTGAGCTGCTACACATAAGCGGCGAATATTCCTGCGAGGATTTAAGTGTATGTAATATTTGTGAATGTGATCTGCAAGAGGAAAAATGACTTCATTGTCAGAAATTCAGCATTAGCTAACAACAACATATTTGTGAATGTAAAAGTAATATTTAGCAGAGCATATATTAATAAAGTGATAAGTATACCACAGAAAAGGTATGCGGATTAAAAACAAAAAATGTAGAACAGAGAGTGGCATACAAACAGCGACCCGCCCTGTTCAATATCTTCTTGGAGTATTCGGTGAAGATATGTTTGCAGAACAAAAGAGGAGAGGCAAATGGAAAATAAAAATAAAATGCATCAAATTTTCTCGATGTATGGCAGTGTTAGCAGAAGAGGAAACGATCCTAAGGAATGTCTTTGTAAACGAAATAAACGAAACAGGTGGGGAATATGAAGTGAAAGAAGTGTAAAAAGGACAAATATGATTATTATAAGAAAACCAAAGAAGATTCACTTTCAAATTAGAGATGAGTGGAAAGTCAAGTAGACAACTATTGTAGCGTAGTACTGAAAGTCAGCAATGTCCAGCCTTGTCTCTTTGGAGATGCTTACGTAAATAGCTGCTATTCCCCACCTTCTCCTTCAGCGGAGAGTGAATCACGCCTGTAGCGTGTAGACTCCCAGCCAGTCGGTATCCAGTGATGGACACAAAGAGATTCCATGGCAGTTTTAAAGTTAGTTTTAGGTTTCAACTCGTAACTTGAATTTTCTGGGAATGTCCTCAGAAGACCTCTTCATTCTGGATGATTACTGCATAAATGGTAAACGTAAGAGACAGGCAAAATCTTACTAAATAATATTTATCTCGTTAAAATACACAATTTATGTAAATACTTAATTTTTGAGTGAACCATTTCCGAGATATTTTTCATTATTTGTTTCAGTTTGCCAATTCTTATACTTTTATCGCATAGGAATATGTTATTCAATTTTTTCATCTCTTGACCTTGCAAAGAGAACGAAATTTCAAAGGCAGCGCAACCAGTTCTTAAAACATTTAACTATGGTTTAAAGCCTACTGTATTCCCATATTCCCCTTGCACCTACAAGAAAATTAGAAATAATTTCTGAAAATGCTTATGCCGATTAAAATGTAGTAGATAGAGAGATAAGGATTTGTGAGAATAGTGTGTATAAGAGTTCTACATATATTTGCGAACAGAGTTTCTCCAAGTTGAACTACATTAAAAATCTGTATCGTAATATGTCAGGCGACGATTACTTGGTGTGTCTTCTAAGACTATGCACTTCACTTTGTCGCCAAATATTGTTAGGCTTCTTAAACGTAAGCAGCACCAAACAAATCACTAATGAACAGATGTTTATCGCATAAGATTTGAAAGTGCTTTCGTAAATCAAACGCAACGTGCATATAACCAAACCGCAACTGCAACACAACTGAGTGTAAAAAGTGGTACAGTCCGCACAACGTGGAAGGTGGTAAACCCAACCTCCCTTCTTTCGCAAACGTTGGACATCGCTGCCATGAGTAATGTCAAGAGTACCGCATTGGGAACGATAGGTTTAATAGAAAAGCAAACATTCTATGAGCTCTTGAAGAAATAATTAAACATGACATTGGAGTGTGGAAACTGATGATTCGATGGAAGCTGGGAAACAGAAGGAAGCAATTGAAAAGATGGAGTGTGAAATTGAGGATAAAAGAAGTAACAGGACTGTTTTAGGAAAAGCAGACCAATGAAGAATAGTGATAGATACTATCCGTGTAAGCGAGGAGAAAGAGAGAAATAGGAAGAGGCTGACTTTGCATCGAAGTATATATCCCTGTGCAGAAAGCTATGATTGATTGATACGTATTCCTGTTGCCTTAAGTGAAAGTAGGTACATTTCAATAAAAGTGTTCAAGTAGTTTACAATAAGATACCGTTGCAAATCGGAGGGGGAGTTCTGAAGTTCAGTACCTAAATCACTGCTTGCAAAGAACGAATTGTAGATGAAAATTGCAACTAAAACGAGGGTCACTGAAGCATACAAAGGGTTCCCTTACCAACCCCCTGCGGCGCAACATCCCTCTCGTATCTTACATGCATTTCCACCCTTACTTTTCCTTTCAACCCCTCGGAAATCCCGCAAAATGAAGGTTAAATGAGGCAAAAGCATTTGTTCTTGCAATTAAAACGGGTCCCAGCTACGAATTAGTTACAAATTAGATCCATTCCGGTTAGTTTAACAGCAGTACCGACGCTGGACGTCATCTCGAGAGCGAATTTATGAAGTAGAAAGAGGTGAGCATAACTATGTGACGCAGAAACCCTGCGCATGCGCTTTTCAAATTTTATTACATTCCGTCCTTTCCTATCCAGCTGAGGCGTACTTCGCGTATGTGTTTGGAACGCTGTTTTCCGGTTCGTGTTCGTTGTACGTGTGCTGCTCTTCAGATGGAATAGTTAATCTACGAAGTGAACAAATTTCACTACTTTATTCATTAATTATAGTTAATTTTCTTAGCTATTCGATAAGTTATTTACACAAGAACTTACTTTTGTATATCTACAGTTCCTGTTAATATATCGTTTTCAATGCACGTTTCGTTGTAGATACAAGGGACAAAGAGAAGTTAGTCAGCTGTTTGATAATTGTTACATTCACATAAATTTCTCTACCCAACATGATTTATTTGTATGTTTCTTCTTCAAATTATTCTTACAAAGGTCTATTTTGCTAACTTCTTTAGTAGTGCTCCCAATTAACCCCTGGAAGGAAGAGATTAAGGGGAGACCCAAATAGCGGTCTAGACAATACCACCAGCAAGAGCGGGATCCCAAACGATTCCAGAAGGGCACCAATCTTGATGCCGATGATTCTGCCTTAAGAATCTTCATCATGGGGTCTCCAGAATGAAAGAGTCTCTCTCCTCCAACCAGCCAAATGAGAAATGCTTATGTTGCAACACAGGTCCACCACCCTGGAACACATGAAATGAAATGATAGGGACAGAAAATGATATACAAGAAAGTCATGTTAGAAGGGGAACCACCCCAGCATTCGCACACCGACTGGGGAAAAACACGAATAAAAAACACCGTCAGAGACACCGATCCGACGGGAATCGAACCCTACACGTTGCAGCAGTGCCAAGTTAAAGGAGAGATTAAACGGCGAACACTGCCAAGAAATGACCAGTTTTTGTTCATTATTATAAATTGGAATTTCCTCTTTAATTTGATATTTATTTTGTCATTCAGTCAGAATATTTGCATTTTAAATACATATTTAAATGGTATTGCATTTTCCATTTTGTAATCTGAATTTTTTATCAATTCAAAGGAAAGACAGATCGTAAACTATATTTTCTTTGGAGTAGAAGCTTAATTTTAGCTCAGCAAGGAAAGTTTTGATCCACAAATCGGTGGCATTTTTACTTATGGCAATTTGTGTGTGTTCAGGCAAAGTTTTATTTGTAAATACATACATGTGAAAGTTCTTTTTTTTTTCTTTCTTTTTTTCAATTTTTACTTTGAAAAGTTTCTTCTGGAAAGACATTTTCTGATATAAATTGACCGTTTTCTCAGGAAGCACAAAATAACATTAAATGAAATTTTGATGTGGTAAAAACATCTACGCCATTTAAAAAATGCCGCAGTCTGAGATAGTTTCTTCATATTTAGTCATGAAGTTATCAAATTTAACATGGCGGGATAGAGTATTTGAATTCCTATTAATCCAAATAAAACTGCACGTGTCCCTTTTCACTAATGGTTACCTTCAGTAGTACAAGGACTCCTAATTATGTTTATTGTCTCATGAGTGCTCTTTTTCATTTTATTTTTCTGAAAATTTTAGGATATATTAAATTCTCCTGTGAATTAAATGAAAAAATAATATTTCCAGGGATATTAATCTTACCTTAACTGCAATCAATGATGACATGATATAGTACGAAAACTTTTTGTAGAAACTGTTTCATTATGCCTTTCGTTGTAGGCATAAAGAGGATACGGGGTGGGATGTTGCTGTATGTCAGCTTTGAAATTCCTATCAGTCTGGGTGGCTCAGTTTGGTTAGGAGCTGGCTAGAAATAACTGCATATTGAAAGGACTTAAAAAGAATGACAAAGAATTTAACGATTCAAACCGTTATATCTCGGAAAATGTCTTACATAATAAGAGTTATTTGTAATAAATTATGACTTTAAAGAAATCAACATGTTTTGCGTAGTAACTTTTCTGTAGCATTTATTAGCATTTGCCAGTTCTACAAGATTGTAGAAAATTCTTACGAATGAAGAGGATTTCTCAGGCTTCTAGATAATCCAACATACATTTTGTCATGTATAAACCTTAAATATATCCATGACATTGTAATAAAAATTACTGCGCCCATTTTTGAGGAAATGGAAAATTTCAAAAAATCTTCAAAGTGAAGTATAATTTGAAACTTTGGGTAAGAGAAGTTTCTTCAAAATCTTCGTACCGTACCTTTGAAAGGTACTAACCTTACATACGATGCTTTGTATTTTGGGTAGAACAATTCTTCCTCTCCTTTATACATGTAAACAATTGAGAACAATAGGTGACCCAGGGGTTAAAAGTAGCATTTTATTTTGCAATCTACCAACAGAATAAAACCATTTTTAACACACTTGGAATATATCATTTTTAAGTCGCACTCGAATTCATGAAATATCGCTAACATTATAGTCATTCCTGAAAGCAAGAGAAATCACTTTAGAACGAAATTAACTCGTATGGATAGCGATATTGTTAAAACAAGAGAAATGAGTTAAAAACGAGATCAATTCTCCTTGGTTTGGTGGTTATCTTGATAGGTACCCTTCATATCCTTTTACATAGTACATAATTGGTGAAGATTGCGTATCTGCTAAAAACACTGTTTCTCAGAAACACTTAAATTAGTGAATCCTGAGAGATGCAAAGCTACCCATGCTTAATAAGTATAACTCTGTTCATCTAGAGATTAGAGAAGACGTAAACAAAGCCACGGCGTTTTGACCACAGCGCGCCCTCTTGCCGCTTTCGCCGTCTAAATAGTCCCTTAAAGAAATAGTGTTACTGAGGTCTGAAATGTCATTTAATGTTTGCTAAAGCATGAACTAAGTGTACTAAGCATAGTTAAAGTGTAAGAATACGCAGTTAAGTGAGTCTGTAACCAGCCTAATTCATTCTGCGCGCGCATTATTCAGTATGAAAGTAACATGGCGGAACAAGTGAGTGTTGTAAAACATAAGCGCGGCAAATCGTTGCGAAGTGGTGAAAAGACAACAATATTGAACGTATTTAACAAGTTCTGCGAGAAATATCCCGAACTTGCTATCGAAGACGTGATGAAATTAACATCCGAGTTTACTGGTGTGTCAGTTGCAAGTATTGACGGTACACCCAAAGAAAAGTGGTCAGTTGGTGAAGATACCGGTAAAAAGTGACCACGTGCCAGATAAATGGTGTATGTAGTTTGCGACGAATTTGTGAGTGTGAGATCTGCAATTCGTCGAAAAGTTCACCAGTTCTTTGTTAACAATGAACCCCCACGTTAAAGTGCTGTTGCAGTTAACTCTGATCCCGATCTTCCAGATTTAAAACGAACTTCCCTTCACAAGCTGCTTCTGGAGATTGGTTTCGAGATTGTGAGCAGGAAATGAAAAAGTATTATTGTGGACAGAGATGACGTAAGTGGCAGTTAATTTCCATGTGCTATAGGTTATTTGGATCAAGTAAATATATCCTTTAGTCGTGTAAAAGGCATATTACACCTAAGCGTAGCGATAGGTAACCGTGTTGCGTCATTGTGAAAGCACGTGGCCGCGGAGTGATACAAACCGGTGCTTTGTTTATATCTCCTCTAATCTCTTGATGAACAGAGTATAGTATTTAAGACATAATGTAGTCTAGGTAAAGTCGTTGGGGCCACCCACCACCCTTTTAAACGACTTTACTTTTTCTAGATAGGTATACATACATCTATAACTACATATGTAACTATAACTGCCATCTCCTGAGTGTGAATTACTGTCAGTTACGTATATTACTTCAACTTTTGCAATAAAGGAGTGCAATATAACGCTACATGTGCGCGAAAAGCGATGTGAATAGTTTCAGCAAATACACAATCTTAACTGGGTCCCAGATAGATCACCATTGCCAATGTCGGTGTTTTTTTTTTTTTTTTTTTTTTTTTTTTTTTTAATGCGGCTTGCTTGGCTCTTCCATTTCAAGTTCTTCTAAATTCACATTTGCACCAATTAATTTTTTGTAGGTTATAGTAGATAGAACGAATAACGTTTTAGATTAAAAAAGCATAAGGTGGTCAATATAACGGGTAAAACTGTAGGAGACCGTCGGCACGTGGTTCACTGACAGTTCTATTATGTCACTGACCTACAACGGAAGAATATGGCACTGCAAGGCAGAAATATCTGTTGCCAACTTAACATTGTACAACTCGCTAAAACTACCAACCACGCATCACAAAATGCTAAAACAATGTACTGTTATTTATTAATATTGTTGTTGTTAATACTGCGTAATCTGTAATAACATTACTGTGTTACACAACCTCAATATTATTAATTACTTCATTATTATTGTTGCACTATTGCGTAATACTGCGTAATCTGTAATAAAATTACCGTATTATACAATCTCAAAAAAGGATTGTTGTACCTTTGATAAGTGTAGTCATCTGTGAAAATGCTCAACAAGTTCAAGTTTATTATTTATTTATGCCAACAAACTTACTATTGGTATTTTTAAACACAAACCGTGTGTGGGCAATGTTTGAGAGGTAGTACTAGAACTTAACAATTCAATACCACAGCTGGGATTTGAACGACAGACCCTCCGCTTATTGGCGGGTGCCCTGAGAGCATCCCTTCTCGGTTTACCCCCTTCTCTTGTGCCTAATTTTCATTTTTATATGCTTCGATGAGCCACAATATCTCTTCCTCAGTCCAATTTTTCATTTTCAAACGTATGTAGAATACAGATTAAAACCACAACCGCACCGCACAAGAACTTAAGTCACATCACTTAATTACAAAACAATAATAACTCTAGATATCAACAAATAACGTTAACAACTTGGTTGGTTGGCAACATTCACATACTTCCGCTGATTTCAATTTTCCAGCGTTGGCAATACATACGTCACCAACGAGTTAAAGGAAATGAACCTCATAACAACAATGCTTCAGTCACAAACAAGTGCCTATCGACCACGTGCCCACGTACTCCTACAGGATAACCAATATAACGTACAGTAACTCCACAAGAAACGCCATAAACTGAAGTATGGCGATTTGTAATGTAAAGAGATAATGCGAGCACCATGAGAAATTAGTCATGTAAAAATAACATGATGAAAAGTAAACCATAATCAAAACCAAGTGGAAGCATTAAACATGTGCAAATAAAAAGCGCAATTGCCATGTGAATGGACTTGAAACTAATGGAGTGATAAGCTATGCATGTTAAAAGTTCTACCTTTAGGCCATGCTGTCTAAAAAGTAATATTAGCTTTCAAAACTACTTCAGGAGGAGCTGAGCATATCTTTGTTTCAAAATGCGACTTCTAGTATGGCACATTTCACCTTCACTTACTTTCACAAAATATACATACATATATCCCTAGTATTTCCATAGCATTCATGAGTTTAACGCCATGATGACAAACAATGCAGTTTATCCACCGTTCACCAACTGCATTAAGTGTGAAACATTGTCCTAAAATGAATACACTTCATTAAAATCGTCAGAGTAGTGTCACCGCGCCCGCCGCATTTAATTGCCGACAACAGCAGTGTCACCCATCGCATTATTGTCGGCACTACCGCAAAGGAGCCGAAGGAAAGAGACAGAGAATGGCCGCATTGTTGGGGCGCTTGCCGAAAGAGAGAAAAGGATAGAAGCTTCTGGAATCTTCCGCTTTGTATTCCACCGCAATAACTGAACTTTCCAGAATAGTGTCTGGAAGATATAAATAGCGGTAAAGTGCGACAGAGTCAGAGTCAGACGTATGTGAAGTGTTGAGTAGTCGTGCCGACGGAGGAGTCAGACGTATGTGAAGCGTTGAGTAGTCGTGCCGACGGAGACGGACAGACGATGTGAAGCGTTGTGCCGACGGAGAAGTGTTGTGTTACGAGTTCGGAGCCGTGCTGTTGGAGAATCGAAAAAGACTTTCTTGCTGTTGCAACGAGTGTACAAAGTTACTGTTTACGGAAATAAAAGTGTTTCTTTATCTCGACTACATCTGTCTTCTTTACTTTACACCAAAAAAAGTCACAGTATTATAAGTAAAATTCTTCTTAACTGTACTCTCTCTATTCTGTTACATTGTTCCACTTTCAAACGAAAACTTCCTCCAAAGTTGTCTTTCCCATTTATAACCTCAACTCCGATTTCTTATTTCCTCTGGCCTTGGCAGGAATTTTTTCCATACAATATTTCAATAGAGAGATAGCCATCCCATTCGGATGGTTAATAGTATAGAAACTAAATTATTATAGAAAATCGAGTGTATTGTAATTATTAATGAATTAGGAAAACATTCATAACTCTACTATGGTCTTAATTGAATTACGCTCTACAGCGCAATAAATTACAGCCACATTTAAGTCATAATTAGCAATAAATAGTACTTCTATAGGACAGAATTATTTAATTTAACAAAGGGCAAACACTATATAAGAACAATAAAAATAAACAATAAATGCAAAAGAAAAATAAATGGTTGAAGTCCTCTTTTAATTTCATATTTTTCCCATGTATTCTCTGATTAAAGCTAAGAAAAACAGCCCTGGTTACCTAAACTAGGTTTCAGGGTCTTTCCTTCATTGAAAGAGTGAATCTGCAATCAATATAAGCAGAGCTCAATTGATTGCTGTAATTATTTTTAATTAATAGATTTCAACCCCTTACTGACTGACCTGATCCGACCCAATCTGACCTCACTGACTGACCTGACTAGACTGATCTGACCTCACTGACTGACATAGTCTGACTGACCAGACCTGACTGACCTGACTGACCAGAGCTGACTGACATCATCTGACCTGACCTGACCAGACCTGACTGACCTCATCTGACCTGACCTGACCAGACATGACTGACCTCACTGCCCTGACTGATCTAACCTGACCTGACTGACCTGGCCTGACCTGACCTGACCTGACTGACCGGACCTGACAAACCAGACCTGACTGACCTCACTGACCAGACCTGACTGACCTGACTGACCTGACTAGACTGATCTGACCTCACTGACTGACCTAGCCTGACTGAACAGACCTGACTGACCTGACTGACCAGACCTGACTGACATCATCTGACCTGACCTGACCTGACCAGACCAGACCTGACTGACCTCATCTGACCTGACCTGAACAGACCTGACTGACCTCACTGCCCTGACTGATCTGACCTGACTGACCTGGCCTGACCTGACTGACCAGACCTGACTGACCTGACTAACCAGACCTGACTGACCTGACTAGACTGATCTGACCTCACTGACTGACCTAGCCTGAATGACCAGACCTGACTGACCTGACTGACCAGACCTGACTGACATCATCTGACCTGACCTGGCCAGACCTGACTGATCTGATCCTGACCTGACTGACCTGGTCTGGCCTGACCTGACCTGATTGACCTCGCGTGGCCTGACCCAGCTGACCTCGCCTGGCCTGACCTGACCTGACCTGACCTGGCTAAACTGACCAGACTGACGGTCTTGAGTGACTGACCTGACCTAACGGATCTGACTGACCTGATTAATGGATCTGACTTGCCTTACCTAACGGATCTGACTGACCTGATTAATGGATCTGACTTGCCTTACCTAACGGATCTGACTGACCTGATTAATGGATCTGACTTACCTTACCTAACGGATCTGACTGACCTGATTAATGGATCTGACTTACCTTACCTAACGGATCTGACTGACCTGATTAATGGATCTGACTTACCTTACCTAACGGATCTGACTTACCTTACCTAACGGATCTGACTTACCTTACCTAATGGATCTGACTGACCTGATTAATGGATCTGACTTGCCTTACCTAACGGATCTGACTGACCTGATTAATGGATCTGACTTGCCTTACCTAACGGATCTGACTGACCTGATTAATGGATCTGACTTACCTTACCTAACGGATCTGACTGACCTGATTAATGGATCTGACTTACCTTACCTAACGGATCTGACTGACCTGATTAATGGATCTGACTTACCTTACCTAACGGATCTGACTTACCTTACCTAACGGATCTGACTTACCTTACCTAACGGATCTGACTTACCTTACCTAATGGATCTGATGACCTGATTAACGGATCTGACTTACCTTACCTAACGGATCTGACTTACCTTACCTAACGGATCTGACTTACCTTACCTAATGGATCTGACTGACCTGATTAACGGATCTGACTTACCTTACCTAACGGATCTGGCTTGCCTTACCTAACGGATCTGACTGACCTGATTAATGGATCTGACTTACCTTACCTAACGGATCTGACTGACCTGATTAATGGATCTGACTTACCTTACCTAACGGATCTGACTTACCTTACCTAACGGATCTGACTTACCTTACCTAACGGATCTGACTTACCTTACCTAACGGATCTGACTTACCTTACCTAACGGATCTGACTTACCTTACCTAACGGATCTGACTTACCTTACCTAACGGATCTGACTTGCCTTACCTAACGGATCTGACTGACCTGATTAATGGATCTGACTTACCTTACCTAACGGATCTGACTGACCTGATTAATGGATCTGACTTGCCTTACCTAACGGATCTGACTGACCTGATTAACGGATCTGACTTACCTTACCTAACGGATCTGGCTTGCCTTACCTAACGGATCTGACTGACCTGATTAATGGATCTGACTTACCTTACCTAACGGATCTGACTGACCTGATTAATGGATCTGACTTACCTTACCTAACGGATCTGACTTACCTTACCTAACGGATCTGACTTGCCTTACCTAACGGATCTGACTTGCCTTACCTAACGGATCTGACTTACCTTACCTAACGGATCTGACTTACCTTACCTAACGGATCTGACTTACCTTACCTAACGGATCTGACTTGCCTTACCTAACGGATCTGACTGACCTGATTAATGGATCTGACTTGCCTTACCTAACGGATCTGACTGACCTGATTAATGGATCTGACTTACCTTACCTAACGGATCTGACTGACCTGATTAATGGATCTGACTTGCCTTACCTAACGGATCTGACTGACCTGATTAATGGATCTGACTTACCTTACCTAACGGATCTGACTGACCTGATTAATGGATCTGACTTACCTTACCTAACGGATCTGACTTACCTTACCTAACGGATCTGACTTACCTTACCTAACGGATCTGACTTGCCTTACCTAACGGATCTGACTGACCTGATTAATGGATCTGACTTACCTTACCTAACGGATCTGACTGACCTGATTAATGGATCTGACTTACCTTACCTAACGGATCTGACTGACCTGATTAATGGATCTGACTTACCTTACCTAACGGATCTGACTGACCTGATTAATGGATCTGACTTACCTTACCTAACGGATCTGACTGACCTGATTAATGGATCTGACTTGCCTTACCTAACGGATCTGACTGACCTGATTAATGGATCTGACTTACCTTACCTAACGGATCTGACTGACCTGATTAATGGATCTGACTTACCTTACCTAACGGATCTGACTTACCTTACCTAACGGATCTGACTTACCTTACCTAACGGATCTGACTTACCTTACCTAACGGATCTGACTTACCTTACCTAACGGATCTGACTTACCTTACCTAACGGATCTGACTTACCTTACCTAACGGATCTGACTTACCTTACCTAACGGATCTGACTTACCTTACCTAACGGATCTGACTTACCTTACCTAACGGATCTGACTTGCCTTACCTAACGGATCTGACTGACCTGATTAACGGATCTGACTTACCTTACCTAACGGATCTGGCTTGCCTTACCTAACGGATCTGACTGACCTGATTAATGGATCTGACTTACCTTACCTAACGGATCTGACTGACCTGATTAATGGATCTGACTTACCTTACCTAACGGATCTGACTTACCTTACCTAACGGATCTGACTTACCTTACCTAACGGATCTGACTTACCTTACCTAACGGATCTGACTTACCTTACCTAACGGATCTGACTGACCTGATTAATGGATCTGACTTACCTTACCTAACGGATCTGACTGACCTGATTAATGGATCTGACTTACCTTACCTAACGGATCTGACTTACCTTACCTAACGGATCTGACTTGCCTTACCTAACGGATCTGACTTGCCTTACCTAACGGATCTGACTACCTTACCTAACGGATCTGACTTACCTTACCTAACGGATCTGACTTACCTTACCTAACGGATCTGACTTGCCTTACCTAACGGATCTGACTGACCTGATTAATGGATCTGACTTACCTTACCTAACGGATCTGACTGACCTGATTAATGGATCTGACTTGCCTTACATAACGGATCTGACTGACCTGATTAATGGATCTGACTTACCTTACCTAACGGATCTGACTGACCTGATTAATGGATCTGACTTACCTTACCTAACGGATCTGACTGACCTGATTAATGGATCTGACTTACCTTACCTAACGGATCTGACTGACCTGATTAATGGATCTGACTTGCCTTACCTAACGGATCTGACTGACCTGATTAATGGATCTGACTTGCCTTACCTAACGGATCTGACTGACCTGATTAATGGATCTGACTTACCTTACCTAACGGATCTGACTGACCTGATTAATGGATCTGACTTGCCTTACCTAACGGATCTGACTGACCTGATTAATGGATCTGACTTACCTTACCTAACGGATCTGACTGACCTGATTAATGGATCTGACTTACCTTACCTAACGGATCTGACTGACCTGATTAATGGATCTGACTTACCTTACCTAACGGATCTGACTGACCTGATTAATGGATCTGACTTACCTAACGGATCTGACTGACCTGATTAATGGATCTGACTGACCTTACCTAACGGATCTGACTGACCTGATTAATGGATCTGACTTGCCTTACCTAACGGATCTGACTGACCTGATTAATGGATCTGACTTACCTAACGGATCTGACTGACCTGATTAATGGATCTGACTGACCTTACCTAACGGATCTGACTGACCTGATTAATGGATCTGACTTACCTTACCTAACGGATCTGACTGACCTGATTAATGGATCTGACTTGCCTTACCTAACGGATCTGACTGACCTGATTAATGGATCTGACTTACCTTACCTAACGGATCTGACTGACCTGATTAATGGATCTGACTTGCCTTACCTAACGGATCTGACTGACCTGATTAATGGATCTGACTTACCTAACGGATCTGACTGACCTGATTAATGGATCTGACTGACCTTACCTAACGGATCTGACTTACCTTACCTAACGGATCTGACTGACCTGATTAATGGATCTGACTTACCTTACCTAACGGATCTGACTGACCTGATTAATGGATCTGACTTGCCTTACCTAACGGATCTGACTGACCTGATTAATGGATCTGACTTACCTAACGGATCTGACTGACCTGATTAATGGATCTGACTTACCTAACGGATCTGACTGACCTGATTAATGGATCTGACTTACCTTACCTAACGGATCTGACTTACCTTACCTAACGGATCTGACTGACCTGATTAATGGATCTGACTTACCTTACCTAACGGATCTGACTGACCTGATTAATGGATCTGACTTACCTTACCTAACGGATCTGACTGACCTGATTAATGGATCTGACTTACCTTACCTAACGGATCTGACTGACCTGATTAATGGATCTGACTTACCTTACCTAACGGATCTGACTGACCTGATTAATGGATCTGACTTACCTTACCTAACGGATCTGACTGACCTGATTAATGGATCTGACTTACCTTACCTAACGGATCTGACTGACCTGATTAATGGATCTGACTGACCTTACCTAACGGATCTGACTTACCTTACCTAATGGATCTGACTGACCTGATTAATGGATCTGACTTACCTTACCTAACGGATCTGACTGACCTGATTAATGGATCTGACTTACCTTACCTAACGGATCTGACTGACCTGATTAATGGATCTGACTTACCTTACCTAACGGATCTGACTGACCTGATTAATGGATCTGACTTACCTTACCTAACGGATCTGACTGACCTGATTAATGGATCTGACTTGCCTTACCTAACGGATCTGACTGACCTGATTAATGGATCTGACTTACCTAACGGATCTGACTGACCTGATTAATGGATCTGACTGACCTTACCTAACGGATCTAACTGACCTGACGCCTGATCTGACCCTAATGACCTGACCTGACTAATCTGACCTTAGTGATCTGACCTGGCTGAACTAACCAGACTGCCTGACTTCACCAACTGACCTGATCTGATTCTACTGATGTGACTGACCTGACTAACTGACCTGACCTAATGGACCTGATTGACTGACCTGACTGACTTGACTGACGCGAGTGATTGACTTCACTAACTGACTGACAGACTGACTGACTTACTGATTCTATTTTCTGTCTGACTGAATGACTGAGTGAATGAGTGAATGAGTGAGTGAGTGAGTGAGTGAGTGGCTCTGAGTGCTGAATGCAATAATATTCATTTAGTTTTTAATTTACTGACTGGATTAACGTGTTTTTATTTTAATTGTACCTACTCTATTCATAGTCTTGCAACACAGTTACTGTACCCTTACAGTTGAAGCCATAATGATCTCTGGGTGTCTAAGTTAGGTTATCTCTCAATCCAGAGGTCTTGGATTCGATTCCCAGCGCGGGGGAAACTTCATTCGACACATTCCATAAAGCCTGGAAGCAAGAATTTTCGAGTGAATTTGAGTGCATTTCGTAGCATGAGTACATACAGGTCAACTTTAAATACAGAAGTTGAGCTACAAACACTATCAGTTGCTTCTTAAATCAAAGCACTCGATATAACCATACAGGTTAACGGCAGCTATCCAAATGAAATAATTTGCGAGAAAAAAACACTGTTGTCATGTCAGCTTTGCAAGAAAATATATATAAAGGTGTTATAATTATTACCGAAATGTGCCGTTTCTTTATACTATAGGAGTGTACTATTGTAGTATAATAACTTACTCCACCATAATGATCATCCACTGTTGTGAGAAAATGTTCTCAGTACTTGGTGAAAAGGCTTTCCCTTTCCTTGACAACTTGTTCCTCCTACACTATTCTCATGACATGTACATTGACCAATAGTATGCCAGACACAAAATTTAATGGCGGCTGATACCTGACCCCCTACGATTCTCTTTTCTGTTGTGCAAATAAATTCTGAGAGCGCAAATAATATTTACGACACTGGCTTTATAGCGTTATGTCACAGCACGTGACAACTATACAACACCGCAAGGCCTCTGGATAGATTTTGTGTTGACGAGCTCCTTCTGCCACCCACCATTAAAAGTTGTGTAAGCCATAAAAACAATGTGCATAAAAATCAAATTCTATTCATCGCCAAGAGATTTTATGCAATGTTGCGTTCTGTGAGCCAGCTCACCCTTGCTTACAATACATTTTATTTCTCTCTTCTGCTACAATAGGGGAGAGATCAGTAACTGAGGAAAGATTCGATGGTATTTCGTCTAAAACTATAGTTTTAACCATACATCACGTAAACCACAGCTCATAACTTCCCTTGCATTTGATACTTGAAGATGCACAGACCACAGAAAGCTATCCCATCTTATTTACTTTCCCTTTGCTTTTCCCGTAGTCCTCCTCTCCCATTCCCTTCCTCTTCAGCATGTCTTAATTCGGTTTCCCCCGTTCAATCTTATTACTTAACGAGAAATTCAATTACTTATTCATTCTAGAAATCAGTTTAACTAATCGTTTAATTTGGCACAGGGGAGGAGTAATTCAGTTATATAATGAATTGTCGTGTCTTGGGTAAACAACGTCTGCACGGAATACAAAACAGAATCGAGTCAACACACGTACGGTAACTAACGGCCAACCAAAAAAACTTGTTACACTCAGCTACACTTCCTTGCAATGTTCTTTATCAAAAACACATGTAGGTACCACAGTTTTATGTCATGGAGACTGTCAAAAGAATTATGACACTGTGACACTTGCGAATGTCACTAGAAATTACGCATATTTACTCCAAACAAATTCTGATGTTTAAAAACTATATGATTTTATCTCTTCAGTACTTTTTCTATCACCTATGTTACATAAATATTGTATTACACTAAAAACTCATTATCGTGATTTCACTTTGAGGCATACTTTGAAGCACACGGAGAAAAAGCGATTTGTAGGAAAAAAACACACATGCATGTGTGTATGTGTATGTAAACGGCATAAATAAAAAACGAAATTTTTATAAATACTAAACCATGTACCCAAGTTGAGGATCTTCCAACTGAGCAAATGGCTCAGCGATAATGCGTGAGGCTCCCATTTGGGAGACCGTGGGCCCACCTATAGATTTTCTCGTTGGTTTGCCCGGGTCACCAGGCTAAGGCTGGGATAGATAATTACATTCCCCAAATTTCCCGTCCCTCCATTTCATTTTACCTTCATTTCAATCCGATCTTTCAAGGTCGAAATTGCTGGCGATGGACGAGTTTGGCGCTGCTGTGTGGGGAGTTTACGAACTGTGACTGCTGTCCTTGACGTATGGGTGGCGTTATAGTCGCCTTACCGGCTGTGGTGTACCCTGTAGGAACCCATGAGGCTGGTGGCTGCTTGGTGAACCCTGGTGTCGTGATGGATCTCCAGCACTCGTTAGGTACCCTCAGGTTGGTTTGTAGGTTTCAATACACCGGTAGAGTGCTCTTATTTCAACCCTTCCTACCAGGATCTGACATACTGTGGAATCCCCTCCATCTATACCCTACCTAAGGACCTTCCTAAGAGGATTCACAAGAAAATCCCCCAACCTAGTCTACCCTTTACATTGTAACATTCTTCGTTATTTTATATTTTCTCAAAAGCTTCTCTAACAATTTTTATTAAAATACCACAGATTGAAATACACATAAAGATTTGTGTAAACAGCATGTGTAACCTCCTTCATACTCATTACATTTTGTTTAATTCCGTGTAACTAGGAGGCCACAATAGAAACCAAAGCAGCTCATTGCAGCCGCAGTATTCATTAATATACACCATCTGCCTCAAACAATTTTATGGTAACAGTAGCCGTTTTCAAAATATTCCACTTTGCATCACTACACTTGCCCAAGCACGTAATCTGAACAGACGAACTTGAAAGTCGGAGCTCTTGTTCTTTACATCGCAAGTGCCGCGCTTAAAAATTTGAATGCAATTCTCGCATATTTTACACAACTAAAACTTGCTTAGTTTGAAAACATTCCTAGAAGAAAATGCATTGTAAATAGTGCAACATGGATAGAAGAACAAGCTTCTATATGAATATTATAATGCGTATGGTTAGCACCAAACTTAACAGATAGGCCAGGACTAGTTATAAAATATGAAGTTGGCTGGTCCCATAGCTCAATTGGTGTGTGAGGAGTCCGGGTTCGATTTCCGGTTACTGATTGGGAATTTTTCTCAAGCCAAGATTATTCCCCAGTCTGGAACTACGAATGAGAGTGTGAATGTGTATATATATATATATTTAATGTACAGAAATCCCAAGGACCTAAAAGACACTGCAAAACGAGTTAATACCATTGCCGATAATCAATATGTTCTACAGGAAAGGCGGCCGTTACGATCATTGGAGTTAAAGGCGAGTTGAATGGGACAAAAAAATGATGTCATTGAAATGTGAAATTTGCAACAAATAATTTTTTACTTCCCTGTTATCTGGCTATAATAAGCAGAGTATTGCATTCAACCAAGATTTCTATATGGAAATTTCACTGGAAACAAACGTTTTGAGGTCCCCTGAAACCAAAACAGGCACTTTTAGAAAAAGATACGTCGCCCGCGCGTGTGTCCATAAACAACAAACTAAAAGATTAAAATTCCGTTAAGTGCGATATTGGTATTAAGTTCAGCACCACAGCAACTTGCGAATATTTTTAAAATGTGTAATGGCATACAAAGCTCATGTGTGATAAATCATACTCTTATCGCAGTCTACATTTTTACTGCACGAAGATTTTGTCCTGGTCATCTATTTGGCGCCGTGATAGCGTTGCTGCTTACCAAGCGGGAGACCCTGCTTTGATTACCGGTATTGGCCTCCCGTTGAGGGACCTCCTGGTCCGGGGTGCACTCAGCCTCGTTAGGCCCCTGAGGACCATTGAGGAGCTGCTTGACGTCCTGCCCTCCATTGTGGCACCCCGCTCAAGACGCCGTGCTGGTTTAAAGGTGGCAGTCCTTGGCCCAGACAAGGTTATTGCACCGCGGGGTTAGTTAAGATTTTGTTTGTCCCTTAATATTTCGTAGTTATATAAAACCAACCGAGCGAGATGACTCCACGGTAACGTGTGAGGCTTGCATTCGGGAGGTCGTGGGTTCGAATCCCATCGCCGACCTTCCTGACTCATGGGTTTTTTCCGGGGGTTTCCCCAGGTCATTAGGGAAGGATAATTAGGCATCGTTTTACATAGCTAGTACACAATATTTATACAAGCTTTCAAATTCTTCATAATTTTCCAATTACTGAATATTTTCATTAGGCAAAATAAATAATAATTAACTTCTATGATGTTGTATGTGGAATATTTATGTAATGCATTCATTGTGAGTGTACCAGAGATTGGCTCATTGTAATTGCTTGAGTCCTTGGCAAGTTCCAGAAATGGGGCACATTAACTTCCTGTTTAGCAGACGTAATATCTCGTCGTGTTCTGCTCCTGATAAATGACTTGTCCCCGAGTTTCGGAGGTATTAGAACTAACTTTTCTAAGTAGGCGATGGGGAAGACAAACTTTTATTTTTCTTTGTCTGCTAAAAGGTTTTCTTAGTGAAGGGCGCGTGAAAGCCCTTCCAAGTAATTGCGAAAGCCCTTTGTCTTTAAGTTTGGGAGAAGAAACGGCATTTTCTAACTGGAAAAGTCATGTAGTGGTTTAGCGTTGAAAACCGAATCGGAAATAAAGCCAAGCGTGAATTAACAACATAAATTTCACTCTCCCGGATCGTATATTTATCCGACTGTTTTCAGCACCTAGCAATTTGAGATAAGAGGGTTCTGACTGAAAAGCAAATATATGTTGTGGAATTCGAGTGTCGTAACCAGTTGCTTGGGTGGTTAAAATCGTGCATAATGTGTTCTCTTTTATTGAATACCTGCTGAAATACCCGGCGTTGCCCGTGGTTTGACGATTTATCCCTAACACTTTCGGACTTAGTTTGCACTTGTTCAGTAGTCTTGTATTGCTTTGGAGACATTTAAAAATATGGCTTAACGCAGTTAAATATTTAATTAAAACTCTTAGGACAGTATAAGCAATAAAAAAAATAAACTAAACACATAAGGCCACCAGGAAGACACAATGCAAAAGCACTGTTAAACAACCACAAATACCACAGCAAGAAAAGCGAGTAGAGAAAACTGTGTGAATATAATGCATTGCATTTCTATTTCGATAATATAGAAAAGTGTATTAATTGTTTGTAGAAGACAGAAGGCAAATACATGTGTGTTACGCAAAAGAAAAGTGAGTAGAGCAATTTGTGTGAATGTAGTAGGTTGCATTTCTATTTCAAGCATATAAAAATTGTATGTAGAAGTGGGAGTAGAAAAGAAATGTTTCGCAAAATATAAGTGAGTAAAGAAAACCGTGTGGATGTAATATTGCATTTCTGTTCCAGTCATTGAGAATCGTATGAATTGTTTTTTAAAAGTGAAGAAGGACTTGTGAATGAGTTACCAAACGAAAAGCGAGTAGAGAGAACCATGTGAATGTAATACATTAATTTCTATTTCGACAATGAATTGTTTGTAGAAGAGTCGGAAGAGAAATGCGTGTGAAGCGTTACGAAAAGAAAGTGAGCTAAGAAAACTATGTGAATGTAATATGTTGCATTTGTATTTGAATCATACAGAAAATTATATGCATTGTATGTTGAAGAGCGAGTGGAAAATAACATGTGAATGTTACATAAAAGAAGAATAGAGAAAATAGTGCGAATGTGATACGATGCATTTGTATTTCAAACATAAAGAAAACTATTTCAATTATAAAACATCGTATGAATTTTATATTGAAGGGCAAGTAGAGAAGGACATGTGAATATGTTACGTACAAGAAAAGCGAGCGGAGAAAATCACGTGAATGTAATGCGTTGCATGGTAAAATGGATATCATAAAAACCTTCTCTATGAAAAAAAAATTAGATTTGCCAATTTCAATTGCATTCGAATCAATTATATAGCAGCCCGTAACTGACAAACAAACGTTAATTTTATATAAGGATATGTATCAGGGATTATAGTCTCCCTTAATGTGAA
This sequence comes from Tenodera sinensis, assembly GCA_030765045.1. NCBI lineage: Eukaryota > Metazoa > Arthropoda > Insecta > Mantodea > Mantidae > Tenodera > Tenodera sinensis. The sequence continues at coordinate 82,744,621 of CM060963.1, forward strand.
AATTGTGGAGTCTATGTGCTACTTATGTCAAAACCAAAGAGAAGTTTCAAAGCTTAAAATTAAAAGACGCAGACTATTCTCCATTTGCAGAATTTGAACGATTATTGGAAGATTTTATTTCCATTTCTGTGAACACAAGGTCTTTTAGTCCATTACTAAGCATATTTTAGCGTTTAAAAAATCACGGTTATGATGGATAAGGGGAAGATCCAGCATAAAAATCTTCTTGGTCATTGTACAATAAATTTATTAAAAGTATGGTGAAAGGTGCATCAAATTCATTTAATCACCATTCGAGACTTCAAAATTCATCCGACCTACGCCGATTAAGTAGATTAGTGTATGATGAATGGAATGGGAAGGCAGAGTATTGTGGTAGTATAACATACATATGCCCCACCCCCATTTGTATAGCCCCTTTAATCGAGGGCTTTGACTTGAGAAACAACTCATGGTGTTATCACTCGTTGAACTGTAGAGTTTCTTAAAATTGATTTTTATCATTTTTAACATTAAACATATTCCCAACCACAGCCGGGAATCGAACCTGGGACATTTGATTAAGTCAAAACGCTGATCACTCGACCGCAGAGGCAGTCACTATAAGATTCGTACCTCTATGGCATGTGACTGAAATGGCAATGATAATATCTGCGGTTTATGAAGTGTATTACATTTTCCTTTATAAGGTTTATCTAAGCTCATTTTGACTACATGATCTTCTCACGACCTGTTAAGATAAAAATACATTATGAACATCAATTTACAATTGTACAAATATGAAATTACTTTAACATCTATAGTAAAGCAGAGAGATTACATGTTCTTTTAGGCTACTTTGTGCATTGTACAATAATTATTCCATGCGTTGCCAGGGCTTTATGTTTAAAACAATTGAAAAGTTTTAAGTGTGCAAATATATGGGGAAAAGCATGGTCCTGTAAGCTTCAGCAACTCAAGAAGGTATTTATATAATTACTAGTATTAGCAAAAAATCTTAAGATATTTGTTCGGTTCCGGGTCAGAATCCTTCTAAAGTACTTCTGTGCTTGTTATCAAACATATTCCTTGTTTATATGCTTTATGATTTATTTTTTAACTTGGGCTCCATTTTGACCGTATCTTCAACATGTAGATTTTCACACAAAATGCACTCTTGGAATTGCAGTAAATTAGTTAGCGGATTTAATTTCTATATGTAGAAGTAAAGAGCGTAGCAAAACGTAGGTTCACATCAATATTTAAAATATTTCAGCCAGATTGTATTTTAGTACAAATATTCTTGAATTATGCATTCATTACCATGGCAATTCTTAAATGGTAGCCATTTAACGCGTTGATGAATTGCTAATAGTTAATCAAATATATTAGTTTGTTCACTGATTAGATTACTAATGGAATAATGGATTACGTGCTACAAAAATAATATTTTTTACTTTATTTAATGATGAATTAGATATATTTTCGTAACTTTGTTACTCTGGAGACTATCCTGCATAGCATCGCTTATCCGCTGTAATAAAATATGCTTGTTTTCCCTCAGCATAATGTGCTTATATTATCAAAATATGTTTTTTTTCCTCTCTTTTGCAGCTCTTAATATTTTAAAGTTGTATAATAGTCTAATTTATGCATAGGAACATTAGTTTTACCAGAGAATTCTCATTTGTCATATGTTCATTACGTCATCATTCAACAATGCTTCGTCATGGAAGCTTCTTCATTTATTTTGTTGATGTTAACAAAAAGTAATTAAATTTTATTTCTGTATGCGATCGCAGAAATGGCGACGTTTCGGTCCGGGGTCAAAATTCTTGGTCAAATTTCCAAAACACAGGTAAGTGACACAGTTTTCTATTTTGTTAACGTCTTAAACATATGTGTATTTATTAGAACTTGCGTTTCAAATGTACGATGTTGGTGCCATGAGAATATCAAACTATACCAAATCACTAACATTTTTTTAAAAGGGAAGATTTAATTATGAATTGCGTTTATATAATTTTGATATAATTAATAGCTTTTGAACTTCAAGATTAATAGTGATATTTTGGAATAGATGTTTTAAATCTGAGACCTTACAACATGTTTTGATCTTAAATTTTGAACCAATCAAAACCCACCAAAGATTACGCTGGTAATCCATTAACATTCAGCTACATTTTTGGATATATTTGCACAATTACTGATCCACAAGTAGATTTTAAAGTAGCAGTTATCAAGGATCATGAGTTCGGTTAATATTGTTACAGACAAATTTAAGCATGTCATTTTTTCTCGTGCAACACTTTTTTGTTAAACTTCCGCATAGAAAAGTTGGCCACAGTCAAGGGCTTCGGGAAGCAGGGGGGCGGGGCGGAGCAAGAGGGGTCATTAATTTAATGTGGTCAATTACTGTTAAACTGTTGTTTTAATCTTGATGTAAAGAATAATTTAGCACAAATTAATGCGATTATCGGCAACAAATGCTATAAGCTTTGGCAACAGAATAAAGAAGGGAGAAAATCCAGTAGCTGGACAGCTGCCCTATTTTAGGGTTGTCATATAGACCCAGACTGCTAATAAGTCTGTAGAAAAAGGCAATTTTAAATATAAACGATAAAGGAAAAAAAAGCATATAATGTAAACAATTTAGTAGAGTGTAATAACGTACAAAATTATTATAAAATGAAATAGGACAGCAAACCATTTTAGAATTATTTATTTATTTAATTTAGTGTAGTTTACACTATATTATTTGGGCGCTAATGACCATAGCAGTTGAGCGCCCTAAAGCCATACTCATACTATATTATTTGATTGCAAATTTCCAACATGCGACCACGCCCCCCCCCCTCCCCCTTGAAAAAAAGTTTCGACACCTATGGCCACAGTATTTAATAAAATAGTATTTCGAAAAGAACAAATAATAATTTTTTTTATTTTAGATAAATACATGGGTAATTTTCGTGGATATTGGTTGCATTTTAGACTTATTTTTGTTATTTTCGTTCGAGAATATTTCAACTGGTCCCTTTGAAAGATATATAATATACCGTGGTCACACTTTACCTAAACAGGGATTACTACAGTGCATGAAGGGAAAATTAGAAATAACTCAACTATCATACAGTTTTGTGAAATATGATTTTATAAGTAATAGAGTAACTGCGAAATGATGGCAGAGCGTAGTCGTAGGATCTGTAAACCTGGATCTCATTGATCCAGAATCTAGCGGATTTAGTTCCCTCCATTAGGCTCGCACTCGCATGCGCAGTAACTTGTTCATAAAACGCTTTTATACGATTTTCGTGTAAGTGTCCTAAAACGAGTGGGTTGGTGTCTTAGACTCTACAAGTGCTAACATCAATTCGAAACGCAAATACTAAATTAGTATTATTGTTATTATTATTATTATTATTATTATTATTATTATTATTATTATTATTATTATTATTATTATTATTATTATTATTATTGTTATTGTTATTGTTTATTATTATTATTATTATTATTATTATTATTATTATTATTATTATTATTAATTATCATTATTATTAATTATTATCATTATTACTCTTCAGTTTTATGACAATTTATTGGGGTAGATACGATAGTTTAAGCAACAATTATTAATTATTATCATCATTATTAGGTAATGTTCAGTTTTATGACAATTTATTGGGGTAGGTACGATAGTTTAAGCAACAATTTAAGCCTTACCACCATATTTTATCTTCAACTTTATTATGACCTTTGGTGTTAAGAGTGAATATAATGGCGGTAAGAAAATGTTTAGTTGATATTAAATAACAGGAAATTATGATTCTAGTTAAATGTATAAACTTATAGTGTATTTGCAAGTGCTCATAAAATATTTTATCTAGTTCAACGCAGGCTGTAACTTTTACTTAACTAAAAAGAGAATTAAATACTAAATTAATAATAAATTCAAATAAATACATGCCTTTTGTAACAACAACAAACAGAATCATCCTTCTAAGTTACAATAACTATTGTCAAAAATAGTTTAGTGTACCTGCCGGAATTTCAACGTCACTTAAACATGTGATCACCACAAAGGTATGGGTGCTCCCCTGGCACTGTTTGAATTTATTAGGCTTGCGTTCATATTCGAAATCATTTTTTATAGATAGGCTCAATTTTAACACATGCCTCTAGCACTTTTTCCTTAAGATGATATTTGGAGGAAGTAGGTGAATTCCTGATTCTTTAATACGTTATCTGTCGGAGTAACATCTGGACTCAGTAGGGGTATATGCAAGTTTTGGGGCAGTTATATAACAACTGGCCCTTTCTCATAAGCTACCTATTCCTGGGAGCACATATTTACCAGTTGTCAGATGCAGTTCGTCACCAGTTTTTGGGGCCCTTTTTTAGGATTTACAATTACTTTCCTACTAAGCAATCTCTTTTCTCTCTCACTCAGGTTCTGTGGACTTCCTGTTTGTAACAAAGATTCAATTCTGTCCTCTTTATATCGTCGGATGATTTTTCCAATAGCGCTCCTTGGCTCCTTGTATATTCACCTTAGGAACAATTTTATTTCTCTACACATAAGAAAGACTTAGCATGGGAAAGATCACAAGTGGTCGCTGTTCATACAATGTATTGTTGGCTTCTGTTCGTCCCATTTGGCTTTTTGTTTCACAAGACACAGGTTTTTCACTGATGGTAAAGGGGTTGCTAGGCCCCCCGTTTTATACTCCCTTAAATGGAGTGACCGAATATTAAAATTGCGCATGTAATATATTTCTTTGGAGTCAAACGGTACCTGAGAAGTCCTATCTTTGTAGCAAAAATCTTGTTTATGCTTTACATTCAACATAAACTTTGTTAAATGCCAATTCACAATTTTAAGTAACTGTGCATTTTATAGGAAAGTGTTATGCAAGCGAATATTTATGAACACCTGGATGTACATATTTGTTGCCATTACTACCATAGGAAACTAAATGCAAAACATTTTTGTATGCATGTTTTTATTTTTTAATTCTGAGTATAATGTATTTATTAGTATGTTGTTAGCTAATGCTGGATTTCTGACAATGAAGTCATTAATCCTCTTGCTCTCCAGTATTTTTCAACGTAAATACTGAAGAGATTTAGCAGTAATAGTAGCCGCTTTTTAGAGAGCACCATATTTTTATGTTTTGGCGGTCACATCGCTCTCTCACAAACCCCAGAATGTCTGGAGGACCACACCTGTCGTTGGTTTACGGGTCTCACCGACCTGACCGGGAGAGTTATCAAAATAAATTCACCGACCATATCCTCTGATTACCAATCAGAGGACGTATTACATGCCATGACAGGCCAGCATGTTGGGGGTTAAGATTTTATAGAGACATTAGAGAAATGGAGAGGTTGGAAAAATAGACTCCCTAGCCCTCAGGAACCCTAATAGCATCGGGGTCGGAAGAGAACAAGAGATGACCAAGGTAAGGTCAGATAGAAAAGTTACAGTGAGGAGCAAAACACCAGTAAGTGGAAGTAATGTTCTGCTCAGCTTGGGTACCTTGTGGTCGCTATTCACATATCCCCTAGACGGAGACCCCTGAGTATTGAGTAATAATGTAAAAGCATACATTTTTAACTCCTATTAGTATAAGAGAACAGGAAAACAATGGGCTTTTAAGTATTTTGCAGTGTTACATAAAATGTTATCCACATTCCAAAGGGTAAAGGTCAAAATCCCTCTATAATTCCTGAAATTCGCTTTTGTCTTTCTTGGTTGATTCTACACTTTCAATAATATTAAATGCACAGTTGAATGCAAATAACCCAATAAAATAGTTTTATTTGTGACTATGGAAACATTAAGTGAACCGATATGATGTGTGTGTGTGTGTGTGTGTGTGTGTGTGTGTGTGTGTGTGTGTGTGTGTGTGAGAGAGAGAGAGAGAGAGAGAGAGAGCGGGGGGGGGGTGGTGTGAGACAGAGGAGGTTGAAAGAAACCTCGGATTCTCTATTAATCTTGCTAAATAATATAGTATAGTTTCTCTACCACATATTATATAGTAGGCAGAGCATTCCACTCAAAATCTCGACAGCAAGTTGTACTAAGTGGTTGACCCATTTCTGAGTTTCCCAGATGCCACTTGTGTTTTTTCCAAAAGCATCTGCAAGATGCTTCCAACATAAGACTAACAAACACCGCCAACGACTTTCAGACTTTATTCTCAACAAATCATAAAGACATTGGAATGTTATATTTTGTCTTTGGTATTTGAACAGGAATGCTTGGAACGTATTTAATGGTTTGTTGTTGTTGTTTATTGAGGGTTAAAATTTTTCTCTTAAAGTTTGGGATAAGCATCCGAACAACGCAACTTAGGTTTTTGATTCACGGAAGATTAAGTTAGGGTTAGTTTTTCTTTAACACATATAATCTTAGGTTAATTAACAACCGCTGGTTACATAAGAAGCACGCGAGTGAAGTAAACATGCGTTCATAATATGCTTATGATTCACTATATATACACGCTTAGGTTTCTGATTCACGGAGTTTATGTAAAGTTTAGTATACTTATCGTATAAAGCCATTTTCTATGAGAAATGTATCAACAACTCACTACCATTTGTGCTTATACGAGTCATTTTGCTTCCAACAATTCACTGCACAAGCATTTTCGCTTATATCAGCAGGAAACGAAGAACAAGGGGAAAAAACACCCAATCATAGCAACGCTAATCCAGGGGATTTTGCTTCTCATTGTGCATGTTCGGTAATGGAAAGATGAAATTTTCGCGAAAATTTTCATACATAAGAAAATGTCCTAAAAAGGGTGGGCGGGTTCCAAGATCATAAACTCCAAATAAGACTCATAAGGTAATTACTTCTTTCACTTTTGTCACTGTTTTTCATTAAGAACTTAGTATTGAAATTTAGCCAAACTCGACATCAATGTTTCACCGGAAACATACATTTCCATGCAGAATTGAACTCGATTTGAGTCCATTCCCATTTCTGTGTTTCCATATTGAATTCAATCCGGAAATGAGATCGAACAACATTCATGCAATAAGATTTCGGTCCGATCTCACTAAATAAGCGGATCGGATCCAGTAGTTGAGCTTCGTTTGAATTCGCGCTTCCGCAGTGTTCAATCAGGAAAAAGAACTCAAATCGACTTGAATTCGCCATAGAAGCGTAGTAAATGTTTTGAGGCACCTTAAATTTAAAAAAAAGAATGATTTTTAGAAAAAAATCCAGAGTAAGATAGAGTGAGTGAGTGAGTGAGTGAGCGAGTGAGTGAGTGAGTGAGTCAGTGAGCGAGTGAGCGAGTGAGTGAGTCAGTGAGTGAGATAACTGAGAAACTAAGTTTTATGTATTTAAACGAGCAATTCTTGTATAGAAATATATTCCGCGCAACTTGGAAACGGCTCTAATGATTTCAATCAAATTTTGTATTCAGACAATATATAGGTGTCATTCCTGAAAAAAACGTGATTTTATGCGTAACAGTCACAATTACTCTAAACCTTATTTTGGCCATAATTTCTCTGTTAATGGGCCAATTTTAACAAACAAGATATTAAAGGTCTCGTCACGGAAACGGCTCCAACAATTAGGATGAAAATTTATATTTAATTAAAATTTTGCTTTTCAAGTTTATCTAAAATATCTCCCCCCCCCCAAAAAAACCACGATTAAAAAACAGATAAAGAAAAGAAAAGCTAAGCGAAGCTCGGTTGCCCAGGTACTATCCAATAAATACTTGTAATAGGCTCAATTCAATTCAAGGGGCTTGTTTTAATCCTTGCTTAATCTTTACTAAAGAATACCCTAATGATTCTTGAGGCGTTATTTCTGGACAGAAACTTGGTTTCGGAAATAAATGTAAAAGAAGAAGTTTAAAACGTTATGCCAAACCTTTTTGCAGCTCATTACATCTCCATCCACCTTTCCTCCTATTTACCTTCTCGTTCCCTAAACCCATACACTATATTCACACATTATTTACACCTTGTGTTTGCCCTCTTAAAGGCCAATGGTAGCATTTAATAGTCGTTGATCGGTTCTCTAGCGAACTCGGATGTTTGATCACGCTGTTCCTAGTGGGTTCTTGTACTGGTATTCATCTTTGCAGTTCAAATTCTGTCCCTGGTTTTTCCCTTTCTTTTTTGCAAGGTGCAAACTTTTTACAGGAAAACTTGTGTCATTTTCTATGCTTATTCTGTGAGAAAATCTTAATTTGAGCACATATAACAATTAGTAAAATGAAAAATGCGAAAGACGATATACATAATATTGATTAATTTATAGTCATCAGTTCAAGTTGTGATTGGATAAAATACACTTCATTGAGAATATTGTTTGTTAGTATGTATAAAGTAATTTATAAACTCCATAACGGTTGGCCGATCATCATGAAAATTGGCACACCTTAAGTGTTTTTTCATAGAGAAGGTGTTTATGTATTACTTCAATGGTTTTCTCTACTCACTTATTTTACGTTACACATTCAGATTTCTTTCTCTACGCGCTCTTCAGTAGGCAATTCATGCAATTTTATATATGATTGAATAGAGGTACAACGTATTACATTCACACGGTTTACTTTACTCGCTTTCATTTTACGTAACAGACTCGCGTGTGTCTCTTCTCTTCTACAAACAATTCATACAGTTTTTTATATCACTGAAACAGAAATTCAATGTATTACATTCACAGGATTTTCTCTACCCGTTTTCTTTCGGTCGTATTTGTGGTTAACAGCGCTTTTGCATAGTGTCTTTGTTTACAGTTTTTCTTTATAGTATCCTAGGACTTTTAATTGACCCTTTAGTTAAGTGTGTTAAGTAACATCTTTAAATGTCTCCAAAGACACAAGGCTATTGGACAAGTGCAACAAGTCTAAAAGTTTTAAAGATAAATCGTCAAGTAACGGGCAACGCCGGGTATTTCAGCTAGTAGTTGATAAAGGCATAACGTTCTAAACGAACAGGTTATTTGCTTAAACTGTGAACAAGAGAATAGGCAACCTTAACAACCAAAGGCAAGCGGCTTGTCTTTGGAACAAATCTGCCAAACGTGAAACATCTGAACGCTCAGTGAAGAAACAAAACTGACCCTGGAATAACGTTGGGGAACCTATGTAATCTCAATGGCAAATATATTGGATTTTAAAGAAATGAACCTCAATCGTACGCATATGTCTTCCTCTTTATGACGGTTTGCCGTGACACACCCTCGTAGTATTACTGTATTCAAATATTTATTTTGGTCGAACTAAGCTCTTGTCCCCAAACGACACTCCAGAACTCTTTTGAATATTATTAGCACTATACTATGATATTATAAGCTATTATTATGTTGTTGTTAGCTAATGCTGGATTTCTGACAATGAAGTCATTAATCCTCTTGCTCTCCAATATTTTTCACTGATGGTATTGAAGAGAGCAATAGCAGTAATAGTAACCGCTTTTTAAAGAGCACCATAATTTTATTATAAACACTAATATTATTAAACACTATACTCACCCGCACTTACTCTCATTCACTCTCACTCACTCCATGAATCGTCGGTCTAGGTGATTCAGTTGGTTAGACGCTGGTCTACTGATCCCAAGGTCATATAATCCTAAGATTATACTTGTATAAAAAGAAAACGAACCCTAATCTAACCTCCCGTGAGTGAGAAACCTAAGTTTATATACATAAGCATATTAAGAAGGCACGCTCGTTTTACTCGTATGCTTTGCTACGAGGTTTGAAAGCCGTCGGCGGTAGTCTTATGTTGGAGGAGGCATTTTATTGACGCATTTGCAAAACGCACAAGTGCAATCCGTAGTGAAACTTGGAAATTATGTTGTATCAAATCCGAACAGCTTAGCACAACTTGCCTGATACTTCTCAGATCAACAACATAAGCAACTGTTTCATTTAGTAGGAGAAAATATAACGTTGTCTACTCCATTGTAATAGATACCCATTGCTGAGTCAGTTACGTGCCTCCTGGGAATCTATTAAAATACAGTAGCAAGCCAACACCAAAATCGGAGTTAGAGCTGTGTGTTGATTCACCTATTTCCCGATCCTGTGTCGAAAAAAAAAATTATAACCTATTTCTATGAATCTCCTGATGCTTATTTTATTTTATTTATTTTTTCTTCCCTGATTTCTGCATCGTCATGTTAGAACAATTTTCTTTTGTTATTTCAAAGGACCCCTTCCAAACAAGATGTGATTTTTGCCTGCCTACATTTCTTATTACTAAATCACATTTCACACAAGTAAAATGTTGGACCTTTACCTTGTTACTGCTTTTTCAAAATTAACCGTTTCTTGCAATATGGAATTTTTCCTGCATTTTTCGCTAGTACCTGTCATAAACGTTATCATAGTTATACCTAAGTGTAGGAGCCCTCCTGACAAATTCGCCTTCCTTCCATACAAAATATAATATAGTGTAAATTTCGTGATCAAACGCGGATAGTATGATAAGCAAACGTTGCAAAATTAATCCACCTATCCCACTTATGTTGCTGCTCAAAACAAAAATATTGCAAATTTACTAGTGTCTTAAGTGTTCGCTACAACTCATTATTGTGCTCGGGGTAGTAGAAGGATGCATTTATGTTTTCAATTTTTAATAATTTACATATCCTCTTAAAAAGCACGAATGCTAATGGCTTCATTGCCAGATGCAAGGCACTAGAAAACAACAACAACAACATATCCTCTTAAACAATTTGTCTCTTGGATGTTAAAAACATTATCAGGACATCCGTATATTACGATGTCGTAAACTAAATATTCACAAATTTTCTCTGCTGTTTGATTTTCTAATTGTATTATAACTAAGTACTTGTTCAAGTTGTCTTGATAAGTTAATATACATATATTTATTTTCGCTTTTCATAGTAGCACTTCCATTTGCAGTGCAGAGCTGTTTGCTTTATACCGAGTCAATTTATATGTGTGCGCAGTCACAAATTGGGTGACTGTCTCATGTTGAGTGATTCCCTTAGTGCCCTTAGTCTTCGTGAGCTGTACAACTACCATCCTATTGTACCAATAGCAAATTTCTATGTTGTATACGCTTTTAGCGTTAACATGGTGTGTGCATGGATTCCCGGTCACATTGGTTTACGGACTTAGCAGCAAAGACGGCAACCACAGTACTCACTAAGGCTTGAAGTGCGGAGAGCGGTGCTGTCGTGAACAGTGGTCAGCTCTCCGCGGAAATTAGGTTAGAGTAGCGAAGGAAATTCCGATAAACTGGGCACTTCCTCCCGCGTCGCGAGGAGATGACCTTGGCTCGGTTACTATTATACTATTAGCATGGTTACTATTTGGTCCCTGCTCCTCCTCGACTCCCCAGTATGAGTCTAGCACGCCAACTGCACACAATTTGTAATTTTTCTAAGCGTCGATTCTGCTTTTCAGTTTGAACAAAATACTTAAATTCAACTGGAGATAAAAATCTTATGCCCCAGGTAGCCAATCACACATACCTTGTTCTGGAACTTTCCAAAACCGACAGTTGGGTTCGAAAACAATAAAGTTCACCATTGTTACAATCTTCAGAGGCGACCGCGGTTCGATGTTGTATACAGCTTTCTGTTTTGCTGAAAACATAGAAACACGCTTAACGACATTCGGCTGCCTGAGTTGAAAATGAAGACATGTTAAAAGTGATATAATATGTACATACAGTACTGATCCTTTAGAAACAATACTCTAATATTAATGAACATGACTACTTTAAGTAATTTAATGGTGGCTGACAGCTGACCATTACTATTTTATTCTTGTTGTGCAATTGAATTTTATGGGCGCAAATGGTATTAATATTACCGGGTTTACAACGTGATTTCACACTGTGTTTAACCACATAATACCGCAAGGCATGGCAAGCCTATGTTTGGATTTTGTGTTGAGTCACCCGTCATTAAATTGTGCGTCAGCCATAAAACGCAATAATACACATACGCTAAGACAGATCGTTAATTAGCCTTTAGGATTGTGTGATCGTTGCTTTCGTCACTTTCCGTTGGTCACTATATGTCTTTGAAGTTTCCCTCCCTTGCATGAACAAGGGGTAAGACTGCTTTTGTGGTCTGGTAGCATGTTAGCTAGAGGTCTTGGGTTTCAGTTCCCAATTGGAGAATGAGAATGTCTCTTTGATGAGTATTACCCATCCTCTTTTGAATCTGGTAGTTTGAGGGGAGTAAATGTAAATGTGTGTGTGTGTGTGTGTCTGTGTCTGTGTCTGTGTCTGTGTCTGTGTCTGTGTCTGTGTCTGTGTCTGTGTGTGTGTGTGTGTGTGTGTGTGAGTGTGAGTGTGAGTGTGAGTGTGAGTGTGAGTGTGAGTGTGAGTGTGTGTGTGTGTGTGTGTGTGTGTGTGTGTGTGTGTGTGTGTGTGTGTGTGTGTGTGTGTTTTTTTTTTTTTTTTTTTTTTTTTAATTGCATGCCCCATTCCATATGAATACTACATGCTTGAATTTATTTATTTACATACAAATTACATTTTATATATACATGTACATATTGTTGGTGATGTTCTATTTGAACATTTACATCTTTATTTACCTCTAATTTTTTATCTACCTTAGTCTAATTGAGTACTTCATAAATCTAGTACTTATCATATAGTGAAACGCAAATATTATTATACTCGTAACAGCAGTAGAGTATTGAACTGTGTTTGGACAATGATACTGATTGCAATTTTGGTAAGGAGAAGAAATTATATATATTTGAACTTAAGTCATTCTATTTCTGTGAATTGTATAGCATTAATGAAGTTAACGAAAGGTTGTATGAAATTGTTTCCAAGTTCTTCTTTGTTTATGGGCCAAGTAGCACCTTTACTTTGTATCTTCCTAATCATTGCGTTTCTCTGGTTGTTTAGTATTTTGCATCGAAATATAATGTGGTTTACTGTTTGGTCCTCTTCTTCACATTTGCACATTGGGTTATCTAAAAATCCAAACCTGTGGCGATATGATCTTAGCTTTCCATGTCCTGTTATCATTGCTGTGAAC
>CM060963.1:82762616-82790116 GCA_030765045.1 Tenodera sinensis
AATAAAAGATACTCTAACATGTACATTTATAATTTTCTTTTAATATTTTGATTTTATGTTATATTTTATGTAACTTAGTAACAAGTAACAAAGTGAGTGCTTAATGTAGTAATAATGATGATGATGATTATGATTAATAACATTTTTATTGGCAATTCTTTATTTTTTGGTAACTTTAACGTTTTTGGGGTCATCTTTTTGGGTCATTTTTTGTAATTTTTAGGTCATAAATGCATTTTTTATTTTGCATTTTTTACCAAATTATAGGTCATTAAATGCCTGGCCCTACTTATGACTAAATGTTTCATTAGAAAGAAGAAAAACGGGGGAAAAATAGCAATTTGCAGTTGAAAAAAAAAAAGTATAAAATATTTGAAAATGCAAACTATTAACAAAGAATATATGGGTAATGGTTTTCAAATAATGAATCATATTTTAATCAGATTATACTTTTAAACAAGATCTATATTTCTTGAGCAATATGGTTTTGACCATCTCTTATATTTATAACTATACAAAACTCATTCAGAATGAAGAGGACAGAATACTCCCAGAAAATTCAAGGTGTATCTAAATTTTGTCATCAAAATAAAGTCTTAAATATATGGCATTTTTATCAAAACCAGCATAGCCATTTTGAGGAAGTAAAAAATGATGAAAAAGTTCATATAAAGAGTATTTTGGGATGGAGGGTTTTCCTTGAAAATGTTCATGTCATATCCTTGCAAGATGAACAAAGTTTTGTGTTTAATAAACTTTTTGTTTTTCAGTTATGTTGTTCAGACACATACACACAGTTATAGAGAGAGGGGGGGTGAAAGACTTCATACTTTTGTTTATATAGGAAGTCTCAAAAGTATATTTCCAATGAAATCTTGGTATGGACTTTTCAAACATAAGAACATTATATGAATTGTATGTTAAAGGGCAAGTAGAGGATATGTAAATGAGTTACATAAAAGAGAAGCAAGTAGAGAAAACTATGTGAACGTAATATGTCACATAATTAAATGGATAGCATAAAAACCTCCATGAAAGAACACTTAGATGAGCCAATTTTCATGGTAATAATCAACTGGTATTCTTTTTATTTCATATGTACCAAAATATATGAAGGAATATACTCATATACAAAGGAATGTTTGAATATTTTTTGTGTATGCATTCCTAAACTGCTTGAACTGTCACTTTGAAATTTGGCATATATATATTTTTTTTTTTTGGTAGAGATTTGTATGCTGTCCATTTTACTACACAACTTAACATTCACATGGTTTAATCTACTTGCTTTTCTTTTACGAAATAAGTTCATGTATCCTTCCCTACTCACCCTTCAACATACAATTCATAAAACTTTTGACTAAAGTAGAAGTGCCACATATTACATTCTCACAAGTTTTCTCCACTTTTCTTTTGCAAAACACAGTCACAATTCTTTTTTATTCCCATTCAACATATAATTCATATATTTTACTATACAACATTCACATTCACATACACAATATTATTCAGTTAAACCTTTAATTGCCAAGTTATTTTGTCACATTTGTCATTCTTCCTCTAATTCCTAAACCAGTTTCATATTCCTTTTGGAAGCACTTCAGTTGAAGCAATTCAAATAATAGTGATCATTAGAGTGGACTGGCTATCCATTCAAAGCTAAATATTGTAAGTTCGAATCCCATCAACTGCAGTCGAATGTATTAATCTCTTTTTTTCTTCTTCTTTGCCTTTCCCTTCTGCCTTCCAGCATCAGGCCTTCTATCCATTTTTCTGTATTTCTCTGAATCAGTAAACATTTAGGGTAAGTAGGTGATTGGTCCATTGTACCCGAGTCTGGTGTTGCGATTGCCAACTCTACAGTCCAGACCTACCTCTGTTGGTCTGGGGATTTGTGTTGGACATTTCCTTCCAAACACATTGGATTATGGTTTTCCCGCCATTACTCGGGTGGCTGATTGCAGTGGTTTCCTACTGGGCAATGGGGTTGCCACATCCCTATGCCGAATCTCTTTTTTTCACAAGAGATAAGTTTTCCTTTTCAGCTGTTTTTCCTTTGTGTTTGTATTACATTAACAGTTTTCAGAGGAAAGGCCATGTCAAAAGTAATATTTGAACGTAACTAGAAAGTGATAAAATTTATTGTTTGTATCCACACTACTATATACTTCCTGCCAAGATTTATTATAGAGCATATTTTTAAACATTTCTATATTGTTAATTGCCTCAGGGGTCCCTGTCTAGGAAATATGTGGATGGTGAACACAAGGTTCCCAAGCTGAGCAGAACATTACTTCCACTTACTAGTGTTTTGCTCCTCACTTAGCTTTTATATCTGATGTTATGACCTTACCTTGGTCATATCTTGTTCTCTTCTGGCCTTGATGCTATTAGGGTAGCCGAGGGCTAGGAAGTCTTTATTTTTCCAACCTTTCTAATTCTCTAATTTCTCTATAACCTCTTAACCCATAACATACTGACCTATCATGGCCTGATTGGTAAACAGAGGATATGGCCAGTGAATTTATTTTGATAATTCCCAGTCAGGTCAGTGAGACCCATAAACCAATGAAAGGTGTGGTTCTCCAGACATTCTGAGAGAGCAATGTGACTGCCAAAATGTAAAAAGTGGTTACTTTTACTGCTATATAATCTCTACAGTATAAATTATGAAATATGACTCAAGGAATAAAATATTCCGGAGTTAAAATAGTTCCCTATTTGGATCTCCGGGTGAGGATTACTTCTCGAGAACTCAAACATTACATTAATAGAAGATCTAATGTCGGAATTCTTCAATGGAATGCAGGCGTTCTCACACAAACAAAAAGACTATAGCTGAATAAAATTGTATTTGACAATAACATAGATATATTTTTCATTCAAGAAGCAAACCTAACAAATGATCAACTTAAATACTTCAATTTTACTGGATTTTTACTAAACCTACTACCCAAAAGTAGACAGATAAGTAGTGGAATATTAGTTGGAGTCAAAAAGGATATTAAATAATCCTTTCAAATTGTTAAAGAAATGGATAATACAGATAAATCTGAATTGAAAAAGCTAAATTTTTGGGATAACAAAACACATCTACATTTATACAGTATTTGCAATCCTCCCAGGAATGAACCAGATCTCTCAGTTATTGACCAATTAAATAAAACAATCATAATTGAGGATTTCAATGCTCATTCCAAAAGATGGTCTTATGAAAAAGCAGATTCTACATGGAAGTTAATGGAAGAATTTCTGAATGAATCTCTATTGGAACTTCAAAAAATCAGATTGGAATAAATATAAAACTGAACTGGGAAATAAATTTAAAGAGCAAAATCACAGCTGCATGACCAACCAGATCATATGAACAAAAATTTCTGTTAAGTCATCCTAGAAACTGCAAAAAAAATTTCCTTGTTGAAGAATAAAAAATTTCAAATCCTTTTGGAATCCCCAGCTAGAACTGAAAAAGCAAAGGGATATAGCTAGAAAGAAATACAGCTGAACAAACAATAAACATATCTGATACACAAATATGGCAAAAGAAATGTGCCTTACTAAAAAAAGAAATTAATAAAAAATGGCACACCTATCATACACAAAAATAAAATATTAACAAATGATGCAGTCATAGCTGGAACATTCAATAAATATTATGCTAATTCACATAAAGTAACGATAAATAATAAAAAAAACGGAACATAAACAGTTTAAGAAAGATGTGAAACAAAAAAGAGAATGTGATCCTAACCTCAACACTTATCTTTTTTCAAAATGCAAGAACTGAATATTGCAATTAATTATCTAAAAAGATCCAATGTTTTCATGCTGTCATTTCCTAACTCAATGCTTTATTGCTACCAGATATAGAAGGAATATTCAAAATATAAAGTGCACTGTGGCTTACCACAAGGCACAGCGCTCAGCACAACGCTTCTCGTATTTGTTAACAATCTGCCACAAGAAATACAAGAATCAGGGGTGAAGTGTGCACTATTTGCTAATGACTTAGTAATGTGGACTTCAAAACCAAAAAAAAGTACAGAACTAGAAAACACCATGCAACAATCACACACACAAATTCCCGCTGTCTTTCTTTATGGGTAAACTGCATTGTTACACGGAAAAAAAAAAAAAAAAATTCCTTGTGTCATTTCAATGAAACAACTATGTCCTTTTCCACTTATAGAAGAGCCGAGTTACTCAGACAAATTAATCCTTATGTTGATCGTAAAAAAGATTTTATTTGTTTTAAGGCTAAAAAAGTTGTTTCTGCACTTGTAGTAGTAGAAGGAAATGTTAAAATCAGTTCACATAGTTTATGAAGTTCACTGTACATAACATCAAGTTCATTTGATTTCATATAGCTTGCAACGGACTGTTAGAAAAAACTTTTACTTTCTCTACTGATAAGTAGAGGCGGTATTCACGTACAAATGTTATAACATCTCTCTCTTGAGGGAAAGACATTACTGCTTGAGGTCTATAAATGAGTTTGAGTTGACAGTATAGTTCCAGACAATTGGCGGGAAGCCAGTGTTATTCTCATTTTGAAAGCTGGAAAGGATTGTCATCTTCCCTCCAGCTATCGTCCTATTTCCCTCATCTAGTTGCATTTGCAAGGTGATGCTACGCATGATCAATGGGCGGTTGGTATGGTGGTTAGAAAGTCGTAGGCTACTGACTTAACATCCAGTGTGGTTTTTGACAACACCGTTTTCAACTGTACACCATCTTGTGCAGATATCGACCCAGAAAATGAATGGACTTATGAAGAACTGTCAAACCGTTGGCATATTTTTCAATCTCGAGAAGGCTTATGATACGTGCTGGTGAGCAGGGATTCTATGTTCCCTGTTTACATGGAACATACGTGGATGCCTACCACTGTTCATTCAGGAGTTTATGAAAGACCACTTTTTCCGAGTAAGGGTCAGCTCGGTTTTTACTTTCTCTACTAGTAAGTAGAGGAAGTATTGTATTCCACCCAAATATTTGATGTCGAAATTTCAACAGAAATTTTTTGAGGTCCCCTGAATTAAAAAGAAAAAGCATTTTTAGAAAAAGGTCTGCAGGTGTGTCTGTCAGTTTATGGACAGCATAACTCAAAAACGAAAAGTCTGTTAAAAACCAAAGTTGGTATTTAAGTTTAATGTCTTTCAAGGATGCGACATGAAGATTTTGAAGAAAATAGCCTCACCCTAACATACCCTTTACATGGAAAAATTTTCGAAAATTTTGATTTTCTTGAAAATGGCTTTAACGATTTTGATTAAAATGACACGTTTAAGATATTTTTATACAAATGAAATGTATATCTTGAATTTTCTGCCTATGTACTCCTGTTTACTTTGGATGACATCAAAGTTGTAAGAGAAAGACCAAATCCTACAGTACAAAAAATGTAGATCTCTCTAGAAAACACAATCTATGTCCAAGTAAATGTTTCTGTAGAGTGAACCATTTTGGAGATATTCCTTGCTATTTGTGTCAGTTTCAGAAACTTCCTCTACTGGTAAGTAAAGGAAATATTGTATTGCACCCAAAAATTCAATGTCGAGATTTCACCAGAAATATATGTTTTGAGACTCCCTGAATCCCAAAAAAGCAGTTTTAGAAAAAGGTCTGTGTGTGGGTGGGTGTGTGTGGGTGGGTGTGGGTGTGTAGGTGTGTGTGTGTTGTATGTTGTGTGTCTTATGTGTGTGCATGCACCTGTCTGTCTTTATGTCAGTCTGTGGACAGCATAACTCAAGAACGAAAAGTAGTTAAAAGCCAAAGTTGGTATTTAAGTTTAATGTCTTTCAAGTATGTGACATGAAGATTTTGAGGAAGATAGTCCCACCCTAAACTACCCTTTACATGGAAAAATTTTGAATTTCTTGAAAATAGCTCTAACAATTTCGATCAAAATGCCATATGTTTAACATATTTGTATGGCAAATGAAATGTATATTTTGAATTTTCTGGCTATAGCCTATGTAGTCCTGTTTACTCTGGATGACTTTTGAATAACTCGTAAACCGCAAAAGATAAACAAAGTCTTACTATACAAAAATGTAGAACTCACTAAAACACAATTTGTCTTTTTTTTTTTTTTTTTTTTTTTGTAAAGTGAACCTTTTCGGAGATATTCCTTGTTACTGGTGTCAGTTTCGGAAAATTTAAAATGTTCGTGAAATGCAACATAGTTGTTAATTTTTTTTTATGTTAAGTGTACAAAGAGAACGGGATCTTCAGAGCTTTAAAAGATTTGGCTATCACTCAAAGCCTACTGTATTCTAATATTCTCCTTGCACCTACAAGAAATTCCTGGAATTTCAAGAAACCTAATTGGAAGGAATACCCATTGGAATTAGAAAAATTAATGCCCTATATGATCAAAGCTAATAATATTTCTTCTAACAAAATTAATATTAATCTGTGCCAGCTTCTACTAAACACTGCAAAAAAATACATGCCTAAAGAAAAAGTTAAAACTTATAAAAGCTTTTGGTCTAAAGCTTTAGAGACTTTAAAAAATGAACATGAATCGACTATAAAGTTAGCTGAAGCCAACAAAGATCCTGAAAGTATTCTCAACTGGAAAATCAAAGCTGCAAAATTCAAAATTCTCTGTGCTAAAAGGAACTTCTATAATAAAGTTTTGGAAACTGTTGAGTTTAGAAAAGATAAAAAAGTCATATATAAGTTCATATTAACAGATTATAAAGATGATAAGGTTCCTAAACATCCTATTATATATAGAGATAAAGAATTAACAGATAACAAAAAAATTGCCAATGCATTTAATTCAAATTTTACATCAACTAAAATTCCAAAACTGTATAAAAAACTAGAGAAGAGCATTAAGAAGAAAATAAAGGAAAACAAAAAAAGTAAACCTTATCATTTAGCTTCAACAGATGAAATATTCTACTGTGAATTTACAGCTTCTGAACTTGATACAGCAATCTTTAAAACACCTAATAATAAAGCTCCAGGACCAGACAAAATTCATCCAGAATTCATAAAACATTTAGGCGAGAAAGCTAAAGCTACCATACCCAAATCCTGCAACCATGTCTGGAAATCTTTGGTTTCATCCAATTGGAGAAAAGCTATAATTATCCCAATACTCAAACCAGGTAAACCACCGGATGATATAAATAACTTTATACTATATAATTAACCAGTGTCCTAACAAAAATTATGGAAAGAATAATTTCAGCCAGATTAAATTGGTATCTTGAACACTAAAATCTATCACCCGGCCAAGCTGGCTTTCACAAAAATCATACAACCAGTGAATAAGTACTTAAACTCAGTCAAGAAATAAAAGAGGGATTTAATAGAAAAGAAGATACCCTAGCTGTATTTGTCGATCTGAAATCTGCTTATGATACTGTATGGAGATGTAATCTTATCAGGCATAAATCAGGCATAAATGGTAGATTTCTGCACATTGCCGGTACCCTTTTTTGCAAGAAAATCAGCTTTCTCATTACCACTCAGTCCACAGTGAGCTGGTATCCATTGGAAGACTAGGTGTTTTTGAAGTGCTGTTAGATGGGTAAGGATTTTCCAACATTCTATAATTGTTTGGTTTTTTAGTGACAACTTGGAAGTAATTGCTATAATTGCTGCCCTGGAATCTGAGAGAATAACTGCTTGCTGAAAATGTGAAATTCTGTACAAAAGATTTTGTAGGGATGCAAAAAATATAGATCTCATTAAAATACACAAGTTATGTATATATGCATTTTTTGGTGGAGTGAATCATTTCAGACATGTTCCTTGTTATTTGTGTAAGTTTTGCAGTACTCATAATTTTCTCAAATGGAAAGTTATTCACTTTTTTAAATCTTATCCATGCAAAGAGGATGGAATTTCAAAGTTTTAAAAGATTTGATTTGCTGTATTCTTGTATGCCCCTTTTATTGATAAGAAAATTGGTGGGAAGCGAGAAGAGATGGATGTGTTGTTACAAGAGCATGCCAGAGACAAAAAATGGAAGTGCAGATAGAAGTATAGAGTCAGAATAGGGCTATTTAGCACCTTAAATTACAATGTAGGAAGCAAGAATTCAGGAGAACAGACTGAAATGACAGTGTGATTCGTTTTGGTTCTAATGGTGCTACTAGTAATTGGAGGAGTGGGACTGAACCCGCTACCGGAGATGGAACTAATTATGGAAATGTTGAAGCATATTGCAGAGGAAATGACAACAGAAAAGAGAATAGAAGATAACATGGTTAAATAATTTGAAGAAATAAAATCAGCATGGACTTTAAGCAGCAGGTAAACATGGAGTAAAATAGAAGAATGATAAATTTGGAGAGAGCAGAGGAGAGGAGAAGAAAAATGGATATAATAATTTTTGGAATAGATGAAGCAAGAGGGAAATGAGTTTGGGAACAAGTGGAAGAAATTTTTCATGATAAATTAGAAATAAAGCTTAGAGGCTGGGAAGTAGTATATACAATTCAGAGTAGGTCGAAAAGGCAAACATCCCAGACCAGTAATGGCCAAGTTGGCAACAGTGAAAATAAAATGAGTAATCATATCCAGTACCAAAAAAATAAAAGGGATCAGTATATTCATGGAACAAGACTATGGGAAGAAGAGAGAAATAAGAAGCAGGCTACTAAAAGAGATGAAAAATGGAAGAGCCAGGGGAGACAAGGCTCTTTTGTGTGAGGATTAGAGCTTTGGATCAATGATAAGAAACAGAATATGTCAGCTAAATAGCAGACAGTCAACAGAGAACAGCACATGTGCCAGCAGTCAAGAAACTCATGTTGTGATGACTTGTGATGAAAAGAATACATAGTATGGGGAACAGTGGCAGCAGAGAAGAAAGAAGGGGAGAGCAGATGACAACACCCACCAAACGGGTTTCAACAGAAAGACAGCTGATAGATCATGCACATAAGAATGGCCTTGGGAGTTGATCCTTGCAGGAATTGATCTGTGGAAGGAGATGGGCTCAGCATAATCTCAGCATTCTCCAGGTTGAAGACGGAGAGGGAGTGATCTAGTAAGCAGGTCAAGGTTGACAAGGAGCAAAGCCAAACTGCAACAATTTAGATTCGAGAGAAAGGGATCGGTATAGGAATAGCTATGGGGGGTTATATTGTGGAATTTCTTCATTTAAGTGATATTTTGATTCATCTTGTAAATATTATATGCAAGTCATCATTTTAGCTGCATTTTTCAGCGTTCTTTCTTTACTTTGGCTAATGGTTGGGTTGTTGCCTCAACAATTGAAAGCCACTTGTTAAACATGATGATTGTAATTAAATAAGTAATTGTTATACTTCTTAATTACGGAAGTGCCACTGCAAGTTATTGCAATATTATTGGAGAGATTGAGAAAAATTTGTTTGAAGAGGTGCCACTCAATCGTCCTGACACTTACAGTCACTTAGCATGTAAAATCCTCTTCTTCTCGTTCAATTGCTAAGTCGTTATTACTTGTTCAGTAGCTTTGCCTGGCCAGAGACTGCTAGAAAGGGCATGGCATCACTTGCAAATGAAGGTTTTCAAGCTACTAATTAGAACAAGTTTGAGTAGGAAGTAATTACGTTACTTTATTGTATACGAGGCACAAAGGAATTTAAAAATATTACCATTACAACACACACATGAATTGACGAAGATTGCAGTTTATAGCTTTACCGAGATTTCAGTTTCAGTATGAGTCGCCGCACATAAGCAAAAATTTTTAAGTCACTAGGATGAGAGCCGAAATGATCTTGATGTTAATTTAGCCTACTCTATGATGAGCTGAAATAATTTCTTGAAGTAAAATTTTCCTATTCTACGCAATATTGCCAAATAATTCTTGATGTTAATTTAGCCTATCAAATTTCTAGTGTACTTACTTAATTCGCGCGTGTTCTAAGTAATGTCTCGGCGTAATAGTTGACGACTACTCCGTTTGTGTAGTAGTTTGCGACTTCTCTGTTTGTGTGTTGGTTGACGACTCTTGACGACTCTTCTGTTCGTGTGATATTCTTCGACTCTCCTGTTCGTGTGTTATTCTTCGACTCCTCGTTCCATACGGGAATACAAAAGACATATTCGGTTCCCCTCCACATAAAATTTTTGAGTTTCACTCTCATTGGAGCGGGTTCTGCTGATTATTTCAAATTTGTGTATTTCTAAATTTTCTGATTGGCTCATGTCGGTGGACAAGACGAGACTTTGCCGCTGAAATACCATGTTCTGCCCCCTTGCGGTAGCATTTTGAACAAGCTTGATAGACAGCTTTACGACTTTTACTTTACAAAGGAATAATCCTGCCTAACAATGGAGCTTACAATTTGGCTGGCGTCAGTTTGTCGCTCTTTCAAGCAGAACTAATTTGGGTTAAAGACTTCATGTAATGTGTCTGAAGCGAAAGCTTTTACCTATAAATTGCATTCTACGTGGGTTATTTCTTATTATTTTAAATATATACACTAACATTTATGATTATTTACATGTACACGTTTACACAATAACTTATATTAATCCTGACACTTGCCCTATGAGTGGTTCTAAAATAAAAGAATGCTGGAACTTATCATGTGTTATAGCGTTAATTTATGTTTATCTGGGGCACAGTATAATTACCGTCTCAATTTAACACAAAAGGAAAATGCCTGACATGCATAAAGGACTAAAAATGTATTTTAAGAAAGCCAAAGAACCTTTTGTTTCAGATGTTAAAACCATATAACAACATACGTTTAATATATTGTATACCATTCTTTTAAATGTAAAGAAATGAGTATTTAAAATAATCAAAGTGCATGAAATGTGAAGAATATACAAAACTTTAGTTGAGGAGCAAATATTTAAATCATGTTTTTTTATAAAATTTAAAAATATGGGTTATTAATTATCTTCTGTGAGAATATGAACTGTGTTGTATTAAATGGGAATTGGGGGGAGGATAAGTTTGGTGAATATACATGTGCCAGAGATTTAGGCCAATATTATATTTTGTGTAGTGAGGAGTTATTTATTATCAGTGATTACTAGTTTTTAGATTTTGAATGTGCCGGGCAACAGTTTTCACTTTCTGTAGAGCATATCTCTGTGTCAAATGTAATTTTAGCTGAAGTTTCTAGCACAGAGGAAAATAAGTGTTGTGAAAATAGAGCACTCTAAGTGGATACAAATATTAGCAAAAGTGATAAACAGCACAAAATGTAAATATGTGTAAGAAAACTTAAGGCTGCCCTATGGCAAAAGGGCCAGGGTCCAAGTTCAAGGGTAGCCCAAGATGTAAATGCTTTAGCACTAAATAAATTCAAATTCTATAAGAAAATCAGCAGTAAGATAATTTCTGCAAATTTTTATCTTGACTAACATGAAGATAAAGGTATAAGAGTTTGTAAGAACAGGCAGAACAAGAGTAGAGAAAGTAATGTGAGTGCAACACATCAGATTTTTTTATCTTGTTTTTCAAGAGATGTTTCCTTACTTCTGCTTCCACGTTCACTATCAAGTTGTGTTCTTATTTTTGTATATAAATTTTGGCTTGATGTTTCCTTCCTGAGGATATAGTTCAGGGTTTTGCTTCCTGATTATTTCCTCTGCATTTTCTTTGTTAATTTCCTCAGTTATATTATTAGTTCAGGTTCCTCAGCTTCTAAAGTATGTCCAATTTATGTTAGTAGTTTTGAGCTTTTCTATTTCTTCTCTGCTACCAGCTTCAATCAGAAGTTTCTTCTCCCTTAATGACTTCAGTGTCTCAATTCTGACATGATTTGTAGTAGGATATGGATTTATTTTGGTCTTTAAAGCATCTATAAAGCTTCTATAGATTCCCTTATTTTCTGATACCACTAAATGACCTAGTGAATCTTGTAGCACCTAAAATTGGTTTGTTGTAACTCTTTATAAGTGATTATCAATCCTAATCAACCTTCCAACTCCAATTCATTGAGATTGATATGTGAATTAGCTCACCACTCTTTTGAATAACTTTGTTGACCTATTATCCTCTCCTTGGCATTGTAATGAACACTGTAAAATGACATGGAATTGTTTTCAGTCACTCAAATTTGTTGAACTTACTTTGAGAAGAGTCTTGAGTAACTGTAAGCTTTCATGGCCGGAGTCAGAATAATGAATAGTGCATTCCTCTTGGCTGATTAGCTGTGGTCTGCTGTCTGCTTATCAGCCCAGAAGAATCCACTATTCATTACCTCGAGAACTTTACAATACTGAAATCCGCAAACTAATTTCTTGAGTTTCACTAAAACACATTTTGTGGTTATGTCTAAGTGTACCCTAATTGCTTGAGTCTTGCTAAAATAAAATAAATTTGTTGTTTACTTCTAAGCCTGCAAAGTCAATTTACCTTAACAGAATGGTTGATCAAAATGAACGTTTGCAAAATGTAATTAAATTGGATTTAAACAAATCTATTCTCAAAATCCACTACCTTTTTTTTTTCACAAAAAATGATTTTAATATGATTATTAAAATGATTTAATATGATTTAAAATGATTTAATTGACATGCAGATGTCAATATATGTCAATATTGAAAGAAATATTTCAGCTTGTCCTCTCCTTGGCATTGTAATAACCACTGTAAAATGACACGAAGTTGTTTTCACGGTCACTCAAATTTGAACTTATGAGAACTTTACAGTATTGAAATCCTCAAATTAATTCCTCAAGTTTCACTAAAACACATTTTGTGGTTATGTCTAAGCCTGCCCTAATTCCTCAAGTCTCACTAAAACAAAATTTAATGAAATTTTTTATTTATTTTTAAGCCTGCAAAGTCAATTTACATTAATAGAATAGCTTATGAAAATGAATGTTCACAAAATGTAATTAAATTCCATTTAATAAAATCTATTCCCAAAATCCACTACCTTTTTTATGATGTAATAGATGCAGCTGTCAAACAATAGGTCCACTGCAAATGCCACATATTGAAAGTAAACCAAAGCAGCAATTCCCATACAAAATTACCAATTTTGATCTTTTTGCTTTTTGAGCTGTCTCTTTGGGTTTTTCCTGATGTTCTTTTTCTCTAAACTATCCCAATATTGAGGCACAAAAAAGGAAAGAGAAATTAGTTAAATGGGTTGAGCCATTTTTGAGATTTTGTGAGACTAATGCACAGCAATTTACTTTTATATATATATATATATAAATTAATTTATATTGTATTTCTGCTTTATGTCTGGCAGAACCAGCAACCTCAACATAGAATTTCTGCATGTTTGCCACATGATGCAACATTAACCCGTACTCAATCCAATATGATTCCATTTGTTTGCATGGAGCACTTGTACCCACCTTCTGCACAAATATTTAGGAGTCATACTGGATCAAAAGTTGACATGGTCGGAACATTAATTATATTTGTGGAAAAATAAGCAATGTTCTACATCTGCTTAAACATTTTTCAAATTTCTTAGAAATAAGAAAGTTAAAATTGATATATTATGGAGTCATATGCCTACATATCATACATGGGCTGGAGATCTGGGGATGCAGTGCTAAATCACACATGGAAAGACTTTTTAAATTACAGAAGAAAGCAATTAGAACTATATATCCCTACGAATTTATGCAGACAGTATTTTAGCAAAGGGCAAATTCTTACAATATTTTCACTATACATACACACATGGGCAAAAGTATTCGTACAGAGGAAAATTATATGCATTTTTGTTTATTGCTACATAAATATGGCACATGGGCAAAATTGTCTTACCTAGAATAAAATTATAAACAGTACATCAATGTACAATATTAACAAAAAATAAACCTATACAAGTATAATTATATAAAATAAAAATATATCTTCTCTATGAATAGGAACTTTTGGATGGACATAATTATTCGTACACATTCTATTATCAGTATATAAATAACATGAACAGAGTTATTTTATATTATTCAGTAGCGAGTTTGCTTGCCTCTTCTATGTAGAATCTCTCTTAATCTATGTGGCATAGAATATACTAATTTTTTGTGATTTCTGACCCAATAACTTGCTATTCCATTTGAAGTAGCTGTTTCAATTGAGTTTTGCTTGTTATATGATGTTTTCTAATCTTGGTCTCTAATTTATCCCACATATATTTGATTGGGTTAGTATCAGGAGACTGTGGAGGTGTTTTAAATGTGTGGGGGGTGTTGTATAGCAGCCACAGATGAACAGTTTGTGCTGTATGTTTGGGGTCGTTGTCCTGTTGAAAGTAATATCCTGGAGAAGGCCTAATTTTCTGGCGCTTTTCTTTCAGGACGTTCAAGTACATGTATTTGTCCATATTTCCTTCTATGAAAACCAATTCCCCTACATCTGAAGCAGCCATACACCCCCACACCACCTCCATGCTTTACTCTTGTCATAAGATTCTTCTCCTTGAGCTCTGTATTAGGTTTTCTCCAAACCAAAATGCGCCATAATTACGAAAAATATTAAATTTACTTTTGTCTGTAAACATGTTATCCCAAAACTCACTATCTTTCTACACAAACTCTTTTGCAAACTGCAACCTCTTCGTCCTATTAAGTTTACTAATGTAGGTTTCTTGGTACCCTTACTCAGTATGTATCTCTATGAAGGATCCGTCTTACTGTATGTGAAGATACTGGATTGTGAAAATATTCAGATAAGTTATTTTAGTTTTTTTAATTAAATTAATCACATACCTCTGCTCTCTTGCTGAAAGTTTCTGCGGACATCCACTTTTATTGTTAATCATCACTGTTTTGCCTTTGAACCTATTTACTATACTTTGTACAGTAGTTTGGCTTCTCCCAACTGAGTTTGCAAACTCTGAATATGATTTTCCTTGATTATGAAGTCTGAGAATAATTTTTCTCTTTTCAACAGATGTTTTCTTCCCATTTTAACTAAACTGTATCTATAAGTTGTCTCTTGAGGTGTATGCTACTCAACTGAACCAGCCAAACAAGGGTCACTCTGTTTACTCATGCGTCAACTAGGGTAGTAACTAACTGTAATAACACTTCTGTCTGGACATTAATCCATCTAAACAGAGGCTTTTCCTATACTTCTATTGTACAGAATAACAAAATATTTGCAATATTTCTGCATGGTGGGCATTCCAATATATTATCTTGAAATAAAATTGATACCCAATAAACAATATTATACGTAATAATTGCTATGATATTCTCAACATGGTTGTGTATGAATAGATTGGTCCATGTGTGTATATAAGGTAATAATATATGTACTACAAAAAGACAAATTAAGAAACAACAATGTTCATCATTATAACACGTGGCATAACGTGACATTTATGGACAAGGCTTTAGATTAAATATTAGTTAAAGTTCCCTGCTTCTTGTAGTTTCTTTTACATTTCTTGAACTTTCCCTTTTAATGTTCTCTTCACTACAACTAATTTCACTTATTTTCATATCTGCAATTATATTTGAGACACAGATTGTAATATAATGTCCTTCAATTCTTTCTTCAGGTTTCTGCTTATTTCCATCACACTAACTAAATTTGTGAGAGCCTTATTAACATGATTGTCTACATCATGTGCCATCCTGATTTCTCTCATGCACAGATTCTATCTTACTTGTGAGGCTAGTCTTAAATTAGTATCCATGACTATGATGCAATGTCACTACCAGTTCTGTCTCAGCCAGCTATGTTTCACTCTTAAAATCTGTCCTTCCCAAAGCCTTAACATAATCCTAAACAAATTTAACACAAATAACAAAAATCTGATGTGTTGCACTCACATGACTTTCTCTACTCTTGTACTAACCATTCTTACAAACTCTTATTCCTATATCTTCTTCGTGCTAGTTGAGGTAAATATTTATACAAATTATCTTATTGCTCATTTCCTTGTATGTGTAAGGGGAATGTTGAAATACAGTATGCTTTGAGCAATAGTCAAATCTTTTAAAGCTTTGAGATCCCGTTCTCCTTGCATGCTTAACATTTAAAAAATGAACAATGATATTCCTTTGCACAAAAGTTCTAAGTTTTCTGAAACTGACACACAAAACAAGGAATATCTCCGAAATGGTTCACTCCACAAAAAAATTTATTGAGACATAAATTGTGTATTTTAGCAAGATCTACATTTCTTGTACAGTAAGATTTTGTCTATCTCTTATGGTTTACGAGTTATTCAAAACTCATCCAGATTAAACAGGACTACATAGGCTATAGCCAGAAAATTCAAAATATAGATTTCATTTGACATAAAAATATTTCAAACATATGGCATTTTAATCAAAATCGTTACAGCCATTTTCAAGAAAATCAAAATTTTCGAAAAATTTTCCATGTAAAGGGTAGTTTAGGGTGGGGCTATTTTCTTTAAAATCTTCATGTTGCATCCTTGAAAGACATTAAACTTAAATACCAACTTTGATTTTTAACTGACTTCATTTTTTATTTATGCTGTCCACAGACTGACAGACACACAGACTGACACACAGACTGAAACACAGACTGAAACACACACAGACCTTTTTCCAAAAATGCTTTTTTTTTTTATTCAGAGGGCCTCAAAACATATATTTCCAGTGAAATCTCGACATCGAATTTTTGGGTGGAATACAATACTTCCTCTGCTTAGCAGTAGAGAAAGTAAAAATCAGTCAGTTCTTGCTAATTACCAACAGCAACACAACAGTTCTTTTTCTTTGTATGTAGGATAGTCTCCTATTCATTTCTCCTTTTATTCCATGGATGAGCTATAAATGCTGTAAATCCATCTCCTAGTGGGTCCTCCTCTTGTTCTTTTCCCATCTAAAGGTCTTACCTTCTTTGGCTCTTTTTACTAGATGGTTGTTTCCCATCCTTTTAATCCAGTATTTCCATCGCTCAATAAATTTTGCTATATCCTGAATTTGGCAATTTTCTCTGATTCTGTATCTTATGTAATAGTTTTTGCTTGAGTTCTTCTTAATATTTTCAATTTGCATGTACTTAATATCTGTTTTGTTTTGACTGTATCTGCTCTGGTTTCTACTCCATAAGTTAAGATTGGTTTATTGTTGTATAAATGCGGACTTTACTCTCTACTGCCACACTCTTATTTTGCCAAATTATGTCTTTTATGTATCCTGATATCTGTGCTGGTTTTTCGGCTTGTGTTTTTACTTCTTGATTTAAATTTTTGGTGCTTGTTATTTGAATACCTAAATAATTAAATTCTGAAACCTGTTCAATAATTTTCTTTCCACATCAAATTTTATTTGCATCTCAATAGTTCTTTCGATACTGTTAGGTATTTAGTTTTTTGTGTGTTTATTTCCATATTATATTTTTTTGCTTTTATATTGAACTGGTCAAATAGTTTTTGCAATCTATCATTGTTTCTATATGAACTGCATCATCTGTGCAGCATATTATGCAAAATCTCACGTTTCCTATCTTGTATCCCCACGTTTTTGGTAGATTTTCAATATATCCATTATAAGATTAAAAATCTGATGTGTTGCACTCACATGACTTTCTCTACTCTTGTGCTAACCATACTTACAAACACTTATTCCTATATCTTCTTCGTGTTGAGATAAACATTTGCAGAAACTATCTTCTCACTCGTACTTTTGCACATGCAATGGGAATATAAGAATAAAGTAGGCTTTGAGTGATAGGCAAATATTTTAAAGCTTTCAAATTCTGTTCTCTTTGCATGGTTAACATATAAAAAAATTAATAGCGATGTTCCATTCAACAGAAGTACAATACTTACAGAAATAACGACATATCTCCAAAATAGTTCTAAAAAAAATTATTTAGACATAAAGTGCATGCCTTAGCAAGATGCACATTTTTTGTACAGGAAGATTTTGTTTATCTCTTACAGTTTGCCAATTATGCAAAAGTTATCCAGAGTAAATAAGACTTCATAGGCTATAGGCAGAAAATTCAACATATAGATTTCATTTGTCATAAAAATATCTCAAACATGGAATTTTAATCAAAATCGTTAGAGATATTTTCAAGAAAATCAAAATTTTTTAAAAGTTTTCCTTGTAAAGGATAGTTTAGGGTGGAGCAATTTTCTTCAAAGCCTTCATGCTGCATACTTGAAAGACATTAAACTTAAATACCAACTTTGGTTTTTAAGCAACTTTTTGTTTAGTTATGCTGTCTACAGATAGATAAGACACGCACACACATGGACCTTTTTCTAAAAATGCTTTCTTTGGATTCAGGGAGCCTCAAAACATATATTTCCAGGGAAATCTTGACACCAAATTTTTGGGTGGAATACAATACTTCCTCTACTTTACTATACGTAGTAGGGAAAGTAAAAAGGAATGGACTTAAGGAATCCCTTTTGTCTGATTCCCAGAACACAAAAGCTCAACACAATAAAGAACAAAAAAACCACATTTTATATGAAGCATATACCAAAACAGTTTAAAACAAATAATTTCAGGTAGACAACTCTCTTCAAATTATTTCTGTTGTTGCCACTTCTGTGTATATGGGTGTGTGTGTGCGTGTGTGAGCGAGTGCACATGCACATGTGTGTGCGTGCATGTGCACATGTGTGTGTGGTGTGTGCGCACATGTGTGTGTTTGTGCGTTAACAGCATAACTCAAAAATGAAAAGTTGGTTAAATCCAAAACTCTAAACTTAGTGCTTAAGTTCAGTGACACAAGATTTTCCAGAAAATTCCTCATCCTCACTATCCTTTGTATCAAACATTTTTCAAAAATGGCTCTTAATCATTTTGATTAAAATACCATGTTTCAGATATATTTTTTGGGAATGTGCTCATATGTGCTCTTCACCCTTTCTGGATCACTTTTGCATAACTGGTAAACTGTAAGAGAAAATGTTGTTTGCTAATGCTGGATTTCTGACAATGAAGTCATTAATCCTCTTGCTCTCCAAAATTTTTCACCAATGGATGGGGCGCTAGAAGTGACCGGGCGTATTTGAAGGTGGTCTTGGTCCATTTCCTCTTCCAGATCACATAGAGGACAGAGTGGTGAAGAATATATCCCAATTCTGTTCAAATGTTTTGCCAGAAAATGTAGATCTTGTTAAAACATAAAATTTATGTCAAATACATTTTTCTTACAGGGTGAATCATTTCAGAGATATTCCGTATTATTACTCAGAATTTTTACTTATACTTTTCTCAAATGGGAAGTTATTCACTTTATCTCTTGGCCATGTAAAGAGAATAAAATTTCAAGGTCATCACATGGTGACCAGCTTAATGCCTGCTGCATTCCCATATTCCACTTGCACCTACAAGAAAATTATCAAGAAAATAATTTCTGCAAATGTGTATCTCCATTAACTTGAGGTAGAGGAATAAGTGTTTGTAACAATCCTTTTTACAAGATTAGAGAAAGTCATGTGAGTGCAACCAACAAATTTTTAATGCCCTGGGTATGCAAAGAGAATGGAATTTTGAAACCATCACATAGCAACCAACACTTAAAGGATCTACAAGCATTTAAGCCTACTGCATTCTCCTATTCCCGTTGTGCCTACACGGAAACACATAATTAAACAATTTCCAGTACTACCTCTCAAACATTGCCCACACGCAGCTTGTGTGTTTACAACAGTAACTTTGTTGGCATAAATAATAATTTCCACAAATGCTTATCTCAATCAACTTGTCAAGTAAAAAGT
Organism: Tenodera sinensis; assembly: GCA_030765045.1. NCBI lineage: Eukaryota > Metazoa > Arthropoda > Insecta > Mantodea > Mantidae > Tenodera > Tenodera sinensis. The sequence goes on from CM060963.1 coordinate 82,782,229, forward strand.
AAAGTTTTGTGAAAATAGTTCATTGAATGACTAAAGAGAGTCATGTGAATGTAACAAGATTTTTAGAAAAAGGTCTGCACATGTATATGTATGTGAACAGCATAAGTCAAAAAGCAAAATGTTGGATAAATACCAAACTTAGGTTTAGTATTTTTCAAAGGTGTGACACAAAGATGTTCAAGACAATCCCAACTACTATTTATTTACATGGAACACTTCTCAAAATTTTTGCTTTTCTAAACTCTGACTCTAATGATTTTGGTTAAAATACTATATGTTAAAGATGTTTGCTTGAGAAATAAAATATATATCTTGCATTTTCTAAGAATAGCCTGTGAAGTGTTCTTCATTCAGAAGGAATTTTGTATAATCTTATAAATTTGATAAAAACTAAGTGATAGAGGAAAATGTGCTACACAAAATCTCAACTGTGTGTGCAAAATCAGTGTTAAGTCTAAAAACCTCAATATGAGAAAAACTAAATTAAAGATTAAAATCAATTTCCCAAATCGCTTATGTGCCAAAAGTTGCAAAAAACTATTTGTTGGTTAATACTGTAAATATACAAATCAGGTTGCCTTAATTCTTGTAAACTGTCATTCCCTATATAAGGATTAACTGAAGGGTTGGAGGGTGGATACATTACTTACATGACTTTTTGCAGTACATTTTGACATATCCACTTCCACACAAATGTTATAATAATGATGTCAGTGGAGGATTTAATGTTTGCCACCAGAATATACAATGAAATTGTATTTTTAAATATGTAATCAATGCTTGTAGTACCCATGGGGATAAAATACCACCATATTTGTCTAAAATTCACATTTAACAGAACTTAAGAAAATAATAATAATAATAATAATAATACCTTTATTGTCAATAGACTGCAATACAGTTTCTGACATTGTCACAAAAATCATATTTACAATTTGTATTTACAATGTTACATTTGTCTAGAGTAGTCTACACTTAAAATATGTATTAGTTAATTAACATTACAAAGATGAATGACTTACATGGTTACACATATTACTATAACTACATATCAGTTGTAATTTACACTCTGTAATTTCAATATGGACATTATTATAGTTCATTGATACTATACAATGTCTTTGTGATCAAATACTTCTTCAGAGCACTCTCAAATTGTTTACCTTTAGAACTTTTTAAATATGCAGGTAGTTTTGCATGAAGCAATAAACCCATGACATTTGGATCCTTTTTTGAAATATTTTTGTTAAACCCCTGCCGAAAATAATCATCATTGTGTCGGGTGTAATGACTATGGATATTGCTATTTTTTAGGTTTTGTTTCTGAACTGCATAGGTTACAACTTTATAGACATACAGAGAATACAATGTTAATATCTGATTATCTTTAAATATTCCCCTACATGATTCACGAGAGCTCATATTGAAAATCAATCTGACTGCCCGTTTTTGTAATCTAAATAACCTTTCCATATGGGTTGCAGCAGCACATCCCCAAATTTCTATCGCATACAGTAAATATGGGTATATAACTCCATAATAAATCATTTTGAGCCCCTTCTCATCTAAGATATTTTGAAAATGACGTAGCAGATACACAGATTTACTAATTTTGTCACAAATATGATTTATATGCCCAGCCCATGTTAATTTTCTATCAAGAATTATTCCTAAAAATTTATGTTCGCTTACATCATGAATATTGCTATTATTTACCGGTAAGGAGAAATTTGTGGTGTTTATGTTACTCTGTGAGAAATGAATTAAGGTTGTTTTTGTCATGTTGCATGTGAGGTGATTTTGTTTAAAGTAGTTAATAACTGAGTCAATGGATTGCAGTAAGTTCTCCTTTAATATATCGACATTTGCCCCTTGACATACAGCAGTTGTATCATCTGCATAAGCTATTATATTTGTATTTTTTGAAATTGGTATGTCATTTACATATAAAATAAATAATAGTGGTCCCAACACTGATCCTTGTGGTACGCCATGCATAACACGTTTAAATTTTGATTGCACTTTTCTCACTGATTTGCCCCGTTTATCGTACAATAGTGTTGATTGTCTTCTGTCTACCAAATATGAGCTGATCAAATCTCTCGCCAAGCCTCTTACTCCATATGCTTCCAGTTTTTGTAATAGTATCCCATGATCAACGCAATCGAAAGCTTTAGAAAGATCAAAGAATAAAGACCCTACTTTATCATTTTTTTCAAGGTTTTCAATTACTAAATGTATAAGTTCACTAATTGCAGTAGCTGTTGATCGGCCTTTCCTAAATCCATGCTGAAAATTTACAATAATATTGTTTTTGTCTAGAAAATCTAATAACCGTCCTAATATAAGCCTTTCAAAGAGCTTTGCTATTTCTGATGTTAGGCTGATTGGTCTGTAGTTATTTATGTCATTCTCATTTCCTTTTTTATGTAGTGGGCGTACTAAGCTCTGTTTCAGACACTCTGGAAATTTACCACATAAAATAGAGAAGTTTATTAAATGTTCGAGGGGACTGGCCAGAACATATTTACAATATTTTAAGAGGATCACACTGATTTCATCCCATCCACTTGTGGCTTTTTTTGGTAGTTTAGTTATTGTATTTAGAATCTCTGTTGTAGATACTGGATAAATAAAAAATGATGACTTTACAGTGTTTTTAAATGACTGTTGTGTATTCCTGCCAGCAGAATTCTCTCCTACGCTAAGAAAATAATTGTTTATTAAATTACATACAAGGTTTGGTTCTTTTACAGTTTCATCACCAATAAGGAGTTCTAAATTTTTGTGTGCTTTTGTTTCCGATCTAGCTACATTTACAAAGCCCCATGCAGTTTTACTAATATTCCCTGATTTACTTAACTTTTCTTTATAGTCATTTACTTTTAAATCTTCCAAGCTTTTGAGATATTTCTTTTTTATGATATTGTACTTTGATTTATAAGTAGCACTACCACTAGATTTATGCAATTCATACAAATGCTTCATTTCATTTTTTAGTTTTATTATTTCTGTGGTGAGTTTGACATGGCCATAACTATTCTTATATACCTTTTTGGTTTTCATAGGACAGCATGCATTAAGGTGAGTGCTAAATACATTATAAAACTGGTTCCATTTTTCATCTACAGTTTTGGCATTATATACTGTGTCCCAATTTTCGTCTGTTAAGGATTCTACCAAATGACCAATACATTTCGCATTCAGATCACGAAAAGTTTTGTTTTCATAATTGCTTTCTTTACTGTAATTTAACCCCTTAAATTTCACATACTGAGCATAATGGTCAGAAATGTGTGTGTTTATATTGCATGCTTTTACCACCTCAAAATTCAGGTTTGTAGCAATATGATCAATAACAGATGATGATGAATGTGTTACCCTTGTAGGCTCGTGTATCAAATCCCTTATTCCATAAGTGTTAAATAACTCGTAAAGTTTCTTATAGTCCCCTTTTGTATGGTCTAAATTTATGTTAAAATCACCCATCAGAATTACCTGATTATATTTAGTGCAAACTTGAGCTAAAAGTTCTTCAAGATAATCAACAAAGCGCTCCGAAGGAGTACTTGGTGATCTGTATATCCCCAGTAATAAAATAGATTTCTGTTTTATATTTATTTTTGCAGCTGCCACTTCGAAGTGCATTTCCAACTGATATGTATTTACAACAACCTCTGATATATCTATTTCATTTGTGGCCAAGATTAAAACCCCTCCACCCTTATATGTAGTCCTAGTGAAGCTACTAACAATTTTGTAACCATTTATTTTACATAAATTGATCTGCTCTTTGTTTAACCCATGCTCTGTTACAACAGCTAGCTCTGGCTTTACTTCATTTAGCAGCTGTTCAAAAGCAGCTGTTTTATTACTTAAGTATTGTATGTTCAAGTGAAATACTTGAAGAGTGTTTGCATCATACTGGTTTACAGCCTTATGCATTGCGTGTTCACCATCATTACTGCTATTAAAAAGATTTACATAGTTATTATTCACTACACTTGTACCATGTTTAAAATTTCTTTCCCCAACTAATTTATGAGTACCTAATGACCCTATTTCCACATAATTTATTTGTTTCTCATGATCATTGGAGTAATTACAATGTTTATTACCTGTAACAAGTGAAACAGCAAATGACAGAATAAATATATTACAAGGATAATGAAGCAAGAAATATCACTGTGGTAATAATAACCCAAGGTGCAACAGCCCTTGCTGCCTAGCCGCTGTGTCCACCAACTCTAACTACCACAGGCATTAAGAGTGTGGTGCAGTAATGGTGCTCAGCACCCTGGTCCCTCCCAGCCAGTTATGCAGTCTACACAACCAGTACTGCAATTTTTCAATAAAGTAGCTCCTTGATTGGCCTCTCAGGGACTTAACAAGGCTGACTGCACCTCTTGCCAGATCTCCCAGTTTGTGAAAATCCCCATGCTGGTGACGGGAATCAAACCTTGGTCTCTAGCTTAGTAAGCAGAAGCACTAGCACTGCACTAAGAAGATGACCCCGATATAATAATGATGGTGGCGGTGGCGGTGACGGTGGCAGTGGTGGTGGCGGTGGTGGTTTGTGGTAGTGGCGGCTGTGGTGGTGGTTTGTGGTGGCGGTGGTGGTGGTGGGGGTGGTGGTGGTGGCGGCGGCGGTCGTGGTGGTGGTGGTACCGATACCGATACCGATACCGATACTGCTAATAATATTAATGCTAATAATAATAATGCTAATAATAATAATGCTAACAATAATAATGCTAATAATAATAATGCTAATAATAATGCTAATGCTAATAATGCTAATGCTAATGCTAATAATGCTAATGCTAATGCTAATAATGCTAATGCTAATGCTAATAATGCTAATGCTAATAATGCTAATGCTAATAATGCTAATGCTAATAATGCTAATGCTAATAATGCTAATGCTAATAATGCTAATGCTAATAATGCTAATGCTAATAATGCTAATGCTAATGCTAATGCTAATGCTAATAATGCTAATGCTAATGCCATTAATAATAATTCTAATGCTAATGCCATTAATAATAATGCTAATGCTAATGCCATTAATAATAATGCTAATGCTAATGCCATGAATAATAATGCTAATGCCATTAATAATAATGCTAATGCTAATGCCATGAATAATAATGCTAATGCCATTAATAATAATGCTAATGCTATTAATAATAATGCTAATGCTAATGCCATTAATAATAATGCTAATGCTAATGCCATTAATAATAATGCTAATGCTAATGCCATTAATAATAATGCTAATGCTAATGTTAATAATAATGCTAATAATGCTAATAATAACAACAATAACAATAATAACAATAACAACAATAACAAGAACGACAAGGACAACAATAACGACAACAATAAGAATAATAAACACCAACAACTTGTTAAATGCAAACCAGTTTGGCTTCACACCTCAGAAAGGGACAGTTGATGCAGCCATGGCTGTTAAACACTTCACAGAGGAAAGCCTTCAACCAAAAAGTGTGTTGCAGCAGTTAGTTTAGATGTACGTGGCGCTTTTGATTCAGCCACGTATTTTGCTCAACCTCAAAGAACTTCAATGCCCAAAAAATGTATACAGGTTGACAGGCAGCTACTTCAGTAACAGAACAGCGACCTTACAAACAAATGAATGCAAGATCACAAAGGAGGTAACCAGGGGATGTCCACAGGGTTCAAGCTGCGGTCCTGGTCTGTGGAACATAATGTACAATTCAATTCTCAACTTGAAACTAACAAACCAATCAAACGTAGTGGCTTTTGCAGATTATTTACTTCTACTTACGAGAGGTAACAGCAACAAAGAAGCAGAAAACTATGCAAATTCAGACTTAAAGAAAGTAGAGGACTGGGCAAAGCAAAACAAACTGAAATTTAACGACTCAAAATCAATGGTTCAATTAATATCAAGGGGAAGGAAAGCTGGCAACGAACCAATCAAGGTATATTTGAATTACAAACCACTTGAGCAGGTTAGAGAACTTAGATACCTAGGGATAACCCTGGATGAAAGATTCAACTTTAATAGACACATTAACAACATAACGGACAAGGCACTCCTACTAACAAACATGCTAACCAAAGTAGCAAGACTACAGTGGGGACTCGGCCACCAGTCTCTGAGAACTATCTACAGAGGAGCAATAGCACCTATACTAACGTACGGTTCACCAGTCTGGGAGCAGGCGCTAGAGAGGAAAAAAAATATAGAACACAGAGAATAATTAATATCAAAATTGCCAAAGCATACAGAACCATATCTTTTGAAGCGTCATGTGTAGTAGCTGGAGTGAAGCCTATCTATATTAAAATAGCAGAAGCAGCAAAACTTTATAAGATAACACATGGAATGACACCAGAATTGTCATATTATGATGTGATACCGAAATTTAGATTTCCAATCGAATGGGCTTGATAAAGACACGTTTTAATTTAAGTGCCGGATGTGAGATTTGCGATAAGTGTTGAGTAATAACATACATAGATAATAGAGCAGGAAGTGTTGTAAGGTGGGCAAGATATGAGTAAATAATAGTCGTTAAATTTGTAGGATAAACACATTATTGGTTTGAAATTAACGAGTCATGACGTCATACTACATAGTTTAAATACACGTTTGAAAGTCAAGTCTACCAACCTTAAAAGTCGCGCGATATATTTAATAAAATATAAAGTAAACATCGTTTAATCCTAAAAAGGTAATTATATATTCGAAATTCATAAAAGAACATGTTATAATAGAAAGGGACATTTCTAAATTGCGGGAAAAGGAAATAGCATTTTGGATACGAGGCTTTCTTGGATGACGTCATGACATTCAAAATTGGAGAGACGGTTGCTTAGCGTGGGTACGCGAGAAAGCGTCTGGTCACTACCCAGACCAGCACCGCACGTTGTGGAGTGCAGACGTGAGTGCGATTCTTCTGCGTGTAGCAGATCGGCATAGCTCCCGCATGTATCTAAGATGCAATAAATAGTATGCAAAGGTTTCTTGGGTTGTCTATCACACACCTACGCAGACCCGAGATAAAATAAAGAGATCTCAAGCTGAGCTAGCGGGAAAGAACTAAATCAACGGGCGACAACGAGAACCGAACAACGACTTCAGCTTCAAATGGCGATCCAACCACGAGGACACGACTTCCCGCCTCAGATGCATCCTTACATATAGCAAAATGGCCCCATCCAGCGGAGTGTATACCTATGGAAGAAGTCAATGAAGGGAAACATTATGAAACAGAAATCTTCACAGACGGTAGTAAAATCCATGGAAAAGTTGGAGCTGCAGCAGTAATATTTAAACATGAAGAAATTATACATAAAATCAAGGCTAAATTACATGACAGATGCTCCAATAACCAGGCAGAGCAAGTGGCAATCATTAGAGGATTAGCAACACTTCAGGAATATGAACATAAGTGTACAAGAAAGAATAACTGCAGTGTATACAAATAGCAAAATTACCCTAGATCTAATCAGAAATAATTCAAAACATAATAATTTAATAGAAGAAATTCAAAAGCATCTTAAAAGCCTTAAAGAACAGAAGTGGATCATACATCTTGCCTGGATCAAAGCACACGCTGGATATCTTGGCAATGAATTAGCTGATAAACTAGCTAAGGAGGCTGCGACTGATAATGCTACGGACTATGTGTACAACAAAAAACCAAAAACAATATTTGTCAGCGAAATCCAAAAACAAGGGATGCAGAAGTGGCAAGAAGAGTGGATTAATACAACGAAAGGAGTAGCCTGCAAGGAGTTCATCCCATCAGTTGTTCGAAGAATGAAAACACAAATGAACTTGAATTTCACACTGACTAATAATAATAATAATAATAATAATAATAATAATAAT
>CM060963.1:82792616-83062616 GCA_030765045.1 Tenodera sinensis
ATAATAATAATAATAATAATAATAATAATGCTAATACTAATGATAATAATAATACCTTATAATCACATGGTAAATATTATAATTTTAGCCTTTTATTCTCAAAGTTAATGAACTTGGCAAAGTATAACATAACACCTACGTAAAGAAACAAAACATTTTATTATTATGACATTAAAGTCATAATACTTTCTTTAAATTTCCATGAAATTGTTTACACCATTCAAAATATAATGAATAATAAAAACACATTTTTCACTCGACATCCTCATTGATATCAGTATTTGGAAGTGTACTAAGAGCACTTTCAGATATTTTCAATGCTCTAGAGTTCCCAGAATGTGACCGAGACAAATGAAAGTAGGTCCAACAAGTCGTATTTTTGCTTGGTATACTGCATTTGGGCCAGAGTACTTCTTAAAGGTTTTATACCTACAGATTTATTTCCTCTTCTGAGAAAACTGGCAAATCTGAAATCATCTTCCTTTAACTTGTACTTGAGAAATAACTGTCGAAGGATACCTTTTGAAAACAGAGCCACCACATATCTCACCAAATGATCTTTTGTCCAGTTATGTCAACCTTTCCTCTCACAAGTTCTTTTCCCAACAATGCTGAAAAGTCATAAAGATACTGTTTAGACATTTCACTGACCACAAATGGCTTGCTCTTTCCTGATAAACCAAGTTGCATCCAGTAGTGAGGATGATGAATAGGAACATGATACTTCCATTTCTTTTTTTCTATGATAGGATAATCTCCATCACTCTCCATGTGTGTATGACCTAATATTAGGAATTAGTGGTCAATAGATTGGGGGATTGGGTATTCCTGAAGGGCAACCATAGACCACAGGTGTGGATACAGGGGGGGTGCCAGGGAGCCTGGGGGCCTGGGCACCCCTTGTCATATCCTACTTCACCTATTGTTACAAATGCTATATGTGTGTTACCTCATCACGCAAAAAAGGCTAAACTGATTTCTATGAAAATTGGTATTATGCACTCCCACTTAAGAAATAGACCATTGAGGTAGAAGGTTTCAAAATAACTTGCCCTTTTTTGGGAGTTTTTGCAAAAATTTTCCTTAGCAAATGTTTTTACCCACATTCGGATCTCCGGGCGGGGACTACTTCTCGAGAACCAAAACATTACATTAATAGAAGATCTAACATCAGACTTCTACAATGGAATGCCGGTGGTCTCACACAAACAAAAAGAGTAGAACTGAATAGAATTGTATTTGACTATAATATTGATATATTTTTCATACAGGAAGCAAATCTAACAAATGACCAACTTAAATACTTCAATTTTACTGGTTTTCTACTACACCTAATACCCAAAAATAGACAGATAAGTAGTGGAATATTAGTTGGAGTCAAAAAGGATATTAAATCCTCCTTTGAAATTGTTAAAGAAATGGATAAAACAGATAAAAGTGAATTAATAAAGCTCAATTTTTGGGATAACAAAACACATCTACATTTATACAGTATTTACAATCCTCCCAGGAATGAACCAGACCTCTCACTTATTGACCAATTAAATAAAACAATCGTAATTGGGGATTTCAATGCTCATTCCAAAAGATGGGGATATGAAAAAGTGGATTCTACAGGGAAGATAGTGGAAGAATTTTTGAATACCACAACTTTTGAACTGATTTATAGTAAAGAAGATCCCACAACCTTCATACATTACTCTGGAGCAGGCTATAACCCAGACCTCTTGTTAGCTACAACAGATATTGTTTCAAAAATTAAAAAACAAGTTATAGAAGATCCAAGTTCTGGTCACAGAGCAGTAATTGCTGATATAAAACTAGATAATACAAATAACAGTCAATGTCACACGAATCTGTATTGGAACTTCAAAAAAGCAGATTGGATCAAACATAAAACTGAACTGGAACATAAATTTAAAGAACAAACAAACTCACAGCTACATGACCCAACCAGATCATTTGAACAAAAATTTCTGTAAAGTCATCCTAGAAACCGCAAAAAAAAATATTCCTCGGGGAAGAATTAAAAATTTCAAACCCTTTTGGAACCCCCAGTTAGAAGAACTGAAAAAGCAAAGGGATATAGATAGAAATACAGCTGAACAAATAAAAACATATCAGATACACAAATATGGTGGAAGAAATGTGCCTCACTAAAAAAAGAAATTAATACTGCTAAAAAGAATTACTTTAATAATTTCTTAGAAAAAATGGATTATAGGACAGATGGTAACAAAGCTCATAAGTTCATAAAAAATGTCAAGGATAGGAAAGAAAACAACAGCGCACCTATCATACACAACAATAAAATATTAACAAATGATGCAGCCATAGCCGAAACATTCAATAAATATTATGCTAATTCACATAAAGTAACAAGAAATAATAAAAAGGAACGTAAAGAATTTAAGAAAGATTTGAAACAAGAAAGAGAATGTGATCCTAACACTCAGTGCAATATCTTTTTTCAAAATTTTAATATGCAAGAACTAAATATTGCAATAAATAATCTAAAAAACAAAAAGTCTCCTGGACCTGATCACATACATCCAGAGTTCATAAAAAACCTTGGAAAAACAGCAAAACAACAACTACTAAAACTCTACGATCTATCCTGGAAAACCACTTTACCTGCTGAATGGCGAAAGGCAATAATTGTCCCACTCTTGAAGAAAGACAAAACAGCATCAGAAATAAAAAAATTATAGACCAATAGCTCTTACTAGCATAATAGCAAAAGTGATGGAAAGAATAGTGTCAAACAGGTTAAATTGGTTTCTAGAATCGAAAAATTTAATTTCCCCATCTCAAGCTGGATTTAGAGAGTTCCACTCTACAAATGAACAAGTCTTACTTCTCAGACAAGAAATCAAAGATTCCTTCAATAGAAAAGAAGATAATGTATCAGTTTCTATTGATTTCCAAAGTGCATATGATTCTATATGCAGAACAAAACTACTAAAGAAAGTAAAAAAAATAGGGATACAAAGTCCAATGTTTTCATGGCTATGTCATTTCCTTACACAACGCTTTATTGCAACCAAATATGGAAGAAACATATAAATACAAACAAGTATACCGTGGCTTACCACAAGGCGCAGTGCTCAGCACAACACTTTTTAATATATTTATTAACCATCTGCCACAACAAATACAAGAATCACGTGTGAAGTGTGCAGTATTTGCTGATGACTTAATAATGTGGACTTCAAAACCAAAAAGCAAAAGTACAGAACTAGAAAAAACCATGCAACAATCCTTAACCAAATTACAAAGTTGGACCAAAGAAAATTTAATGACTGTTAATACAACAAAATCAAACTACCAAATCTTTTCACTAAGAAAAAAACCACTAAAAATAAAACTAAATTTTGAGGGTCAACAATTACCAGAAACAAAGGAAGCAAAGTATTTAGGAGTTACATTTGATACTAAACTTACATGGACCAAACAAATAGAAAATGTAATACAAAGAGTAGAGAGGCACCTTTCACTGTTAAAACGTCTAACAGGAATGAAGTGGGGATGTTCCAGAGCAACTCTTAACACAACATACAATGTGTATATAAAGCCATTATTTACTTACTGCAGTGAGGTTCTTGTAACAGCAAACACAAAAAAGATTCAAATCTTTCAATACCAAAGTCTGAGATTAGTTACAGGTGCTATCAAAACCACACCAATAGCAGCTTTGGAAATACTAACCAACCAATGCCCCATTGAATATGAAATAGAAAAAGCGGCTCTTTATCAACAGAAGTTGATCAGACTCCCATTCAATACGTGGCACAAGAGAAATTTTACACATACACTAAAGACGCAGGAGAGCTTTCTTTCCAAAATTCAAGACATCAAGAAAAATGTACACCTTCCTAATTCAAAGGAAAATTTCATATCTAAAGTCAATCCGACACATACATTACACATCACACATTATTTACACCTGACAGAAGAAGTTAAGAAAAGTGATACTCCAACTAGTGTTCTAAAATTATTGGCATTAGAGACAATCCATACTAGATTTCCAGAACATGAGTGGCTCCATATTTATACTGATGGATCATTGATATCAAACCAAGATGGAGCAGGTGCTGGAGTCACATGTCACCTCTTTTCCTATTACAAAACTTTAAGTTATGGAAGTACACACTTCGATGGAGAAATTGAAGCAATTCGAATGGCCCTACAAAATCTTTTGTACAGAATTTCACATTTTCAGCAAGCAGTTATTCTCTCAGATTCCAGAGTGGCAATTATAGCAATTACTTCCAAGTTGTCACCAAAAAACCAAACAATTATAGAATGTTGGAAAATCCGTACCCACCTAACAGCACTTCAAAAACACCTAGTCTACCAATGGATACCAGCTCACTGTGGACTGAGTGGTAATGAGAAAGCTGATTTTCTTGCAAAAAAACGGTACCAGCAGTGTACAGAAATCTATAGATAATCTACCATTTTATGCGGCTAAAAGATTATTCAACTCTGAATTCAAAAAAATTATTGAAAAATATTACTATGAAAAATCAAAAAATAAAAGATGGGAACTACCAAACATTCAAACAGTAATTCCTGAGTATCCTCGAAAAATGGCAGTTGCAACCTTCAGGTTGATTACAGGACATGATTGTCTGGCAAAACATTTAAACAGAATTGGGTTATATTCTTCACCACTCTGTCCTCTATGTGATCTGCAAGAGGAAATGGATCGAGACCACCTTAAAAAATGCCCGGCCACTTCTAATGTCCCATCCATCAGTGAAAAATATTGGAGAGCAAGAGGATTAATGACTTCATTGTCAGAAATCCAGCATTAGCTAACAACAATGTTAACTATGTTAAGTAGATTTTCCGGGTTTGTGGCCCGTGGTCGAGTTGGATTAGGTAACTTAATATAGTTGATAATGCCGGCCGTGAAAGCCTCAGCACTTATATAACAACAACAATGTTAAGTTTTGTAATAAGCAACATTTTTAATTGGATGAATATTTAAGGAGTTATTAGAATTTTTCTTTACCGCTATGCAGGTACGTGTATCATCGCATTATAAGTAATGATCATTTAAACAGCCATACGGAACGGGCATGATTAAGTGTTAAGATTAAGATTTTTAAAAACTGCTGCTCAAGACTTAAGTGTGGCCTTCATTACTATTCTTAAAAAAATGTATTTTATGTTTTCAAAACATCACTAATAGAACTGTTTTTTTCACGAGTTGAATGCCGAGTTTCTGTACTAAGATTTTCATCTTGCTGCAGCACAGTCACTAGCACTTTAATAAATGTGAGTGTCTAAAATACAACAAGTTCAGGTGGTACACTTCCTGATATTAAACGAAGTGCACGTAACAACTGGCAAACAGGTGCCAACTATAGTAGTAGCAGAGTGCAATTACAAACTCTAGTAACTAAGTCTCTAAAGAAATTTAAGAAAGTGCTTCAACTATCCAGGGAACATTCAGAAAACAGCCATCATAAAACAGCACTGCTTAAAAGTGAGAATTTTAGAAAAGTGTATGAGGGGGATAAACAGAATGTTGAACTTCAGTTGAACAATGAAATGAAAACAATTAATAAAAATTGTGTGAAACTGATCTCTATTGTGAAGACTATAGCACTGTGCGGTTACCAGAACATTCCACTTCAAGGTCAAAGAGATGTTGGTGCCATAGATTTAGAGCATGAATTCAAAGGTGAAAATAAGGGGAATTTTAGGGAGCTTCTTAAGTTTTGTGTCAATGCAGGGGATGAAATATTACGCAGCCATCTTGTAAATGCGTCTAAAAATTCTACTCTAACAAGCCAAACCACCCAAAATGATTTGATAAATTGCTGTGCTACTGTAATAAAATTGAAAAAAGGTTATAGATGATGTTAAAGGGAAATATTTTCTATTCTAGTTGATGAAACTACAGACATCAGTGCAAATGAGCAGTTAAAATTATGTGTGCGCTTTGTTGACCTAGAAACGGGTTGTGTGAGGGAAGAATTCCTAAGATTTTGGTGCTTTTTTTGCAATTATTATTTACGCTGTGTCTTTAAGCTAATGAGATCTTTTGGATCTCAGGGCTTGGTAACAGATGGAATGGAATATCACACAATGTTTCTTTATCACAATGTATTTATTTATTAACACTTTATCGATACTTTACACTATCAGCACCATGTTAAAACCTTTACACTTTTTTAATTTAGTAGAATTTATGCTTGATGAAAGTTTGGTGAAAGTTCCATGTTCACACTACATAAAAACGTCTCTTCACCTCAAAGATACACACGCTAGTGAACAGTTTTTTGGCGTCGTTTGACGCGACACCGCCTTTTTTTCATATTCATCCGTGCATGTGTCCATCAAATAGTTCTTTCTCGTTAGGGAAGCAATCTCTAATCATCCTCCCCTACTTTTATTATGGAACACAAACAATTCTAATATTTATACACATACATTAAAATCAAATATGGAAAGATTTATGACGTCTTTGTGCAAACTTAGTTGTTTGTAACAATGAACCTTATCAACATGTTTTCGTCATTTAATTATTTCATACCGACATCAAAAAACGAATTACACTTTTAACAAACATTTACATGAACAATTTTCTTTTGGGGTCTTCTAATATTCTGTCTCACATGCCCCTTGTTTTGTTTTTCAAGTTGTCAAGTTGTCACCTATATTTACAATCTTGAAACACAATACAATACTTCTCCCTACTCCTCTGATGCAATCACTTTGTACAATATTTTTTTTTTCTTCTTTACAGTCTTCTTCGCTATTTGTCTTTGTCTTTTGTTTTGGCATGGCACAGCATGTCTTTGTAAATTTCACATATTCAGTTACTACACAATACATGTTCAATTATTATTATACATCACATATTCAGTTATTATACAATACATATTCAGTTATTGTACAACACATTCAGTTATTATACAACATATCCAGTTATTATACAATACATATTCAGTTATTGTACAACATATGTTCAGTTATTATACAACACATATTCAGTTCTTATACAACACATACTCAGTTATTGTACATTTGACATTGACACAAATGTAATTTAAGTGTATCATGGTTTATTATGTGGCTTTTGACTTATGTTCCTTGTTATGAGGAGAGAAAAACATCATACAAATTTTGAGTTAATGATTATGATCATATTTATGGCAATATTTTATTCAGTTCTTTGCCTTCTTTGTCTTGTAATATCTTATTATGCATAGGCAGGTCGTTGAGTCAGTTCTTAAACTCTGATGTTACTAATGGTACCATTTTTTTTTTTTGGGTTCTTATTCATTATTATTTGGTTCAACATTTCTTCGAGCTTAGCATTGGCTATATCCATCTTAATTCATGGGCATTACTTTTCTGATTATGGTTTTTCTTACTTCACTAATTGTCACCTCTTTGTCTCTTATCTCTATAAGAGAAAACTTCTATACTTATAATTATTCTGCAATTGTATTACTTTTCTTCTCAATTCACCCTCGGCATCTTTGTGTCGAAATATTTTTATCTTTGTCATCACAATTGATTCCTTTTTATTTTTGTCCCTGACATCCTTATGTCAAAAACACATTATTTTCCGTCGCTATAATTCATTTCTTTAATGACAATCAGTGTCCTCATCTGTCTTTGTTGACAATGCTCTTTGTGGTCAATATAGCCAATGACTATGTTGATTTTCTTTTTTGTTGTATTTTCCAATGTGAACATGATTTTTTATAAGTAACCCATTAAAAATTGTTATTTTCCATCATCTCTACTATTCCTGTCTTACATATTTGTTGGCAAAGACTATTTGGTCCTTTCTTTGTATGGTTTTAATTTATTTTTATGGTATCTTCCTACCAACTTGCCATTTGTATTCTGTAGCTCATACGTGTGGTCACCCAGCTGTTTTGTTATGACCAATGGTCCAGTGTACAGTAGTGCCATCTTTCTCTTCTTGTAGCCATCACAGTGTCGATGTCAATTGTTAATCTCTTGGGTTTTGTGTCATTGGTCATCCAGTCGATTGGGACGAACTTAGTTGTGGTAATTTCCCTGAGTGTTGGTGGTGGTTGTTGTTTCTGTATTCTGTGCAGCATCTGTCTTATTTGTCACACTTTCATCTACTTCCTGCTGTCTTATGTTGCCAGTGTACCATTGGTCTCTGCCCCTTTGGCGTGAACCCCTGTTGTATGACGGTCTTTGGTTGTTGAAGTATTCCCTACAGAATCGTATGTGGTTCACTTGATGGGTACAGTCTCTTTGGTCTTCCACGATCATATGTATAGTTCTGTATCTCAATTCACGCCTTGGTATTGTGTCGTGGTACCGCTGTCTTGTGTTCTCCATCCTCTCGCCATGATTGTGTGGTTGTGGGAAATGGTGTGCCCCTCTCCCCCTTTCATGGGTGCTCCTAGTATTTCTATCTTCTCCCTCATTCTGGTTGTTCGTAGCCGTGCTCCGGTTTAAGATGGGTGAGTTTGGGTGACCGTTCCTATGTCTATGCTCATTAGGCCGACCATTTTGTGTTTCGAAGGCTGTTAGCAATTCTATCATGTCTGCAAAATCTACTGGCCTCGCAACAATTAACCCTGTTCTCACTGTGTCTGGGAAATGTCTTGTTATGCTGGTAATTAGCTCCGCTTCCGACAGGTTAGGGTCTAACAGCTTTCCTTTGTTGGCTACTTTCATAAAATAATCGACTAGCGATAACCCTTTGGTTGGATCATACCTACCTGTCGCTAGCTCTACCCTAGTTTGGTTTTGCTTAGCTGGGCCCCAATACCTTGATAGGAATAAATTTCTGAATGAGCTATACGACTCATGACCAGCTAGTGTTAACCTGAGCCATTCTAATGCCTTGTTTTTTAAGCTTTTCTTGACTATCATCATCCTAAGCTCATTTGGTATCCTTTTCACTTTAAAATACTCTTCCATCTCTTTAACAAAGAGTTTTGGATCGTCTCCCTTCTCCTCGTCAAATGTAGGTGGTGTGATTTCATGTAATATGCTGTTGGTGTAACATGTGTTGTGTGTTGTGTCATTGTTTGGTTGTGAACCTCTTTCTCTGTATGGTGAGTCAACATTTTGTACATTATTCAAATAACTCTCATCTTGTACATTACTTACATCTAAATCATCTTGCCTTTGTAGTGCATTCACAACATCATTTACATTAGCTAAACTTTCTTTCCCTTTTTTCATTTCTTCACAAATTGATTTTAAATCATTCTTTATTTCTAAGTAACTTTGTTTCATATCATTTATAGCATCCTATTGTGAATGTACTACATCAGTCATCGTCTTAATTTTAGGAATTACAATTTGTTCTACAGTTTCATTAATAATGTCTTTCTTTACTACCTCAATCTCTTTCCTTAATTCCTCAGTTATTTCTGCTTTTACATTTGTAATCTTACAGTCTACACTTGTATTACATTCTGTTATTTCATCTCTACATCTACCAATTTCTCCTTCTAATACAATCTTATTTTCTCTCATTTCTGATTCTGTTTTTCCCATCCTATCTCCTATGATTTCTATCCTAGCTTCTAAGGCTTCCTTTGTCTCATTTAAGTTTTTATGTACTAATTTTAAATTAGTTTGCATTACTTTCATATTTTCTTTACACTCCTGTCTTCCTAATTCCATTTTCCGTTCTAAGTCCTTTCTCACTTCCTCCATTTTCTGACCTATCTCTTCCTTATTCTGGCCTAAACTTTGTTCTATGTCCTGCTTTAATTCTACCTTATTTTGTTCCATTTTCTGACCTAAACTTTGTTCTATGTCCTGCTTTAATTCTACCTTATTTTGTTCCATTTTCTGACCTAAACTTTGTTCTAGTCTTTCAAACATGATCATTAATAACCTTTGGTCTTTTCCTATTGCAACCTGTTCCTCCCTTTCTGGTTCTACCTGATAACTAGGCCTATCTGCCCCTTCCCCCACTCCTGTTTCTATCTCTTTTCACGACATTTTAGTTTCTTTATTCAATTCACTTAGGGTTAAAAGTCCCACTACTTTGCCGCTTCGCAGTAACATAAAAATGAAAATAAACTGAAAGTAAAAATAAAAATTTTTAGTCCTACTTTATTTTCCGTTGAGTTGTCCAGTTATGTACGTCTCCTGGGCAGTTGGCTTCGCTAGACGATCTCCGGTGTTTTCCCGCGTTGATTATCCGTTCATTGGTGTTCTGATGTATCGTTGATTATCCGTTCATCGGTGTTCTGATGTCAATATCAAACGATGGTCTAATGGCGTCTTCTTTCTTTTTGGCGCGATGATATGGCGTCACTTGGTGTTTCTCGTCAGTTCATTTCCCGTAATTTCCAGTCCATCCTAAATTCGTGTTCCACGTTGGGCAAGCCATTTGGTGCTGTTTTTGCAATTATTATGGACGCTGTGTCTTTAAGCTAATGAGATCTTTTGGATCTCAGGGCTTGGTAACGGATGGAATGGAATATCACACAATGTTTCTTTATCACAATGTATTTATTTATTAACACTTCATCGATACTTTACACTACCAGCACCATGTTAAATGCTTAAAAACCTTTACACTTTTTTAATTTAGTAGAATTTATGCCTGATGAAAGTTTGGTGAAAGTTCCATGTTTACACTACATAAAAACATCTCTTCACCTCGAAGATACACACGCTAGTGAACAGTTTTTTGGCATCGTTTGACGCAACACCGCCTTTTTTTCATATTCATCCGCGCTATTCATCCGCGCATGTGTCCATCAAATAGTTCTTTCTCGTTAGGGAAGCAATCTCTAATCATCCTCCCCTACTTTTATTATGGAACACAAACAATTCTAATATTTATACATATATATTAAAATCAAATATGGAAAGATTTATGACGTCTTTGTGCAAACTTAGTTGTTCGTAACAATGAACCTTAATAACATGTTTTCGTCATTATCTCATACCAACATCAAAAAACGAATTACACTTTTAACAAACATTTACATGAACGATTTTCTTTTGGGGTCTTCTAATATTCTGTCTCAATTTGTTGTAACGTACGATTTAAGTGGTGAAGGGCTATATAAGTTAATACTGGATGAACTGCGAGACTTGGGGCTAAACATTTCGAACCTTAGGGGACAAGGCTACAATGGTGGTGGAAAATTTTCAGGACAGTTTCGTGGTGTTCAATCCCCAATTTTAGCCGTTCAACATCTCGCGTTCTATATGCACTGTGCCGCACATTGCCTGAATCTGTTGCTTTCTAAAGCTTGTTCTGTCACTTCAATTAGACAAGCTCTAGATACAATTGGCAAAATTTCTAATTTCATTAGGGAATCTAATAAGCAGCCCTCACTCTTGAAACAAAAATTTTGTGAAGTGTGCTCTCAGTATAAGAAAACTAAACTGGTATCACTGTGTGAAACTGTGGATAGAACGGCATGATGCTGCTTTACAGTTTAAGGAAATTTTCCCTGCATTAGTATCATTCCTAGAAGAGGCAAGGTCTTTTAATAAAACTGCACACATTTTACTCAACTCTATTCTAAATTTTGAGTTCATAATTTCGCTAGTTAACGTAGCTGAAATATTGGGAATGACTCTACCTCTTTCCCAGCAGCTTCAAAATCCAACTCCTGAGGTAATTCAGTGTTACGGAATTATTGAAACAATTAAAAATACACTAAAAGAGTGTCATAATAACCAAACCTTTTATTCTGTTTTGAGAATGCTATCACAGTAGCTAAAAGTGTTGATGTAGAAGTTAGTGTTCCTCGAATAGCATCCAGGCAAGTTCATCGAAGTAATGTTCCTACAGCTTCTCCAGAATATTATTATTGTGGTGCAGTTTTTATTGAAGTGTAGCTTCTATTTTGAGCGATGTGGCTCTTATTTCCCTCAGGGCATGGTAACGGATGGAATGAATAATCACACGATGTTTCTTCACCACAATGTATCATTTTGTTAACACTTTTTCTCTATTTTACATTTAAATAAATCCTCTTAGCACCGTTTTAGATTATTTGTCTTTCCACTTTTTCAAAAAGTGGAACAAAAGCTTGATGAAAGTCTGGTAAACTTTCTACAATGTTCACACGCTACCAAAATACGTCTTATCACCTTGAATATTTAGGCGCTAGTCCCGATTCTTTTAGTTGCGAGTCTATCATTCCGACTGTACATCCGCGCATGCGCTCATCAAATAGTTCCTGCATTGTTAGGGAAGCGATCTTTAGCAATCCTGAGTTCGCTTTTAATATTGAACGCATTTAATTCTTTTATTTATACATATATATTAAAATTAAATATGGAAATATTTGACGTCTTTAAATTAATTTAATTGTTCGTAACAATGAACATTAGTAACACGTTTTTGTCATTTAACCAACTCATACCAACATCAAAAAACAAATTACACCTCTAACAAATATTCACATAAACGATTTTCTTTTGGGGTCTTCTAATATTCTGTCTCAATTGCATTAATGTTTTCCTTCTATTCTTGGTTACCTATTCAATGAACTATCCACTAGATTCTTTCATGACAAACACAAGTACATCCTTAAACTTCAAAGCTTGATTCCTGGTTTTCAAAGTGATCTTTCTTCCAATGTTGAAGATATAGTAAAAGCTATACCATTACAGACCTTCGAGGGGAATTAAACATATGGTTTAACTTTTGGAAAACTCAACAAAATAATCCGAAAACTGCTATTGAAACACTTATCCTAACCAGAAATAACTTCTATCCTAACATCAAGGAACCTTTAACAATCATGTGCATCATACCAGCAACAACATGCAAAGCTGAACGATCATTTTTTACTATAAGGCATGTGAAGACGTATCTAAGATCCAGTATGAAATAGGATAGACTGTGAGTGGTTTAGTGCTACTTAACATACACTGCAACATTGAGGTGACTCCGGCCAGAGTAGGTAATTAGTCTTTTTGCAAAAAACATCGCAGGAGACTGCAGTTTCATTGACATGTTAGTTACAACACAACATCCCATTCTTTTTTCCATAGTACAGTTAATTTCTAGTTAAGTAAATTAACTAATCACTAAGTGCACCAGTCCCATTCTCTAGAATTTCAGGCAAATGTTCGAATGTTGTATCCATAATAGGAGTATTCTGTAAACATTTGATCGGCGGGCCTGTGGTGGTTACAGTCTTCTTCCTGGACAGGTGGTAGCTGGTTGTTTAAACATTATTTCTTTCAGTTAAATATATAGCTAGCCATGGTTTAGCAAGAATTTAATTATTCTGATGTGATAGTGGACTGGAACTGGGCTCCCCCTATCGAATATTTCTAGATCCGTGCCTGCCATAGACATTATGGCAATGTGACTGTTTTTGTTTTGACCTTGGCAGGAATCGAAATACATAAGCTATTTTTTACACCTACATGAAGTTCAAATGAATTGCAAAGGCAAGATCCTATTCACTAGTCGCTCTTAAGACATGCCTTTTGTGCTACATGAAACAGCTTGTTTGCTTGACATCACAGTAGTGACTTAAGTTTCAGCTCCATAGCTGTCATTTATAGAAAGCAATGGAGCTACTGACTACTGGAGTTGGCAAGCATTATTGTAAGTTGAATGTTATGGCTTTCCTTGTAAGGTAATTTCTTGAGTCACTTGCTAAGTCAACCTTTTCTTGGGTATATTTCTTACTCTCAAACATTTTTTGCCATCAGAGATCTTTATCTTCAGCTTAAGTCTGGTATGCGTCCAATTTTGGTTTCTGTAGTTCATCATGAAAAATAGTTTCGTGGATCCCCCTACCAACATGTTGTCCAGGAATAGCATTTAAATATTCTTTGTATAAGCAGTTAAAGTGACACAAGATGCTGAATGGTTTCTCTGTGTTTTTACTAAAATGATATACAGAGTTGCAATAATTTATTTTTTCATATTGTTGACAAGCGAGTTAGATGTTTTGTATTACTCAGTCTTCACATTAGTGCAGTGAAAATATATACTCTGTCACCAGATAGGTGTAGTGTCAAGTTGGGTAAGTCATTTAAATTTGTAGTGCAAAGCAAGTTAAGTCAGTTCTATTATTGACTTAACCAATTTTGCACTACTGGTCTGATGGTATAAAATAAGCTAAATCAAAAGTGAGTGACTTAACCACCTTTGCACACGCACATTTTATGACAACTTAACACAACTTATGCACACCTCCTTTTGCACACTCATGTTACTCGGCTATTATAGGTGATATGATTTAACTGGTTAGACATACAGGTAGAGTGCACAAAATTACATCAAATGCTGTGGAGAGCTCATTTTTGATATTTTTTGACTTAACTGCTTTTGCACATCCAGTCAAGAAATTATGGATCTGTTTAAAATACACAATTTATTTCAAGTAACTTTTTGTGTGGCATAAGCCATTTCTAAGATATTTATTATTAATCGTTTGAATTCTTCAATTCTTTATCATTTCTTTAAAGTCCTGTCCATTTTCAGTTGTTTCTTACAATTGCATGGAAAGTGTGGAATTTTGAGGCTGTTAGTGTCCAGTTCTTAAACATTTGACTTGGTTCCCTTTGTATCTATTACAAAATGTGTAACATAGCTATTTCTGCAAAACAAATAGGCTGTGCGGTAGCTGAGTGGTCAAGACCATTTGCTTCTCACCAAAGTGGCCCGGGTGCTGTATGCAGTAAAAGCAGGCATTAAACACTACAACAACAATGCAAAGCAAAAGAAATGAGATGGGAATAAGAATAGTATGAATACCCATTAATAAATGATAGAGGGCATAGAAAATCATATGAATTTAACACATCAAAATTTTAAAAATCTTATCACTTTAGCCCATTGTTTTCTATCTGTACCTACAACAAAATATGCAAATGCGTAACAAAAGTTTATATCTGTGGAAGAATAAGCTTTCATAAGAATAGTTAATAGAGAAAGACATCCAGGCAACTGCATGTGGGATTTGCGGGTTTCCTCCGGGTTCTCCAGTTTCCCCCACCATCTCATTCCACTGGGGCTCCATCTTCATTCCGTGTACCATCAGTGTCATCATCTGCAATGCAGCAAGTAGTAAAAGGGGGCATCAAACATTACCAAAAAAAAAAAGAAAGTCAGTGAATGCAACAAGAAAGATATTTTAGGACTAATAATACATAAGAGATAACATGATTAACATGAAATATTTAAATAGCTTAAAATAAAATGATTTATGTAAGTTTGTTTTATGTTAACTATATCAAATTGTAATAGATAAATTGTGATAGACCAGATGTTTTTGTATGCAAATGTTTTTTTTTTTTTTTAGAATAAGGCAGCTGAAATTTTCAACTCAGATTTATACAGTTATACAACACAATTTGCTAGCTTTTAAGTACTATGACTAAAATAACCAGGCTTCATAAAGGAAATTTTACTGAAAAAATCAAATTATAAAAATAATAATATCCTAATATCCTAAAGCATTGCCAACATAAAAGTAATAATTATGTAGAATACATATTTAATGTTGTGAAAGATACTGTAATAGTAGCTTATATACTGTTAAAGTAAAAGGTATAAAAAATGACAAATGTAATATTTAGAGATAGAAGCCCCAATCTTCCTTTAAGTAGTTCTGTTCATAAGTTAGGAAATAGGAATGTGGTAGCACTGAAATGATTCTCTTTTTTTCCAACAGGGTCGTGGAGGAGCACCATTCAGAAGCAGGAGTTGTGACAGAAGAACTTTATTGAATATTCAAAAAAGACAAGAATCTGCCTTTATTGCACAAGATTCATGTGAAGACAGTGTAAAGGAAACCCAAAGATCTCGTTCATGGCTATCCATATTTTCTCGCAATAGGTCTCCGGATTCTGCTACTGAAGATGAAAGAGTAGTAAAGAAAGAAGATGAATCATGGTTCAGTTACTTCAGTAAGAAACCTGTACAGGCTAATGAAAAGAAGGTAGCATCAAAAGCAATAAATAAAAACCATGAGGAGCACATACTGAAGGATAACAAAGGAGAAAAACATGTGAATAGATCAGTGCATAATGATGTGATAAGAGAGAATGTTCCCTCTATTTCTAAAGGAGCTGTCTACCATTTGCATAAAGGTGCAAACATTATGAGCCCAAGATCTACAGTTGTTCAGCCTCTGAGCAGAGAGATTGCCCTTGCATATGGCAGAAGTGGTTTTCACAGTATTCCATCAAACTCCTACACCAAAGATAAAATTACAACCTTAAAGAAGCATGCTGCTAGCACTCAGCAATTAATGGATGTAAACTACAGCTCTATGGTTACCCATAACCCTGAAACAAGTACATCATCGCTCCCATATACTGCATCTGATATGCAAAATCTAATAATGATGTCCTTATCAAAATCTTCATCTGGTTGTGCAAACCCCCATTTGTTTAACAATGAAATCAAAAGAAGTAGCCATAAACCAACCTCACCAGAGAAAACCAATATCATAGACTTTGGATCTCAGAACTTACAGTTACACTCCAACTCCAAACTAAAAAGTAAAACTAGTGATATTGGTGCAATGAAACAGAAAGGAAACATTAAACAAAAACAAGTTGGGCCACCACAGCATAAACCACCTCAATCTTCACCACCTTATCCTGATAAAACTGATTATCATAAAGTTCTTTATTCTGAATCCTCTCCTATTTTGCCTGTGAATAATGAGAGACAGAAAAAGGAAAGAGAAGCATTTCTGAAAACAAAGGCATTAATTTCGATGACACCTGTAGCTTCCACCCAGAGCAGCAAAACTTCTTCAGGGACAAAGGTTTCACAGAGCAGCAGCTACTCTGCCAACAACTATGACCTACAAAAAGTTAGCCCTTTAAAGCTAAATATTAAACACAAAGGAAAAGCACTAGACAAGTTTACAAACCCATATATTTCAGAAATTAAACCTAAATCTCAGAAGTCTAAATATATATCAGATTCACCATTGATCAAACAGAAAAGCCATCCCACACAGTTTGTTGTTCACCCTTCAATGATAGCAAATTCCTCAATTCCTCTCAGACTATCATCCAGCACTGCAAATGCATCTGAAAAATACTCAAGTGCATTTGAAGAATCTAAAATATATCAAAATGATATAAAAGGCCCAATAACACAACTTTCTAGTCTTATCAACAAAATTGATGCTACAGCTGAAAGTTCTCATGTGCCACAAAACTTGAGAAATAAATTAACAGTTATCAAAAAGCTAGACATGGACAATATCTTAAAACATGAAACTTTGACACAACAAGAACATTTTATAGGCATGAATCAGGCAACCAAAATGGAAAATGATGCAACAAATGTATCTTGTGAACCTCAGTCAAATGCTGAAATGCAAAGTTCTAGCAGCCAGGAAACTGCTACCAAATTGAATCCCAAAGTTATCATGGAGCACAGCCATACAAAACAAAATGATAGCAAGATAGTGACTGCAGATTGTTCCCAAGAGCCAAATAATGTTGACAGTGCTGATACAAATACAGCTGAAGAAATAATGCTTGAAAAAAAGCACAAATTCCATGATGATCTGAATGAAAACATGAAATCTAAATTTGGCATGCATATGCCATACTTCAAAAATCAAAATAATATTTTAGCATTCAGAAAGAGTAAAATGAATAAAATGAATAAAAATGAATCACTGAGTTTGAATAAACAAAAAGATACTGCAAAACCATTAGTTGGGACAGCATCACCAAAGCTTGCTAAACGGAAAGAGGATAATGTTAGTGAGGTGTGTGAAGCAGAAGTAGATAAGATTCATAATAGTGAAATATCAAAGGCATCTCCTCGGGCAGCTGTAGAAGAAGAATACTCACAACAGAAAACAGAAGTACTCTCTGAAATATCAAAATCATTGGATTCCAAAGGAATTACAACCTCTGATGATATCAGCAACAAAAGTGATAAAACTGTAGCTAATGAATGTGCATCTTCTACCAATGAAATGGAGAAGTCTGAAAGTGCCTCTGAAGAACTGCCTGAGCTAACCTTGCAAACTGACTATGGACCAAATGAAGATACTGATATGCATCAGCAAGCTCCATTAGAGAAACCTGCACCATCTGTAAGAAAACACAGATATTTCCCAAACTATTTTTCAAAACGTTCACTTTCAGGTTATACAGATCCACCTGGGGAAAAACTAGAGATCAGCTGCTGTCCAGGCAAAGAAAAAGATGGCGGTGATAAATGCAAAAAAAAAGGTGCTGAGGAGAAAAAAAATACGAAGTGTATTAAAGTATCAGAACCTGGTTGTGTAAAGCCAAAACGTAGTACTCTCTGTACACCACCTATGCCTAATGATGCTTGTAACAAAAGAATGCCACCTGCACCATCTTATTCAGAATGCATAAAAGCTCCACTTCCTCCAAAAGTCTATGGAGAATGCAACCCAATTAAAGACCTTGAATGTCCTGGTGAAAAACAGCGAAAGGAATATGATGCATGTAAGAAAAAGCTTGTATCAAATCCATGTGGTTCTGAAAAGAAAAATAAGCCAACAGACGAAGAGACTCACAAAACAGATAACACATGTCCACCTGATGAACCATGTCCAGAGCCTTATAAAAGTCAAAAAACAAAGGGGTACTCCTCAGGATCACCAATGAAATGCCAATCCAGACATTTTTCCAATTTTCTGTTTCCAAATGACATCTCTAAGAGGTTTTACAGCACTTCTGAAAATGAGAATGCACTGTTAAGTCTTAGAAATACATCTACAGTTTACCCTAATCCTATGCTTTCAGTGTCTTCATTTTATCACAAAAAAGTGGAATGCAAGGGTGGTACTTGTGGAGAAAAAAGTAGAACATGCAAAGGTAAAAAAGAAGAGAAGAAATCTAAAAAAAAATGTGCAAAGATACACCAGGACGGATGTATGATTCCAAAGTCAACCTTGTGTGTTCCTCCCACAAATTTTGAAAAATGTAACAAAGTTCTGGCTCCTAAGCCATCTTACTCAGAATGCATGAGAAGTGTTGAAATACCTCCAAGGCCTTTTACCGAATGTGATCCAACTGTGGATCTTGAATGTCCCATAAAAAAAAGGAAAAATTATGATGCTTGCCGTCCTACAAAAAAACCTGATAATCTTTGTCCTGCGCCAAAGACAGATAAAAAAGCTATACAATGGAAGGATAATGCATGCCCAAAAGAAGAAGAGTGTCCAACTGGGAAGAAAGCCAGTACTGGATATTCTAATGAAGTAATTAAATGCCCCTCTTTGAATAAAACCGCAGCATATTTACCCTCAAGACGGTATTTTTCAAGTGCATCCAATAGAGACATTTTTAAGTGCTATTCAAGTCCAGCTCTAGATTCCAGCAGTTTATATGATGAAGAAATGATTTATTCTCCATTCATAGTTGCACAACACATGAGAAATGATAGTCACCAACATTCAAGTCATGAAAGAAACACACAAAAAGGTAAGCCATTTGTAACTCTAAGTGCTTCATATTGCAGTTCCCCAATATTCTTAGATTACATGGCTTTTAAAAGTTCAAACAAATGCAAAAATTACGTCGCTTTAAATAAAAATTTCCTTCAAAAAATTGCTCCAGATAGTAACAAAGATAAGGTAGCACAATGTACAAATTCCAAAAGGCCTGAAGATATAAGAGAGGCAGCAAAAGGAACAGGAATTACAGGCATGGAAATGGAGAGGCTCTCTGAAGAGGACATTATTTTAAAGAAATATAGACTTAGTAAGAGTTATGTACCCATACCAAAATACTTGACCTACAGCTGTCTGCTGCACCATACACAACAAGATATGGTTTCAGAAAGAGCTTACTGTACTTGGAGCACTGTCAAACAGTCTACAAGAGGTGCACCTCAAGAGAATATCGGAAGCATAAGACAATATGCTTGTAAAAGAAAGAATGGTGAACCATGTCCACATACACCCAAAGATGAAAAGGATCATAATATGGTTCCTTGTAAAAAAAAGGACTCTCTCAATGAACCATGCAAAGGAAAGATCCCTCCCACTGATAAATGTCCGGTGTGCCCCAAAGATGAAAAAGAACCAAGAACAACTCCTTGTAAAAAAAAAAGAACTGACTCTCTCAATGAACCATGTGTATATGAACCTAAAGAGGAAGAGAAAAAAGAACAGAAAATAAGTGCAGAGAAACCCTTTTGTGACTGTCCTCCACCAAAGAAGGATAGACCTTGTGGATGTGCTCCACAAAAGAAGATGAAAGTAGTAGCACCTCCAAGAGTAGTGAAGGCTCCAGTACTAGATTGTCCTAAGCCACCAAAGAAAGTACAACACAAATGTGAAGAAGAAATACCACCACCACCACCCCCACCTCCTCCAAAACCTGTTGAGACTTTCGCAGAGTGTCCTCAGCCAAAACCAAAACCAAAGCCTGATAGGCCATGTGAAGAAGAACCAGTAGTTGTGGAAGAGCCAGCAGTCTGTAGAAATAAAGAACCAGCTCCTACTTTTGTACAGTGTCCCATGCCAAAGTGTAAAGAAAAGAGAAAATGTGAACAATATGAACCTCCCTCTGAATCTTGCAAGGAGACAAAGAAACCCAAATCTCCTCTCTCTGAACCTTGCAAGAAACAGAAACCTGAATGTCCACCTAGGCCAAGCAAAAAGAAATGTCCAGGTATATCACAATTTATCATAAGCTCTAGTTCATCACATTCATCAGGTATTCCAGTTAATATATCATGGGCCAGAGTCAGGTTTTACTATAAAATGGCTAGAAATTATTCCACAGAAGCAGATAAAGCTTCAGTAATTGTTGGAAGAAAATCAGGATTGTGTTTTGGGGGCTTTTCCTTTTGGCAAGAAATAGCTAAAACCAATATAGTTCAGAAATTGCAATATAAAAGAAACAGCTCAAAAAATGCATCCTCCATAAAAAATATAAGAAATGTATGCTCAAAAGCTAATGTAAATGTAATGTTACAATTCCTAAGTAACATGAAAACTCCATTCAACTTTTTAAAAGTGATGGAATGCTATCGAGAACATCATTTTAAACAACAGTTCAGGTCTGCTAAATATGCAGTTGCAAACATTGAGCATAAAAAACAAACTTCTCCATTGTATACTCAATACAAATCTGTAAAT
Source organism: Tenodera sinensis (assembly GCA_030765045.1). Taxonomy (NCBI): domain Eukaryota; kingdom Metazoa; phylum Arthropoda; class Insecta; order Mantodea; family Mantidae; genus Tenodera; species Tenodera sinensis. Next base: position 82,813,685 of record CM060963.1, read on the forward strand.
GAGTCCAGAGATAAACTCAGCATAATTTCGCCCAAAAAAATATCTGACAAAAAACAGAAACTTCCGCCTTCATTTTCTGAATACATGCATTTGAAATCAAAATCACAGAAATCCAGTGGTAAAAATAAAGCAGCTGCGTCAAAACAGAAAGCAAAACAAAATTCTATAAACACTTCTGCACGCAAGGAGAAAAAAATGATACCATGTGTAAAAATACCAGTTACAGCAAAGTCCATTCCATCCATCAAACAAATCACTTCACCAATAACTAACTCACCACCTAAAGCATCCAAAGCCTCAACTTCACCAATAACTAATTCACCACCTAATGCATCCAAAGCCTCAACTTCAAAGTCATCGCCTATTTTACTGCCACCTCCAAAATCTTACAATTCATCTCTCTCCCCACTTCCAGCAATTTCATCAGCAGTGACAGAAGCACAGTCAACACAGAATGCTTCAAAAGCAGAAGAAAATCCATCATCTTCATCCTCTTCTTCTCCAACACCTTCATCACCATCACCTGAGCTTCCACAATCAGCATCTTCACAGTTAACACCACCATTACACATAAGAGATAAAAAAATACCCACTGGATTGCCTTCAGGTGCGTGCTTACCTAAACCAGTGTCATCTCCAACTAGGCGATTGCCAGCATCACAGATTGTCCCTCCAGTTGTTTCTAATTCATGTTCATCAGCATTGCGGTCATCAGTAAAATTAGCATCATCAGTAAAATTAGCATCATCACGAGCACCATCCTCAATATCAAAATGTTCACCCTCATCAGTAGTTCAGACTCCACTACCACGTCCATCACCACATCCATCTGTTACATGTTCACCAAAATCATCAAAATCATTACAATCCTCAAAGGCACCATCATCATCATTAGCAAAAATGTGTGCCTGGCTATTACCTGATATAATATCTAAGATATTAAATAAAGAAAACAATCTTGAAATGTGCCGTGGAAAGAAAAAATGTACAAAAGAAGATTTTTGAAGTAAACCAGATGATGTGAATTGCAAAGAAAAAGTCTACTCTCAAGATTCTGAACAACCCATAAAGAAATAATACTCATGATACAAAATGTTATTACTGCACCACTTAAATCTATTATGAATATTGCTTTAAACCTGGAGGGATTATTTTATGATTATGTTAATATCACAGAGTACTAAGTTCATCATTGCCTGTAGCTTTTATGTATTTTAGCTAATATATACATAAAATTTGTAATCCCTATAGACTGCAACAGCTTGTTAACCACTTGCCTTTTAGCTCATGTTCTGTATAATGTACTAATTTGATGCCAAGTGATGAAATTAAATTGTATGGTTATGAAATTTCTCTTTTCATGTATGAGTTCAGTTTGGTTTATTTGTTCTTTTCAGAAGCAAATGGGGAGGAGTAATATGATAACAAATGACTCTTAATGTTGGAGAAAGAGTTCTGACCCTGGCATGTCGCTTTGTCACATCCTAACCATACTCCTGCTCATATAATAACATCTCAAAATCTTCAGTAATGTTATAGCAATAATGAAGATTATACTAATTTATTTTTGATGTAACCTATAAACAATTAATAGACATTTCATAAAATGTAACATTTTTATCTTATTGTAAAGCATGTGAATAAACCAAATTGAAAAGTTGAAATTAAAATGTGATACATTTATCAAGTGGCTAAAATGATAAATGAGAATGTGGGTGTGATTTTTCATTAGAAATATTCAGGAATTATACATTTAAACCTTAATCCCTTCACCATTATAAATGGAAGCATTTTACAAATTTGCACTATTTTCTTTACATTATAAATAAAATGGTTCTGCCAAGCTACATTTGCGGTTGATAGCTGCAGTAAGTTCTAATTTTGCTGTATTCATGTTATAGTAATGAGCATTGAAATAGGTAAAGTACACCCTCATTATTAATATACTAAACATTTCTATGGTAATAGTAAAGTGAATTGGATGTATTGACCATTATATTACTCACTTATTAAAAATGGGACATGTTTTGAGAGCTCATTTGCTTTCATTCTCAACCTGATGCCAGCTCTATGGTTTATTTGTACATCAAACATTTCTCTGTATGCAGTGGTTCTTTTGTATGCAAATTGTTGCTGTTCTCTTACATTGCTTCTAAATGAGTTAAATATGGATGTTAAATCCTATGATTAGTTTTTTCTGTATTCAGGGCATCAACTGCAGCTTGCTTGCACATTAGAATGAAAGCAAATGGATCTGAATATATGAACACTATCCCAAAGTGCTATTACTTTCTCTACTGGTAAGTAGAGGAAGTATTGTATTCCACCCAAAAATTTGATGTGGAGATTTCACTGGAAATATATGTTTTGAGGTCCTCTGAATAAAAAAAACATTTTTAGAAAAAGGTCTGTCTGTGTTGTGTGTCTGTCAGTCTGTGGGCAGCATAACTCGAAAACCAAAAGTCGGTTGAAAACCAAAGTTGGTATTTAAGTTTAATGTCTTTAAGGTATGTGACATGAAGATTTTGAAGAAAATTTCCCCACCCTAAACTACCCTTTACATGGAAAATGTTTTGAAAATTTTGGTTTTCTTGAAAATAGCTAACAATTTTGATTAAAATGCCATATGTTTAAGATATTTGTATCACAAATTAAATGTATATTTTGAATTTTCTGCCTATAGCCTATGTAGTCCTGTTTACTCTGGATGACTTTTGAATAACTGGTAAACCATAAGAGATAGACAAAATCTTACTACACAAAAAAATCTAGATCTCGCTAAAACACACAATTTATCTAATATTTTTTTTTTTTATTTTGTAGAGCAAACCATTTCGGAGATATTCCTTATTATTTGTGCCAGTTTCTGAAAACTTAAAACTTTCATGAAATGGAACATCATTGTTCATTGTTTTATATGTTAAGGGTGCAAACAGAACGGAACCTCAAAGCTTTAAAAGATTTGACTATCATTGAAATCCTACTGTTTTCCCATATTCTTCTTGCACCTACAAGAAGATAAATAATCAGATTATTTCTGCAAATGTTTATCTCAACATAAAGAAGATAGAGGAATAAGAGTTTGTAAGAATGGTTAGCATAAGAGTAGAGAAAGTCATGTGAGTGCAACATAGATTTTTTTTTGCTTTCTTTGTTTATGATGGTATGAGGATTTTGAACTCCAGAGATATATATTATATCTCACTTGTTGGTCTGGGTGGCTCAGTTGTTTAGACGCTGGCCTACTGATCCCAAGTGTGCTTAAAAACTACAGCTTCATGTCAGTAGATTTACTGGCATGCAAAGAACTACAGGACGAAATTCCGGCACACCAGCAATGCTGATGTGATCCTAGCAATTGACAGCATTGTTGAACAACAAAATCAAATAATATACCTCACCTTAAAACCAAGAATAAATGACATAAAGCATAAACACTTGTAGTATTGCCACACTGTTATGGGATGCAACTGAGCACAAAGCTACTGTAAGATCTACAGTCATCTGTATATTACCTAAAACACTAATATTCCATGAAATACATCAAAATCACTGTAGAATTAAAAATACAATAGCTACCCAGTCTTATTTGATTTATGATCCTTTATAGACCTCCCTTTTACTGCATTAAGAATTATAAGCGTTTTGTATATTTATCAATGACATGATTTACATACTGAACTGCAGTAAAGTGAAACTGGAATTAAAATAGTTTTGGCAGTTACATTTTGTTTCACTCACGTATCTTTAAAACTAATGCAGTAAATTGTGTTTTCTTGAACACCCATTGAATCACAAACTGCATATTGTGCTTGAATTAACATAACTTGGATATCCTGACAGTTCCCCCGGCCATGCAATCCTGTCACGGTCTATTGGCTACTTCAAAGTCAAACCTGGTTGTCTTAAAACAGACCCCTGTGCCACCCCACTACCACATATGTAACACATGCCAAGGGAACTGTCAGGTTAATATTATGATGGCAAGGGAATTGAAATGACTGCTGGTGAAGGGATTAAAAGTTGAACATATTCAGAACCTGAAAGCTTTAAGATGTCAAACACAATTGACAACAGCACATTTTTTATATTTTAATTACAAGAAAACATCCAATGTGGTCACAATCACATGACTACAATATCCATTTCATTGTTTCCACAAACAGCTTAGTGTAAAATGTTATTCTTTACACTAAATACAATAAATATCTCTGAAAAATGACTTTATATTTTAGGCAATGCTCCAATGGTCATTTTTTTTAAGCAAAAGACTTGAGACAATTTGCAGCCACTAATTAGTGTATATTTGTGTACCATGATTAGCAACAATTTATCAGGTTGAGAATACAGTTTAGCAAAACATTGTGGGCTTGTTTTGCTGAGATTTTCTAAACTTTTGAAGTTCAGAAGCTATCTACAGTTTGTGATTAATGCCATTGCTTTTTGCAATATGTGAAAAATCAAACAGTTTATATTTCTACATTTTGGAGCATTTTGATGAGTTCGAGGAAGATTCAGTTCAGAAGGTATCTCTTAAATGAACTCAAATATGTGTCAGTTGTACAGATTAAAAAAGGTCTGGATTAAAAGAAATAATGAGACAGACAGTTTCATCCTTTCCATTGTAATGCACAATACTGTGTAGAACATATAGCATTTCCTGATACCATTGTGTATCTTCCAACTTTTGTGCTTTGTGTCCTCATACACATTCTGTACATTTATTGTTGCAAAATGGTTCTTTTTGTTCCTCTAGTAATTACCTATAGTTGGCAGAGGAAATATTACATTCCACCCATAAAATTTTATATCCAGTTTTACTGGAAATACTGGTTTTTGAGATTCCCTAAACCTAAAAAGGCCTATGAACAGTATAACTCAAAAGCAAACATTCAGATAAATGCCAAATATACAACCCTAAAATTTGTCATCATTTTATCAAAAAATGAGCCTAGTGACTGATTAACATATCAGTACCCAGGCAACCAGGCTTGGCTTGGCTTTTTTCTTTTTGGTAAAACTTTTTTTTTTGAGAAATACTTACTTAGATACACTTGAAAAGCAAAACATATCAATTTTCATCACAATCGTTAGAACCACTTCCAAGATACAAGAGATAAATATTTCATAAGCATCATCATTTCGACTGTAATAGGCTATACATAGGCCTACCCCACAGACAACCACCTAGTTTGAGTTTTCTGTTGAGCATTCTTCCACCATGAGTTCAGTTCTTTGGTGCTGCTGTAGACTAACTTACAGGGTGTGAATACATTGGCCAAGGCCCCTTCATCTTTCCACAAAGTTATTACATGTATTCCTTTACCCCAGTCATTTGCTCATTAATCTTCTCCAATAACTCTTATCTTCATATCGAACATTCCTGTTCAATTTGGCCTCCATTTTTGCTTCCATCTTTTCCATTCTGATTCTTACATTTTTCAATTTGGCTTCCATCTTTTATTTCCATCTGCAGCATTCCAGAAGTCATTTTTTATTTCCCATATGTTCATGCTGGCTAATATTTGCCTACCTCGGTAGCATGATTGTTAGTGTGTCTGCCTCGCATTCAAAAGGTTGTGAGTTCGAATCTCGGCTTAGGCTAAGTTATCTAGGTAAGGTTTTTTCCGAGGTTTTCACTTATCCTGAGAAGACAAATGTCGGGTAACTTAAAGCTCCATGGACCTTGGGCTCATTTGAGCATCATTTCACCCGTTTCATTCATTCACCGTCCAATATGCATTACGTTGGAGGACGTTAATTTAAAAAAAAGATTTAAAAATTAATTATTATTGGCTAGTATTTGTTTCATTAACTTCTCCATATTGCTGTTTTTCGTCATACTCTAGACAGCAATTGTGACAATTTTACTCCTAACATTTCTTTGTTTTATAAAAACACCGGAATGACACTAAGCAAAAACACTGTTGAACAATACCAAATACTACAGGAAAAAAAGCTGGTAGCCATGAAGGTAATACATATTTCTATTTCAATCATATAGAAAATTGTATGAATTGTTCATTGAAGAGGGAATAGAAAAAGAAGTGTTATTGTGTTTCATAGACAAAACATGAGTAGAAAAAATTGTGAATGTTACACATTGCATTTATATTGCAAATGTATAGAAAAATATATGAATTGTTTATAGAAGAGGGAGTAGAGAAGGACATGTGAATGTGTTATGTAAAAGAAAAGCTGGTAGAAAAAACTATGTGAATATAATATGTTGCATAGTAAAATGGATTGCATAAAAACCTTGGCTGTGGAAAATCACATAGATAGACCAATTTTCTTGGTAATCAGTCAACCAGTTTTGGAACTTATTTACCAACCTCACACATACCAACATCCATTTATATATAGCATGAATTGTATGTTGAAGAGCAGGTGGAGAATAACATGTGAACTGTTAGGTCAAACAAAAGTGAGTAGAGAAAGTGATTTGAATGTAATATAGTTGCATTTCTACTTCAAACATATAGGAAATCAGCAGTGCCATGGCTGAGTGGTTAGAGCATTCACCTAGCACCTAAGTGGCCCAGGTTTGATCCCAGGGACCCACATATACTCATGGTGAACAAAGAGGCATCAGAATGGGTTTTCTCCAGGTTCTCTGGTTTCTCCCACTACTCATTCCACCAATTGCTCCATTATCACCTTTCCAATCATTGATTTTGCCTGCATTTCATATCATTCTCTTCCTCACTATCATACCTGGTGTTTGGCTGACCACCTGCTTCCAGGCCTTCACTCTGCCTAGTCCATAGGTTCCTGTGCTCCCCGACAGACATCTGACTTCGGGCACTGGCTTGTAAATCCTAGGGGGTGTAAATCCTGTATAAGGGAATGGTAATCAGGTAAAGAAAAAAAAAAAAAAAAAGAAAAAAAAAGAAACATATAGGAAATTGTGTGAATTGTATTGCTGTATCCCAAAGTGAGATGCAACCTGGCTGAATGGGAACCAGCAGGAACTGGGAGCGGCATTGAAAGCCTTTGGTCACAAACCACTGTAGTCAGGTGAAGATTCATAGTTTATTATGGAGTAACATGTACATTAAGTCTGAATTACTTTTAGTAACTTGCCCAAAATTTAAGGTATCTTTGGTCCGATTTTCTTCCCTCTTTGTTATCTCCTTTAATAGCTGTTCTGCATCTCTTAGTTGCTCCATTTTATATGCTGTTTTTCTAAAATTTTCACAGCCACTCCATCCCTTCAATGACATTTTATTACAAAGACCTAGTGGGCGAACTGTATACTCATCCATTCTAATTTTGATTCCATCTTACCTAGATCTGTAAATATTACTACTTTCCACATAGAATTATATAACTGTGAGGATCCTTTATTCAATGTCCGGTTGATAATGGAGCAAAGCTGGCTTCTGAAACAGGTTCTGGGAAATTTTTAAAAAGTGAGTGTTCTTTAGAGTTATTGACTCAAATCCTATTTTAATGAGATCCTTAATTGTTAAAATACAGTCCAGTTTTCCAGCTGATACTCCCTTCGTATGTGGTTATTCCTGCCACTAGTGTTAATACTAGCAGTATCTACATTTGCAACAAAATAACCCTAAATTAATATAGGTTCCCCATTAATAAAAGGGTTTTACTCAGTTCACATGCACCTTTTGCAACTGTTGACCTCTTTTTACTTTCTCTACTGGTAAGTAGGGGAAGTATTGTATTCCACCCAAAAATTCGATCTCGAGATTTCACCAGAAATATATGTTTTCAGACCCCCTGAATCCAAAAAAAAGCATTTTTAGAAAAAGGTCTGCGTGTGTGTATGTGTTTGTCTGTGGACAGCATAAAGATTTTGAAGCAAATAGCCCCATCCTAAACTACCCTTTACATGGAAAATTTTTCAAAAATTTTAATCTTCTTGAAAATGGCTCTAATGATTTTGTTTAAAATGTCACATATTTGAGATATTTTTATGACACATGAAATGTATATCTTGAATTTTCTGGTTATAGCCCCTCCTTACTCTGGACGACTTTTGCATAATTTGTAAAACGTTAGAGATAGATCAAATCATTCTATACAAAAAATGTGTTGTCAGCTAATGCTGGATTTCTGACAATGAAGTCATTAATTAATCCTCTTGCTCCCCAATATTTTTCACTGATGGATGGGGGGCTAGAAGTGGCCGGGCATGTTTGAAGGTGGTCTCGGTTCATTTCCTCTTGCAGATCACATAGAGGACAGAGTGATGAAGAATATATCCCAATTCTGTTTAAATGTTTTGCCAGACAATCATGTCCTGTAATCAACCTAAAGGTTGCAACTGCCATTTTTCGAGGATACTCAGGAATTACTGTTTGAATGTTTGGTAGTTCCCATCTTTTATTTTTTGATTTTTCATAGTAATATTTTTCAATAATTTTTTTGAATTCAGAGTTGAATAATCTTTTAGCCGCATAAAATGGTAGATTAACTATAGATTTCTGTACACTGCTGGTACCGTTTTTTTGCAAGAAAATCAGCTTTCTCATTACCACTCAGTCCACAGTGAGCTGGTATCCATTGGTAGACTAGGTGTTTTTGAAGTGCTGTTAGGTGGGTACGGATTTTCCAACATTCTATAATTGTTTGGTTTTTTGGTGACAACTTGGAAGTAATTGCTATAATTGCCACTCTGGAATCTGAGAGAATAACTGCTTGCTGAAAATGTGAAATTCTGTGCAAAAGATTTTGTAGGGCCATTCGAATTGCTTCAATTTCTCCATCAAAGTGTGTACTTCCATAACTTAAAGTTTTGTAATAGGAAAAGAGGTGACATGTGACTCCAGCACCTGCTCCATCTTGGTTTGATATCAATGATCCATCAGTATAAATATGGAGCCATTCATGTTCTGGAAATCTAGTATGGATTGTCTCTAATGCCAATAATTTTAGAACACTAGTTGGAGTATCACTTTTCTTAACTTCTTCTGTCAGGTGTAAATAATGTGTGATGTCTAATGTATGTGTCGGATTGACTTTAGATATGAAGTTTCCCTTTGAATTAGGAAGGTGTACATTTTTCTTGATGTCTTGAATTTTGGAAAGAAAGCTCTCCTGCGTCTTTAGTGTACATGTAAAATTTCTCTTGTGCGATGTATTGAATGGGAGTCTGATCAACTTTTCGTGTTGAATAAGAGCTGCTTTTTCTATTTCATATTCAATGGGGTATTGGTTGGTTAGTATTTCCAAAGCTGCTATTGGTGTGGTTTTGATAGCACCTGTAATTAATCTCAGACTTTGGTTTTGAAAGATTTGAATTTTTTTTGTGTTTGCTGTTACAAGAACTTCGCTGCAATAAGTAAATAATGGCTTTATATATACATTGTATGTTGTGTTAAGAGTTGCTCTGGAACATCCCCACTTCATTCCTGTTAGACGTTTTAACAGTGAAAGGTGCCTCTCTACTCTTTGTATTACATTTTCTATTTGTTTGGTCCATGTAAGTTTAGTATCAAATGTAACTCCTAAATACTTTGCTTCCTTTGTTTCTGTAATTGTTGACCCTCAAAATTTAGTTTTATTTTTAGTGGTTTCTTTCTTAGTGAAAAGATTTGGTATTTTAATTTTTAATTTTAATTTTAATTTGGTCCACTTTTGTAGGTTGGTTAAGGATTGTTGCATGGTTTTTTCTAGTTCTGTACTGTTGTTTTTACTTTCTCTACTGTAAGTAGGGGAAGTATTGTATTCCACCCAAAAATTCTTTGTCGAGATTTCACCAGGAATATATGTTTTGAGACCCCCTGAATCCAAAAAAAGCATTTTTAGAAAAAGGTCCATGTGTGTGTCTGTGTGTCAGTCTGTGTGTCTGTGTGTCAGTCTGTGGACAGCATAACTCAAAAACGAAAAGTCGTTTAAAAACTAAAGTTGGTATTTATGTTTAATGCCTTTCAAAGATGCGACACCCTAAACTACCCTTTACATGGAACATTTTTCGAAAATTTCGATTTTCTTGAAAATGGCTCTCACGATTTTTATTAAAATGTCATATGTTTCAGATATTTTGATGGCAAATGAAATGTATATCTTGAATTTACTGGCTATAGCCCCTGTAGCCATATTTACTCTGGACAACTTTTGCATAACTGGTAAACCGTTAGAGGTAGACCAAATTATGCTATACAAAAAATGTAGATCTTGCTAAAATACAAAATTTATGTCTCAATAAATTTTCTTGTAGGGTGAACCATTTCGGAGATATTCCTTGTTATGTGTGTGAGTTTCAGAAAACTTAGAACTTTCGTGAAATGGATCATTGTTGTTCATTTTTTTATATGTTAAGTGTGCAAAGACAACAGAATCTCAAACATTTGACTATCGCACAAAGCCTACTGTATTCTAATATTACCCTTGCACCTACAAGGAAATAAGCAATAATTTGTACAAATGTTTATCTCAACTAACAAGAAAGAAGATATAGGAATAAGAGTTTGTAAGAATGGTTAGTTCAAGAGTAGAGAAAGTCATGTGAGTGCAACACATCAGATTTTTTTAAACTATGTCTGATCACCGTTTAATATCCAATCGCTTAGTTTTGAAAACAAGCTATTTTCCTGAATAATGATACATGTTTCTTAATTTTCTATATCATTTTGTATCTTCTTGTGCTCCAGGCTTACTTATTTACATTCAAAAATCCTTCTAGAGCATCTCTTAGCAAGCAATATCTTCCTTCCAAATCTGAGCCAGTTTTATTTCGTTTTGAAGTCCACATTACTAAGTCATCAGCAAATAGTGCACACTTCACACCTGATTCTTGTATTTGTTGTGGCCGATCGTTAATAAATATATTAAAAAGTTTTATGCTGAGCACTGTGCCTTGTGGTAAGCCATGGTATACTTGTTTATATTTAGATATATTTCTTCCATATCTGGTAGCAATAAAACGTTGTGTTAGGAAATGACATAGCCATGAAAACATTGGACCTTGCATTCCTATTTTTTTTAGTTTCTTTGGTAGTTTTGTTCTGCATATAGAATCATATGCACTTTGGAAATCAATAAAAACTGATACATTATCTTCTTTTCTATTGAAGGAGTCTTTGATTTCTTGACTGAGAAGTAAAACTTGTTCAATTGTAGAGTGGAGCTCTCGGAATCCAGCTTGACATGGGGATATTAAATTTGGTGATTCTAGAAACTAATTTAACCTATTTGACACCATTCTTTCTATCACTTTTGCTATTATGCTAGTAAGAGCTATTGGTCTAATTTTTTATTTCTGATGCTGTTTTATCTTTCTTCAAGAGTGGGACAATTTATGCTTTTTGCCATTTGGCAGGTAAAGTGGTGTTCCAGAATAGATTGTAGAGCTTTAGTAGTTATTTTTCTGTTTTTCCAAGATTTTTTATGAACTCTGGATGTATATGATCTAGTCCAGGAGACTTTTTGTTTTTTAGATTATTAATTGCAATGTCCATTTCTTGCATATCAAAATTTTGAAAAAAGATATTGTATTGAGTGTTAGGATCACATTCTCTTTCTTGTTTCAGATCTTTCTTAAATTGTTTACGTTCCTTTTTATTATTTCTTGTTACTTTATGTGAATTAGCATATTTATTGAATGTTTCGGCTATGGCTGCATCATTTGTTAATATTTTATTGTTGTGTATGATATGTAGGTGTGCTGATGCTTTCTCTCCTGTCCTTGACATTTTTTATGAACTTATGGGCTTTGTTGCTGTTTTTTCTAAGAAATTATTAAAGTGATTATTTTTAGCTGTATTAATTTCTTTTTTTAGTGAGGCACATTTCTTTCACCATATTTGTGTATCTGATATGTTTTTTATTTGTTCAGCTGTATTTCTAGCTATATCCCTTTGCTTTTTCAGTTCTTCTAACTGGGGGTTCCCAAAGGGTTTGAAATTTTTTATTCTTCCACGAGGAATATGTTTTTTTGCAGTTTCTAGGATGACTTTACAGAAATTTTTGCTCATATGATCTGGGTGGTCATGCAGCTGTGAGTTTGTTTGTTCTTTGAATTTATGTTCCAGTTCAGTTTTATATTTGTTCCAATCTGCTTTTTTGAAGTTCCAATACAGATTTGTGTGATTTTGACTATTTGTATTATCTAGTTTTATATCAGCAATTACTGCTCTGTGACCAGAACTTGGGTCTTCTATAACTTTTTTAATTTTTGAAACAATATCTGTTGTAGCTAACAAGAGGTCTAGGTTACTGTCTGCTCGAGAGTAATGTATGAGGGTTGAGGGATCTTCTTTATTATAAATCAGTTCAAAGATTGTGGTATTCAAAAATTCTTCCACTATCTTCCCTGTAGAATCCACTTTTTAATAACCCCATTTTTTGGAATGGGCATTGAAATCCCCAATTATGATTGTTTTACTTAATTGGTCAATAAGCAAGAGATCTGGTTCATTCCTGGGAGGATTGTAGATACTGTATAAATTATGTGTTTTGTTATCCCAAAAATTTAGTTTTATTAATTCAGCTTTATTTATGTTATCCATTTCTTTAACAATTTGAAAGGAGGATTTAATATCCTTTTTGACTCCAACTAATATTCCACTACTTATCTGTCTATCTGGGTAGTAGGTGTAGTAAAAATCCAGTAAAATTGAAGTACTTAAGTTGATCATTTGTTAGATTTGCTTCCTATATGACAAATATATCTATGTTATAATCAAATACAATTTTATTCAGTTCTACCCTTTTTGTTTGTGTGAGACCACCCACGTTCCATTCTAGAATTCTGATGTTAGATCTTCTATTAATATAATGTTTTGGTTCTTGAGAAGTAGTCCCCGCCCAGAGATCCAAATGGGGGACTTTTAACTCTTGAACATTTCACCCCTTGAGTCATAATATTGAAGAGACTTAGTAGTAATAGTACCGCTTTTTAGAGAGCACCATATTTTTATGTTTTGGCGGTTACATTGCTCTCTCACAACCCCCAGAATATCTGGAGGACCACACCTGTCGTTGGTTTATGGGTCTCACTGACCTGACCGGGAGAGCTATCAAAATAAATTTACCGACCATATCCTCTGGTTACCAATCAGAGGACGTGTTACATGCCATGACAGTTCAGCATATTAGGGGTTAAGATTTTATAGAGAAATTAGAGAAATGGAGAGGTTGGAGAAATAAAGACTCCCTAGCCCTCAGGAACCCTAATAGCATCGGGGTCGGAAGAGAACAAGAGATGACAAAGGTAAGGTCAGATAGAAAAGTTACAGTGAGGAGCAAAACACCAGTAAGTGGAAGTAATGTTCTGCTCAGCTTGAGTACCTTGTGGTTATAGTACTAACTCCCTTCTTAAATTCTTTCTGATATTAGAAAAACATTTACTAGCTATGTACTCTTTCCTTTTTTGTTTAGATACAATAGCACTTTCTTTCTCTTTCGCAAATCTCTTGAAAACTCTGAACCTCTGGCTGTGAATTGTCCTTTGTATTCTATTATCTCCTAGACATTGTATAAAACAGATACTTCTTAGTTTATCAGAATAGCTAAAATTCCCTCCCTTTCAGAGTCTACAATTTCCTACTACGGCTTCTCTAAATTTGGCTGTTAACTTTTGCACTCTATTAATCCATGCACTTATTTATTACCTTTGACTTTTCTTGCCTAGCTGCACAGTGTAATAGTAAAGGGTTTGTTTCTCAACGTAAGAATTTCTCAAATATTCCCTTCATCCCATGTTTCCAGTTTTTGGTGGTTAATAAGGCTCCCCCTATCTTCATTAACAGCAATTTAAGGAAGATTGATGCTTTCTCAGGCTTAACCACCTCACATGCAGTATCTACATCTGCCATACACTCAACTATTACATTTTTGTTGCCACTAAATGACAGAGTAAGTTTTAAAGCTTCCTGTGGTGAAATAAAGTCACTGTTACTACTGGACACTGCCATTTCAAAAGAAACAAGGACTCATCGTTAAGATGTCTGACTCGCAGATTCTTCCATGGTCTCAGCATTCTCCGCTGACCCCAAATGCAGATTTTCACTTGCTGGAACAACTGCACTTCCTTGGAACTCCTTTGAGTCCTTTGCTCCTGTGGTAATTTATCCTCAGAATCTGGATTCGTTGCTGTCCATTGCAATCAACTTTTGCCCACTTCTGTTTGTCCTCCTCAGGGTACAGCTTTTCTTCTTTTCTTGTTTGTCACCTGACTTTGGATTTGTAGATTAAGTAACCCCACACCTGATACCACATTATGTTGCATCCCAAAGTGAGACACACACTGGCCAAGTGGAAACCAGCACAAAGTGGGAGGGGCATTAAAAACCTTTGGTAACAAACCATTGAGTAGTCAGGTGAAGATTCATAGTTTCTTATAGAGCTGGATGTACGTTAAGTCTGAATTACTCTTGGTTCCAGTCAGTCTACCTTCAATGATGAAGAAACTGAGAATGTGTGAATGGACTCTACAACAACGCAGAGTATGACCAGACGGTCATTCCAACTATGCGAAGGTGAATGGCAACTGTCAAAGACTGATAAGCACTGCTGTGAGCTATGGCAATACTGTCTACAGAAGAGCTGCTCAAAGTCCCCAAATCGATGGTTTATGTGTATAATAGAGGTTCTTGAAACTCAGCTAAATGACCACTCACATGATTGCTTATTCTGAAGTTGTTTTTTTAAAGATGCTGTCAATTGCTAGGATGTGCTGGAATAGTGTCCCTCAGGAGTTTACATGCCAGTAAATCTACTGACATGGAGCACACTTAAAAACTATTGGTCTGGGCCGGATTTGAACTTATGACCTTGGGATTGGTAGGCCAGCGTGTAACCAACCAAGCTACTCAGACTGACCCTATCTGAAGTTCACTGGCTACACAATCTTTAACATTAATAATTACTTTTTACTTTTTCTACTGGTAAGTAGAGGAAGTACTGTATTCCACTCAAAAATGTGATGTCGAGATTTCACCGGAAATATGTTTTGAGGCTCCTTCAATACAAAAAATGCATTTTTAGAAAAAGGTCTGTCTGTGTGTCTGTCAGTCAGTCTGTCAGTCTGTGGAAAGCATTATCTCAAAAATGAAAAGTTGGGTAAAAACCAAAGTTGGTATTTAAATTTAATGTCTTTCAAGGATGCGACATGAATATTTTGAAGAAAATAGCACCACCCTAAACTACCCTTTACATGGAAAATTTTTCAAAAATTTTAATTTTGTTGAAAACGGCTCAAACAATTTTGATTAAAGTTACATATGTTTAAGATATTTTTATGATAAATAAAATGCATATCTTGAATTTTCTGGCTATAGCCTATAAAGTCCTGTTTGCTCTGATGACTTTTGAATAACTCATAAACTGTGAGAGATAGACAAAATCTTACAGAGGTATTTTTTAGAGATGGCACGTGACCTTGGTCAGATGTGCGCAAGTGACATATCACGCAAAGCGATGATGGGGGTAAGTTTCTACCAGCAGCCTGCTGGCTAGTGGGTTAGAACTCGAAGAGATACTAACCAGACACCCCTTTTATCTTGCAATAGACAAGTGGACTAGACCATGAACTACTGCGCAACATTATGTCACACGCCACCTCTAAAAAATACCTCTGTACTATGTAGATCTACAAAATGTAGATCTCGCTAAAACATACAATTTATGCCTGAATAAATTTTTTGTAGAGTAAACCATTTCAGAGACATTCCTTGTTATTTGTGTCAGTTTCAGAAAGCTTAAAACTTGAGTGACATGCAACATTGTTGTTCATTTTTTATATGTTAAGCATGCAAAGAGAACGGAATCTCAAAGCTCTAAAAGATTTTACTATCGCTCAAAGCGTACTGTATTCTAATATTCCCCTTGCACCCACAAGGAAATAAGCAATAAAATAATTTCTTTAAATGTTTATCTCAAGTAACATGAAGAACATACAGGAATAAGAGTTTGTAAGAATGGTTAGTACAAGAGTAGAGAAAGTCATGTGAGTGCAACACATCAGATTTTTAAGTTTACTATTTAGGAACTCATATCTCCCTTGCTAATGGGGGGCTGCTTACCCTTTGCCTGTATGCTAAGAGTTTGCTTATTCTACAAACATCCTTTTGAAATACACAAATAGCACTTTGACTTTAGCCATTTACAATGCACGTTTATTACAATTCTTAATTTTCATGTTTTAGTTCTACCAACAAATAAACTATGATATACATATCTTATATATTTAAACGAGCAATTCTTGTGTGTATATATATATACATATATTTATTCCGCGCAACTTGGAAACGGCTCTAACGATTTTGATCAAATTTTGTATTCAGATAGAGTTTTGCCTTTTAAGTTCATCTATATAGGTGTAAAACCCCAAAAAAATGTGATTTTACATAAAAAATAACATTTTTTTATTCCCGCTTCTACAGTGCAATTCTTGTATATATTCCCCGTATTTCAGAAACGACTCTAAAGATTTGGTTAAATTTTTGTATACATGCATATTACATTCAGTGCTTTCTCTACTCACTTTTGGGTAACACATTCACATCTCTTTCTCTACTCAGTCTTCTAAAAACAATTTTCCATAAAAAAACATGATTTTGCACCAAAAACATTTTATCCCCACTTTTAAAATAAGTCATACCATGTTCTGTATGTTTGAAACAGAAGTGCTATTACATTCACACTGTTTTCTCCTCTCACTTTTAGGTAACACATTCACATCTCTTTCTCTACTCACTCTTTTGTAAACAATTTTCCATAAAAAGTGTGATTTTGCACCAAAAAACACTTTTATCTCCACTTTTAAAATAAGTCAAACCATGTTCTGTATGTTTGAAACAGAAGCGCTATTACATTCACGCTGTTTTCTCCTCTCACTATTAGGTGATACATTCACATCTCTTTCTTTACTCACTCTTCTACAAATAAGTCATGCAATTTTCTGTATGTTTGAAATAGAGATGTTGCATATTACTTTCACAGCGGTTTCTCTACTCACTTTTAGGTGGCACATTCACATCTCTTTCTCTACTCAGTCTTCTATAAACAATTTTCCATAAAAAACGTGATTTTGCACCAAAAACACTTTCATCCCCACTTTTAAAATAAGTCAAACCACGTTCTGTATGTTTGAAATAGAGATGCTGCATACTACATCACAGTGGTTTCTGTACTTACTTTTAGGTATCACATTTACGTCTCCTTCTCTACTTACCCTTCTATAAATAAGTTTCCATAAAAAACGTGATTTTGCACCAAAAACACTTTTATCCCCACTTTTAAAATTAGTCATACCATGTTCTGTATGTTTTAAATAGAAATGCTATTACATTCACACTGTTTTCTCCTCTCACTATTAGGTAACACATTCACATCTCTTTCTTTACTCACTCTTCTACAAATAAGTCATGCAATTTTCTGTATGTTTGAAATAGAGATGCTGCATATTACTTTCACAGCGGTTTCTCTACTCACTTTTAGGTGGCACATTCACATCTCTTTCTCTACTCAGTCTTCTATAAACAATTTTCCATAAAAAACGCGATTTTGCATCAAAAACACTTTTATCCCCACTTTTAAAATAAGTCATACCATGTTCTGTATGTTTGAAACAGAAGTGCTATTACATTCACACTGTTTTCTCCTCTCACTTTTAGGTAACACATTGACATCTCTGTCTCTACTCACTCTTCTGTAAACAATTTTCCATAAAAAGCGTGATTTTGCACCGAAAAACACTTTTATCCCTACTTTTAAAATAAGTCAAACCATGTTCTGTATGGTTGAAACAGAAGTGCCATTACATTCACACTGTTTTCTCCTCTCACTATTAGGTGATACATTCACACCTCTTTCTCTACTCATTGTTCCACAAATAAGTCATGCAATTTTCTGTATGTTTGAAATAGAGATGCTGCATATTACATTCACAGTGGTTTTTCTGCTTACTTTTAGGTATCACATTTACATCTCATTCTCTACTCACCCTTCTATAAACAATTTTCCATAAAAAACGTGATTTTGCACCAATAAAACACTTTTATCCCCCCTTTTAAAATTAGTCATGCCATGATCTGTATATTTTAAATAGAAATGCTATTACACTCACACTATTTTCTCCTTTCACTATTAGGTATCACGTTCACATCTCTTTCTATACTCTTCTATAAAGAAATCATGCAATTTTCTGTATGTTTGAAATAGAAATGCTACATATTATATTCATAGTGTTTTCTCTACTCACTCTTAGGTAACACATTCACATCTCTCTCTACTCACTCTTCTACAAATAAGTCATAAAATTTTGTGCATGTTTGAAATAGAAATGCTACGTATTACATTCATACTGTTTTCTCTACTTGCTTTTGGGTAACACACTCATAACTGTTTCTCTACTTACTCTTCCAGAAATAAGTCATACAATTTTGTGCATGTTTGATATAGAAATGCTGTATGTGACATTCACAGTGTTTACTCTACTCACTTTTAGGTAACACCTTCACATGTCTTTCTCCACTCACTCTTCTACAAACAATTCATATCATCTATACAACTTGAATGTTTGTATATACCTAACTGTTGCCATGAATCTTTTAAGGGCGCTGATGACCTAGAAGTTGAGCGCCCTTAAACCAAATCAATCAATCAATCAATCAATCATACCTAACTGTTAATCTCAAAAACCGCTTAACCGATCACCTCGAAATTCGGCACGTATATGTATTTTTTTTCATTGAGAGTTTTTATGGTAACAATTTTACTACACAATATATTTCTTTCAAATGGTTTTCTACTCGCTTTTCTTTTATGTAGCGCATTCATGTATCCTCTGTTTGCCCTTCAACATATAATTAATATAATATCCTAGGATTGAAATATAAATGCAGCGTATTACATTCACACGATTTCCTCTACTAATTCTTCCTTTACGAGACACAATCAGTCTTCTTTCGCTCTTCGTCCTTCAACATATAATTCATACAATTTGCTATATGTTTGAAACAAATACAACGTATTACATTCATACTACTTTCTCTACTAACTTTTGTTTTACGTAACAATTCACATGTTATTCCCTATGGTTTACCAACTTCATACATACCAAGGCCTATACATATCTTATGTTGAAGAGTGATTAAATTCCAAAACAGGTTGACCGATCGCCATGAAAAGTGACATATCTAATTTTTTTCATGGCAAAGGTTTTTATGCAATCCATTTTACCACGCAATGTATTACGTTCACATGGTTTTCTCTACTCCCTTTTCTTTTACCTAACATACTACTCCTTCTTCTGCAAACAATCCATACATTTTTGCATACACTTAAAATATAAGTGCAACGTATAACATTCACACGGTTTTTCTACTCATTTTTCTTTAGTAAAACACAATCACATTTCTTTCACTACTCCCGCTTCAACGAACAATTACGGACAATTCATACACTTTTCTATATGTTTGAAACATAAATGCGTAGTACATTCACATGGCTTTATCAACAACCTTTTCTTTCTGTAGTGTTTGATATTCTTCAACATTGCTTTTGCTTAGTGTCGCTCCGGTGTTTTAATAAAAAATAAAGAAATAGTTAAAAAAGTAAAGTAATCACAATTGGTGTCCGGAGTGCGACGAAAAGCACGATATGGAACAGTTGATGAAACAAATGTTAGCCAAGATGGATATAATGGGAAATGAAATGAATTCCGGATGCGGCAGAGGAAACAAATATGAAAACCGGATTGGAAAAATGTAAACTACGGAATAGAAAATATGGGAACAAAAATGGAAGGCAAATTGAAAATGTAAACTCCGAGACGGAAAAGATGAAGACGGGAATTCCAATATGAAGACAGGTCTATCAAAGAATACTAACGAGCGACTGGCCGGGGTTAAGGAAGCCATGGAAGAACTCGATGGAAGTATGAAGGACCTTGGCGAACGTGTTAACGTCCTGGAGTCAATCACAGCATCAATGAACTGAACTCCATAATGGAACAAATGCTTTACGAAAACCTCAAACCGGGTGGATATCTGTGGGGGAGGCCTACTTTCAGCAGTACACGTTTTACAGCTGAAATGATGGTGTTTATGCAATATTTTTATGTATTTCTATATGTCTTGTATCTTGGACATTACTCTTAACAATTGTGACAAGTAGTTTTATTTAGTTAATGTTTTGCCTTTCAGGTTTGTCTAAATAAGTATCTTCTCCCACAAAAAATAAGATTTCACAAAAACAGAGGCGAAAAATGCCGAGCAAAGCTCGGTCGCCCAGGTACTAATAATATATACCACATATACAACAGTATGTTGAAGGGTGAGTAGAGAAAGAAGTGTGATTGTGTTTCATAAAAGAAGAGTGAGCAGAGAAAGCAAAGAAACATAATATTAGATTAGACATAAGTGGGTTGTTTAAGCCCTTCAGCTTCTCTTCACTGTAACCTTTAATAGATCTATTGCAAATACCCTGATCTATAAGTCCCAGTTAAATGCTTTTAATATAGGCTATAATTTTCTTGGGTGATGTTTGGGCTGGGAAGGCAGACTCCAGGTGCCTTATTCTTTTTTGAGCAATTGCTTTGCATTCACAATGTACATGAGGAGTATCGTTTCAAAACGCGAAAAGTCCACTCGCAATCGAAAATTAGTTTGAATCGAATTTCAACACTTTAGCATGCCCTGCATCGGGCTTATGTTCCTGTGTGCTTCAAAGCATGTTTCAAATACCTTAAAATGGAGAACAAAAATGTGGGTTCAGTGCAAAATGTGTTATGTCCAGTGCCTTGACCGGATCAAAGTGTGAAGTGTCCACTTTCTTACGCACTTTGTTGGGCTCGCATGTAAGAATTCTTGCCTGATTTGTCACAGCATCACAAAAACATCTGTTTCTCATTCTATCTCATTGTTTGATCACATTGCACTGTCTACAGATTCTTGCTATTATTGTGAGTTTTGTAAGCAGTTCGTGTAGTTGTATCTATGAACATGGAAGAAAGGGTAGTTGTGAGTGTTCTGTAGGTTCCAGAAGGAGGCAAAAGAGTATGACAAAAAGGAAAAGCCAACAAGAAGAAAGGTAAATACTATTTAAAATTTATAAGAAGAATAATTATCGGTATTATTTAGGGAAAATAGTTATACAGGAATGTATTCAGAACCACGTTGCAGTTAGTATAGTTCTCACCACATCATTCGTTGGCATGTTTCAGGTATGCTAACATGCTGGAGTTCGAGTCTCCATGTGTACACACAGAGGGTAGATTTAAATGCTGTACCATTCCTACCTATCATCTCATTAGAGCAAGAAAATTAATGTATAACTACGGGAACAAATCACAAGACAGACTTATGGCATCAGTGATGTCTGTATCATCTCCCAAAAGGCTCACATCAAGAAAATCAGAAAAGATTAGCGCAGTCGTTATTAAATACTTATCTAGTTAGAGTAAACAATGAAACTCTTCCGCTTTGTTCTAAGTTTTTTCGAGCTCTTTTTAGCATTGGCACAACAAGAATAAACAACATAGCAGATTCTCTAATAGCAGGTAAAGCAATAATGGAAAGAGGAGGTGACTGAAAAGCCAAACATGCCCAGAAGAAGGAATCGGTAATCAGTTTTTTATCCAAGCTAAAATCCAGAGAGAGTCATTATTCAAGACAAAAAAGCAAGCGGCTCTACTTTCCTTCAACATGAACAGGTTATTCAAAATGTACAATGCTAGTGCGGCTGAATCACCAAAAGTAAAGAAGTGGTTTTTCCACACTATTTTTTCTAATAAATTTAACTTGGTTTTGGTGAACCAGCTGTCGAAAGAGTTACAGTGTCCTAGACAACACATTAAGAACACTAAACGTGTATTGTGAATTACAATGGCATGTAAGAGTTAAAAATCTGCAATAAAGAAATTTACTGAAATTAACATTGTTTATATGGAAGAACGGTTCAAAAAACTTTGTGTCCATTTATTCAGTGCAAAATAAGATAAGTCCAGCATTTTTCATATTTTAACCCGCAATTATAGCTTTCCGTTAAGGCTGTGATTTTTGCCACTCATCACCATGTTATACGTTCATTTTTTAGATCACAACAACATAATTATATTTTAAAAGTATTGTTTACTTTAGAAGTTATTACATTTTCGGCTTTCCTGTAAAATTGTTATTTGTGGACTTATCATGTTTTGAAATGATGCTCTTCATATGTACTGCTGTTTTTCTTCCATCTAGGCAGAATCTACATATGTTCACCTCAGATTTGCCCATCTTATAGAGATGATCTCTAAGAGGACAGTATCCAGTAAGAAGGGCATTTAAAGTCCTCAACTCCTGTTTACTGAGTGTGAGCATTTTTTTTTTTTTTGCTCTTTTTGCAGACAGTTCAATGAACTGTTTTGCATGGTTTAGCTTTGGAACCTGTTCCCAGTAGCAGCTTGTTTTCCTGCATTCCCAGGCTTTTATCTTTTCTTTGATGTAGCACTCTGGTACTCCACAGAATGGTTTTGGGCCAATGAATGGAGTATTAGCTCCCTCGTTGGCTAGGCAGTCAACAATTTCATTGCCTTCAATACCTTCGTAACCTGGCACCCACATTAAGGTAAGCTTATGTTTTGCCAGCTGATTTAATATCTGCAGATAGTCTTCAACAAGCTTTAATTCAATGGTGAAGGCACTAAGAGCCTTTAAAATTGCTTGATTATCTGATAGGATATATATTTTTGCACCACGTATGCCTTTATTGACATTTATGTGAGCAGATGTTTCTATAACATGAACTTCTGCTTGAAATATGGTGGGTTCATTGCCAAGAGCCTTTTCTAGGTTACAATTAGGCCCATAAACTCCTATGTCAGTTTTCCCATCCATTTTTGAGCCGTCAGTGTACCACACCAGTGACTCCCTTCCAAAATTAAGTTTTTTTTAATTTCTAATTTGTCGTTCAGTTACTACAACTATAAAGGAATGAATTAGGTTGGGCTTGGGAATCATCCAGTCCCATAATTTAATGAACTCTTCCTCCCTTCCTCCTTAATTTCATGGAGAATTTTCATGCGACCAGTTAGATCACCAGATTTAAGTCATGTTTTTCAACAGTCTAAGAGCACTTGTTAAGGCAACTTTCCTCACAGCAATATGCAGAGGCCTATTAGGGCCTCCATAGCTGCAGTAGGACAGGTGCTTATTGCTCCAGTTATGCTCAGACCAGCTAGCCTTTGAACTTTCTGTAAACAGGCTATTGCTGTTGTCTGCTGTTTTAGACCACCACACCAATGATGCGTAGGTGACCATGGGTCTCACAATAGCTGTATATAACCAATAGATCATATCCGGCTTGAGACCCCAAGTTTAACCAAATAGACTGCAACAATTTTTAATTGTTGCCAGAGCTTTCCCAGAGAAGGCAATCTAGGGCTTAGGAGTAGAATTCAGAAGTGGACAGAAGTAACATTGAATGAGATTTACAGGCTAATTGGTCTAATTATGCTCATGGGTGTTATTCGTAAACCAACTTTAGACATGTATTGGTCTACAAATGACATGCTAGGTACTCAATTTTTTGGGAAATGCATGTCAAATAACAGGTTAACTTCCATTTTGCGGTTCCTTCATTTCACCAGCATAGAACATGTAAATGATAAACTACACAAAATTAGGTCAGTTTTGGAATACATTATTTTAAAATCCAAAGAAAATTATGTGTCTGGCGATAAGGTTACTTTTGACGAAATCTTGATGCTTTAGAAGGGCCACTTAGGTTGGAAGCAATACATTAAAACAAAGAGGGCCAGATTTGGCATTAAGAGTTTTGATCTTTGTGAAAGTAAAATGGGATATCTTTACAATAGCTGCATTTACACTGGTCAAGGAAGTGATAATACTGGAGACAAAGATTTGGGGTTATCTGGCTCCATAGTAATGCACCTGGTAGAACCTATACTTGACCAGGTTAGGACTGTATATTCAGATAATTGGTACAGCTCCCCTAAATTATACCTGGCCTTATACAAAAGCAAAACAAATACAATTGGAACAGCACGTTCAAATTGTATTGGTTTGCCAAAGAAAAGTGAATACAAGGACTCTAAGGAGGGGAGCAATGCAGGTGTGTCAGCTCCCACCCTTGACCTACATTACTTGGCAAGATAGGAGGGTGGTTATGGCATTGTCCAATTACAGCCCTATCATTTTAATGACTAACACTGGAAAAATAGATGCCCACACCAAAATGTCAATTTTCAAGCCTGATGTTACCCAGGAGTATGGGTGGTGTGGACCTAGTAGATCAGGTATTGCAATTGTATCCCTCTTTACAAAAAATAGTTAAATGGTATAAAAACGTATGTTTGCACCAGCTGGATGTCACCATATACAATTTTTCAGTAATTTGGAGAACTCTAAACCCAAGCAAGACGATGACCTACTTGAATTTCCACCTATCAATAGCTCGTAGCCTAATTGAGTGCTATAACATTCAGAGGCCTTTTCATACAGGGGGTAAGAAATCTACAACCCCTGCCCCTCAGATTGGAAGGAAAACATTTTCCTAAAAGGATACCACTGACAGGAAAAAAGTTGCGTCCATTTCGAAGGTGTCTGGTGTGCCGCAAAAAGGAGTTCGTAAAGAGACTAACATGATATGCTGTTGAGCTGCCCTTCATGGGGTGCAGTCAAATTCATTCAAAGGACAAAGGAAACGGATCACACTTATCGGGGAAAATGGCAGGACCTTTTCTGACAAAGGAATGCCCCCCTTTTCATAGTAACAAATGAGACCTTTGGGTAACCAAATTTTAATTAATTATAATTTACAAATAATCACCCTTGATCAAATTACAATATATATATATACCTCCATGTTTTAAAGGGTGATAATGGTTACAGGTGGACAATTGATGTGAATATATGAATGAGCTAGTGTAACAAAATATATCTTTAGATTTCCGCTGAATGCATCATTATAGTAACACTGGCCCAATCTGAACACCCAAAATATCACACGAGCCACAGCATATATAAAGGTGATGTACAAATATGCTCTTCCTATTTCATCTGCCCATTGAATTATGAAACTAATTTATCTAACATCACACTTTGCTCCATTTGGCCTGAACAACGATTTAAACTCATACCACTCAGGTTTATTTAAAATCGAAATTCTGGATTGTCCGCGTAAGTGACTGCTTAAACCCACAAAATAATTCACAATAGAAATCATTACTTAAATAAGGATGATGCTCGAATGAATTACGCCCGATTGCCTTGGACTCTTAACCGCATTCTCATAAGAAATCGACCCTCAAACTTACAGTGTTCTACTAGTAGCCAGAGAGAGAGAAGAGCTCCATAGCTACTGAAGCTACCATCAAGACTGACTAACCAGCATACCACGACCACCTTCTCCTCCTACGTTTAGCTTTCACCTCGGCAAGGCAAAAGGGGAGCTCTTTAGCGGGCAAATGCTGCGTCATAAAATAGTCGAACCAGGGGTGGTAAACAAAAGATGTGTAATCAGCACACCATGAATGTGGAGATGTGCCCTTATGTGTCTATCCATGTTTTGAGATGTACCATTCAAAAAGGAACCTTTAACGGTAAGACTTTATTTATTCTAGAATTTATTTAAACTTATTATAAAAGACAAAAATTAAAATAATTAGGGGTGAATAAGCATTAAATGCAAGCATGCACAGGATGTCATATGACGTCCATATCAGTTCTCCTGCATTTTAGAATTGACATCATAAGATGTCCATATCCGCAAAGAGGTTAAGGACAGTTTTTTGCTGCAGTGTCTCGTTTAAGTGCTAGACCAGTTAATGTCATAGATGTCCCACCCAGTTTAAGTATTTATGGAAAATCAACAATGCAAATTAGTATTGCAATTATCTTAGTAAGGCACACAATCTTAATCCAAGAAACAAACATAGAACACATAAATTAAACATAAACATCTCAATGTTTTCAGTTAATCACAGTTTTACTGTTCAAAGTAAATGTTGGAACGCATGCCCATTGCAATTAACACAGCATGCCCTATTCTGCCGTACTCTCGCAAAGATACCAGCCATTTCTCTGTTTTAAAAATTTGTCTAATTTTGAATAGTAAAGCTATAATTAACTGTAAGAAATGAGATGTTTGTGTTCTGTTTATGTGTTCTGTGTTTGTTTTTTGAATTAAGATGTGTGCCTTACTAAGATAAATGCAATACTAAGTTACATTGTTGATTTTGCTGTAAATACTTAAACTGGGTGGGAGGCGGTAATCTATGACAGTCACTCGTCTAGCGCTTAAACATAGCACTGCACTTTCCTTAGCAAAAAATATTTAAAATAACATTATCTATCAGCTCCCAAAGTTAATCTGTCTAATTTTGGGACAGCTGTACACGCACACGCACGCACGCACCCACCCACCCACGCGCGCGCGCGCACGCACGCGCCCACGCGCACGCACGCGCCCATGCGCACGCACGCGCCCACGCACGCACCCACCCACACCACCACCCACCCCACCCCCCACACCCCCACCCCCACCCCCCACACACACACACGCACGCACGCACGCACGCACGCACACACACACACACACACAGTGATCATTTTTCACAGCTAGATGGCACTGATCAACATATTTGCCTCTTTTAATACTAGCTTTCCAGTATTGGCTTCAGAACATATTTGGTAAAATTAAAAGTAATTATGCCCCTCATACTTATCTTTACTTTAATCAAGAATTTTTCAGTTTTATTGAAGAACTTTTGCTGAAATTATTCAAGAATTTGAGAACAGTCTGAACAAGAATTTTACACATTGTAAAATGTGTTTGTAGTGTTTCAAATTTTGATTCAATTTTTATTGTTGTCATTAACACAGTGCTATACTCGACGCCAATGAAGAAGGGGATTGACAGATGTTAACCACATGGCGGGAAAAGTATAAATGAATGGGAGGGGATGGATATGTCATAGCAATTAAAAGAAGGGCCAATTAGAGCTAAGACATTTCCATAGCAACGGTATATGCAAGGACCTTGTTGGCAGTATGTACCATGTGATTAGCATGTGGCTCACGAACACAGCAGTAACATAAACTGCTTGTGTTATATTCTGCTATTGCTGCATATAAGCAAATAATGCCTTCCTGTAGCACCAGCTTGCAATGTTTGCATCAGTTAGAGATTGCCTGTGTGCTGACAAGTTTGTTTCCATTATTCTGTATTCATGGTTATTTGCTTTGTGTTTACGTGTGTCTGAGTCACAAGCTTTTGCAATTGTGCTAATGCTTTTAATGAGTATTTAACAATGTCAAAAGATAGTGACAAAGTTAGTGCTGCCAAACAAAAATTTAACATACTAGTGAATGGAATAAAACTGTATTGGTAAATATATCCCAATTAAAAGACAAGAGCAGGAAATAATATACTCTGTAAGATGATATTTCGAAGAGGGGAAATTGAATGGAAGGCCCTTTATTCCCTCTAAAGTACTTGACATGACCTCATGTGCTGTAGGAATTGAGGAATTGGTAAGAATAAGAGTGATTCAGATACCAGCGATATTTTCCCATTAGAATAAGCATCAATATTTCACAGGTACATCTCTTTTATTAACGCAAATCTTTAAATGAAATATATATTCCATCCTTTGAATGGAGATTCAGTATTTTACTGTTGTCTTTGCATACAAATATAAATAATATATGCTCACATTCCAGGCGCAATCCAATCTTCTTCATACACAAAATTATACCACACTCTCCACGTAGTCGCGATAAGTGACATTGCTTCTCTCTCACTGTGACTGTCAATCCCTTTCTAGGTTGGTGTCGGTTATACAAGGTATCTGTGACTATGGTTTCTCAATTTTCTTCTTTTCGTTGCAGCTTCAGAGCATAGTCTAAAATTCAATTTTAGGTGCTATAATATCCAATACAAAGTGGTAATGATCTCTTTTTTTGTTTTTGCATTTCAAAACATGGGTTAATTATTCTTGTCTAAAATGCTTTATAAGAAAATGAAAAACTTAATAATTAATTAGAAAAAGCCTTTATTAAATCGAATTAATAAATAAACTCCTGCAGTAACCAAAGTTGAAAAATGAACATCATTCAAGCTGAATGATGTTCTGCATTCTGACTACATATTATTTCCATTAATTTTTCTTTTCTTTTCACTCGTTTTATATGCTGAATCATTTTGTCCAGTAAATCTTCACCTAACAAAAAGTTTTTCATGCTGTGGTAGTTGGAGTCTAACCGATGATCAGTGATGCGATCTTGATTGAAGTTGTAAGTTCTAATTTTTTCAGATCTCAAACTAGATCCCACCTGGAAAAGAAAAAATGTTTTTAGGTAATTTGAAAATCATTCAATACATAACTACAATTTTACTTTCTCTACCATCCACCTACAGTAGGTGGGCGATCTATTCCACCCAAAATTCAGTATCAACATTTTTCTGGACTTACACATTCTGACGTTTCCACAAACAAACTGATGTGTTGCATTCACATGAGTTTCTCTAATCTTATACAAAGTATTCTTTTATCCACTTCAAGTTAATTGGGATAAACATTTGGGGAAAATGTCTTATTGCATATTGTCTTGTAACAGGAGAACAAAAAAAGCTTACAAACCGGCTGCGCAGTGTTTTGCCTATCTGCGCTCTAGGCGCTCATTACCATCTGCCTCTGTCACAGAAAGATATGAATGAAACCATAAAACATTTTTAAAACTACTTTTAAAGGCTTAGTTACCAACTTTATGAAAGAAGATGCTGAAACTTGCCAACGTCATTGTCTATAAATTTTTGGCACCTCTTAAGGAAACTATCTATCACTAGCAGTAGTTCACATTGAGAAATTCTGGCAATTTCCTAGTGGACATTCTGCGTTAACTCTTCCAGGGTGTGTGGGTTTGTCTTGTACACTTTATGTTTTAAGTTACTCCAGAGATAGAAATCGCAGGGGGTTAGGTCCTGAAACACACTTTCACTTGTTCTCATTGAAAAATTGGTTATATGGGCTGTTTAAGAGCCTTATTGAAAAAAGGCAAAATCATGCTCCCTGTCTGTTAATTTTTTAAACTTGCTCTCTCTGCCATATTGCTTTCATAAGAGTGATACTCATTCAGCCATTCCCTCTATTCTAGTTAGAATTTCAACAAAGTGTGAATTTGTAGCATAACTATACTTAGTACTCAATATTTTGTGTTTTAACAAGGAGAAGGTGAGCATTCTGACATCAGCTGTGGTATTTTTCAAAGGACTATTTCAAGGGCAGAAGTGTCACACAAGCTGTGAAGAAAGCTTGCTGTAGTCAAAATTCACATGGTTTCGTTTGTCTACTTCGTCTCTTAATATACAGAGTATAGCTAACCAGCTAATGAGCTACTAGTGAAATGTCAATCAGAAAATAAATGATGATGTCCTCGAGTGGTGTAACCAAGATTAACAAACTGAACTAAGTGACAGCACCATTATTGATATAGTTGCATATTCTTTGGGGAGCACCTCATAAATATCACATACCATGGGAATGAAAGTGATCAAAGCCTCTATAGCCTAAGGTGAACAACAAGGAAAGAGTGCACTGTTTGATTAACTGTGCCTACAGTACTGTATTACCAACATTGCAGCATTCAAGAGGTAAGAGGTTAGCCTAAAATCCAATGAAAGACTTATAAAGTACTCTTCTCATTCAATGTTACAATCTGTTTGTTTTTAAATTACACTGTATATAGTACTCAATATACATTGAAAAGAAAATCTTTGTTAATGATGCTGTCAATTGCCAGGATAATATTAGCATTGCCATTGCACCGGAATTTCATCCCACAGTAAATTTACATGCTAGTAAATCTACTAACATGGAGCTATCGCTTTTAACCATACTTAAAACCATTGGGCTGGACTGTGACACACAAACCAATGTACATTTTAAGGAACATGTAATAAACAATTACCACAGGCCGAGGTAGAACTGGAATTGAAAAATTCAATGCCACACCCAGGATTTGAACCACAGACCTTCCGCTTTACATGCAGCTGGAGGATCCATTGTCATACTGACAGGCTGTCATAGTAGCTTAATGGTTAGAGCAGCCACACATAAGGTGGAAGGTCTGCAGTTCAAATCCCAGTTGTGGTATTGAATTTTTCATTTCTGATTCTACCTCTCAAACATTGCCCACCCAGCAGTAAATTTGTTGGCATAAATAAATAATAATTACCATATAAAGGTTACTTAACCTCTTGTGCGACAGCCATTTAAAAGCTCCGCAGGCCGAGAACGGATACCCAATATCCAGCGCAGGGCATTTAAATTGTTGTTGTTGTTGTTAGCTAATGCTGGATTTCTGACAATGAAGTCATTAATCCTCTTGCTCTCCAATATTTTTCAATATTGAAGAGAGCAATGGCAGTAATAGTAACTGCTTTTTAGAGAGCGCCATATTTTTATGTTTTGGCGGTCACATCACTCTCTCACAACCCCCAGAATGTCTGGAGGACCACACCTGTCGTTGGTTTATGGGTCTCACCGACCTGACCGGGAGAATTATCAAAATAAATTCACCGACCATATCCTGTGATCACCAATCAGAGGACGTATTACATGCCATGACAGGTCAGCATGTTAGGGGTTAGGATTTTATAGAGAAATTAGAGAAATGGAGAGGTTGGAAAAATAAAGACTCCCTAGCCCTCGGGAACCCTAATAGCATCGGGGTCGGAAGAGAACAAGAGATGACCAAGGTAAGGTCAGATAGAAAAGTTACAGTGAGGAGCAAAACACCAGTAAGCGGAACTAATGTTCTGCTCAGCTTGGGTACCTTGTGGTCGCCATTCACATATCCCCTAGACGGAGACCCCTGGACCTCTGAACTCCAGCAGACCATGGCCTCCAGGCCCGAAAGAAATCTCTAGCTATAAAAGTGACAACTTTTGTTATTACACATACTCAATGAATCTATGAAAATTAGGATGCACATTTGCTGGAATTTCTTCAGAAGTCATTTTTTCAGCGTGGCACTAGAGAGAGCTCTAATGCGTGTTTAACATAATAACCACCTTGAATAATTTCTACAGTGAAGAGCCTAATAGAGGCAATATGGATTATGGCGTTGCGAGTGCTGTGATTGAAGTGTATGCCTTCAGAAGCTTTGTTGTAGTGTGAAAGTAGTAGGTATGGTTGGTGTGAGCTCAGGATTGAATTTAAATTGTTAAATGCGCTAAAAGTGCTTCCTAAATACACAGCTGTATTTTGCGTAAATTTTAAGTTATTTTAATGAAACAAAAACTGGTATAAAACTCATTATGTGCAGTATACATGTACATCATCAGCAATGTTGAGTTGCATTTACAAATCGTTGAAATGGCACTATTTGTTTCACTGTGCTAAAAAGTTAACTTTGCTTTGTTGAAGGCGCCTAATATAATTTCTCGGAAAGAAACAGTAGTGGACCCATTGTATGTGTGAGCTATGCCTCAGCAAATCACAGTACAATGTGAAATAGAACACTACTGTATGCGTGGTTTATGAGTCATCAGAATAAAGCAGGTTTGCAATTTTTCCTTACACGTGTTTCATAACTTGGATATAGCTTACAGGCTCCGTTTGTTTCTTTCTTGAAATGCATACGTATACTTTCCTGCTTGTAGCTGAAGTGAGAAGCTTTTGAGTGCTACATCTCAGAGCTAAAACATGGCATCAACAAGCAGTATTGCACAAAGGTTAGCGAGTGGTGGAAGTGTAAGGGCTTCTGAAATTACACACGATAATGTGGAGGACTTCTTGCTGTGTGACAGCGATTTGGATATTGATGGCGAATTTTCCGAATTTGAGGGGGGTGTGGAGGATATAGGTACGAGTAGCAGTGAGGAAGAATGTGACCAACTTCCTTCAGGTGTTCGTGAAGAGTCAGCATTGTGGAGTGCTGAAAACAATTGCAATACAAACAGGCACATCTTCATGAGCACAGGGTCTGGTGTTCAATCCCAGGCTCAGCTGACTTCTGACAGCCAACCAATTGACATTTTTACAAAATTTTTTACTACCGACTTAGTGTCTCTCACTGTTTCGGAAGCAAATGTATATGCGTGTAAGGTGAAGGAAGACCTGCTCTCTAAAGGTAAATTAGGGCCTAAGAGCAGAATTCAAAGGTGGACAGAAGTAACACTCAATGAGATTTACAGGCTAATTGGTCTAATTATACTTATGGGTGTTATTCGTAAACCTGCATTATACATGTATTGGTCCACAGATGACATGCTAGCTACTCCTTTTTTTGGAAAATGCATGTCAAATAACAGGTTTACGTCAATTTTGCGGTTGCTTCATTTCACATGCACAGAGAATGTAAATGACAAACTCCACAAAATTAGGCCTGTTTTCGATTATATTATTTCAAAATTTAAAGAAAATTATGTGCCTGGTGAAAAGGTCACTGTTGATGAAAGCCTAATGCTTTGGAAGGGCCGCTTAGGTTGGAAGCAATACATCAAAACAAAAAGGGCTAGATTTGGCATAAAGAGTTTTGATGTTTGTGAAAGTAAAACGGCATATCTTTACAATAGCTCCATTTACACTGGTCAAGGAACTGACAATACTGGAGACAAAGATTTGGGCTTATTTGGCTCCATAGTAATGCACCTAATGGAACCTGTGCTTGATCAGGGTAGGACTGTGTACTTAGATAACTGGTACAGCTCTCCTAAATTATTCATGGCCTTACACAAAAGAAAGACTAATGCAATTGGAACAGTACGTTCAAATCGTATTGGTTTGCCAAAAGATGTGAATACGAAGGCTCTAAGGAGAGGGGAAATGGAGGTGCGTCAGCTCCCACCTTTGATCTGCCTTGCCTGGCAGGACAGGAGGGTAGTTACGGCATTATCCAATTGCAGCTCTAAGATTTTGATGATTGACACTGGAAAAACAGATGCCCATACCAAAATGTGCATTTTCAAGCCTGACGTTATCCAGGAATACAATATGCACATGGGCG
Organism: Tenodera sinensis; assembly: GCA_030765045.1. Taxonomy (NCBI): domain Eukaryota; kingdom Metazoa; phylum Arthropoda; class Insecta; order Mantodea; family Mantidae; genus Tenodera; species Tenodera sinensis. Next base: position 82,846,612 of record CM060963.1, read on the forward strand.
GTGTCGATCTAGTAGATCAGGCATTGCAAGCATATTCCTCTTTACGAAAAACAGTGAAATGGTATAAAAAAGTATTTTTGCAGCAGCTGGATATAACCATATACAATTGTTTGGTAATTTGGAGAGCTCTAAACCCACACAAGACAATGACCTACCTGGACTTTCGACTATCAATAGTTCGCAGCCTAATTGAACAATACCAGGTTGAGAGGCCTCTTCATACTGGGGGTAGAAAATCCAAAACCCCTGCACCCCTCAGACTTCAAGGAAAACATTATCCTAAAAGGATACCGTCAACAGCAAAGAAGTCCCGCCCATCTCGAAGGTGTTTCGTGTGCCGCAAGAAGGGAATCCGTAAGGAAACTGGGATGATCTGTGGCGAATGTGGAGATGTGCCCTTGTGTGTTTATCCCTGTTTTGAGGCATATCACTGCAGAAGGAACATATAAAGGTAAACCAGTAAAGCATATAGAATTTAATTAAATGTTTCATAACGGGGGAAAATTAAAATAAGTTGAGTTAGATAGAGGATAAATAAGGGTTAAATGCACAAACGCACAGGACGTGTATACACGTCCATATCGCTCGTCCGTCATTTTAAATGGATGTGATTTCACGTCCATATCCCTGGAGAGGTTAATCCCAGGACAAGTACTTACAATTGTAAGTTGCCCTTGGAGTATTTATCCCTGATGTGGGATTCCCTTTGTGGTCTAATGGGAAAAATACAAATTGGTTGGAGAATTCAGTGTCATACTGGCAGGTTGTCACAGTAGCTTAAAGCTTAGAGCAGCCACATGTAAAGTGGCATTTCTGTAGTTCAAACCCTGGCTGTGGCATTAATTTTTCAGTTCTGATTCTACCTCTCAAACATTGCCCACACATGGCTTATATGTTTAAAAACACCAGCAGTATGTTTGTTGGCATAAATAAATAATAATTACTATAGGCTTTTAAGTGTTTTTTATCATTTGCAACCTATTAGCACATAATCTCCATGTTATCTGATTCTTTTCTGTATCTGAGGTAGCCAGTATCAAATAACTCAGATAATCGCAAATCGACTGTACCTAATTTTTTTATGGACTGCAATATTCTGTCTCCCATACATTAAGTGAGAGAGAAAGTAGTAAAAAAAATTGACAGTATGCATTAATAATTGAATAAACTATAGCAAATAGCAAAATAAGAGATGAATAAGTCCTTGTTCACGTATATAAGAGCATTGTACAAACCTGTTGCTTTCTAGTAGCCTGGCTCTCTGTTAACTGTTGCTCCTGCTGTTGCTTAAAGATTCTAGTTCTCAGAGTCTGTAAAGCAATTTGTCGATTTCTTATTTGTGACCTATCAACCTGGCACTCCACCACAATTCCTAAACAAAGAACACCAATTATATTAAAGAAAACCCCTTGTATGATGGCTATACTTCCTATTTTTATAATATTTATTTTGAGGAGCCAAGTTATTCCATGTTCTTTAAAAATTGTTGTAAATATTTTATTAGCCCAAGGGTGGTAAGCAAACTTTCTAAAACTTGTTCATTTAAATGAAGCTTCTACCCTCAAGCAAATAGAAGATGACTAATTTTAAAAAGTTTACTTACCACCCTTATGCTGATAAAAAATGTATAGAAGCTTTTAGAGAACATGAAATAACTGGCTCCTCAAAATAAACATAATATAAAACATTTTTTTGCTTAATTGTTTTAAAAAGGACAAAGTTCCAAGTTATAAAAAGCTTGGTATTTATCAAGTTAGCTGTTTGGATTGTGACAAAGTTTCCATCGGTAAAACAAAATGTCATTAGAAAGTAGAATAAAGAAACATTTTAGAAATATCATGTATAAGCACACGGGTAAATTGACTGCGGCAGTCTTTTTGGGTCATTTAATCATGAAATAAATCCAGAGGTTAAATTACTTAAACAATTACATGGACCCACAGATTTAATGATTTCGGAAAAAAATATTTATTTTGAAAAATATGGACCACATCATGAATTTCAAAATATTGATTCTGTTAATAAGGTTGGTAGTGATGTCATCATGCATCACATCAAGTGTGACATCATCACTCACACATAATGCTCGTAGCAAGACCAACCAAGGTCACTTGCCTCGAGAATGTCATTGAGGTATGGTGAAACTACAGTCTGTGTTTCTATAACTTATACCACATATTTTAAATAAGTGAAGCCTGTGGTCTCTACATAATTTGTGATACTGGTGGATTCATTAAGTGTGTCTTGTTAGTAGATCTTCCCATATTCTATCTGCCAAATTTTTTGCTAAACCAAAGCTTTTCCATATCTTTAGTTATGTGGTTATAGCAACTAAGGTTTTCCTGTATGTTTTCTGTTCATACGAACAGATTGAAGTTGTTATTTATGTGCTGTAAAGTAACGACCTGATATACTGCAATGCTGATGGTCATACTATTATCAACACCAAATTGTACAGGCAGTAAGTGGAATAATGCAGATTACGTCACCTGTTGGGATATGAGTAATTCTAACAGCACTCTCTGTTTTATTGACATGTTGACCACCAGCTCCACTAGCTCGTTTGGTTTCTATACGCAGATCTTTGTCCTTCAGTTCAACATCTATCTGCAACATAGGTGAAAGCAAAAATATTATCTTCTGAAATATCACAAATGCTTGTATTTTTCAAATTAATGGAAACTTTTTGTCATGACAATTTCAAAGCACATAGTTAAGAATGATGGTTTTATTGTAAGGTATTGTGACAAATAACAAAATCCAGTCTGGTTACTTTTCTATCACTCGATTATCTTTTAAAATTTTATCACAAATACACAGATTTCTTCTCATTGTTAACACAGTCTACAGTCTTTCTGGGTATCACAATTCAAAATTTTTACTTCTTGTAGCCTTGCTCAGTCCTTTTAGTGTCTTTCTTCACTTTCTCTGTTTGTTATGCACTAACTATGATGATGTAATCACTCGTTGAATCTTCTTAAGACATGACAACACATAACTCACAGTATGTCAGTAATACCCAATGCAATTAGGTCTTAACCATTAACACTAGTAATAATTACCTACAATCGTATTACCCAGAATTTATTGAAATTTAGAGCCTCTGTACAACCTATTTTGTTCAAGAAATGTGATTTTAAGGCTTGTTCCAATCTCATAGGTTTTCAATACAAAGTTTCAATCCATCTCTTCTTTGGTCTACCGACATTCCTTCCACCTTTCGGCTTATAATCTACAAGGTGGGCGGGAAATAACTAGGTATATTAAATGGTTGTTAACTTTCTAATATTGATGGAATAATATTGGAAATGGCGCAAACATACAGGATGTACTTCTTATATTAGGAGCTTCAGATGTGGCTTTCCCACGAATAAACAATATAAGATTTTGACTATAGTGATTGCCATGTACTACCGACAATGGTTGCAAGAGGCAGTACACGCAACAATAACAAAGGTGTTGATTGCCTTACAGCAAAAGAATGAGCAGAGATTGCTTCATGCTATGAGGTATGGAATTCGATCATTCACCCTGTGACTTTTTCTTATGGGGTTCAAAAAATGTGATATACCAGATGAAACCTCCAGCATTAGACGAATTGGAAGCATGATTTGGGAAGTTCTTACCAACATCCACACAGCTTCCTGTAGAAAGCTGTGGATTTCATTCCAGATCATTTGGGGAGATTGATTTATGCCATAGGTGCCTACATTGAGTTTTAAGGGTATGAAATCATATTCCGATATAACAGTGTACATATGTATTAATTTCAGATAAATAACTCTGCAAACAAAAGTTATATATGAATTTCAAAACCTATATTATGTTCATCTAGAGATTAGAGGAGACGTAAACAAAGCCACATGCGTTTTGACCACAGCGCGCCCTCTTGGCGCTTTCACCGTGTAAATAGTCCCTTGAAGAAATACTGTTACTGAGGTCTGAAATGTCACTTAATGTTTGCTAAAGCATGACCTAAGTGTACTAAGCATAGTTAAAGTGTAGAATACGCAGTTAAGTGAATCTGTAACCAGCGTAATTCATTCTGCACGCGCATATTTCAGTATGAAAGTAACATGGCGGAACAAGTGAGTTGTGAAACATAAGTGCGGAAAACCGTTTTGAAGTGGTGAAAAGACAACAATATTGAATGTATTTAACAAGTTCTGCGAGAAATATCCCGAACTTGCTATCGAAGACGTGATGAAATTAACATCCGAGTTCACCAGTGTGTCAGTTACAAGTATTTACAGCACACGCAAAGAAAATTCTCAGTTGGTGAAGATACCGGCAAAAGCGATCACGTGCTAGATAAATGGTGGACGTAGTTTGCGACGAATTTGTGAGTGTGAGATCTGCAATCCGTCGAAAGGTTCACCAGTTCTTTGTTAACAATGAACCTCCACCTTAAACAAAGTGCTGTTGGCAGTTAATTCTGATCCCGATCTTCCAGATTTAAAACGAACTTCCCCCACAAGCTGCTTCTGGAGATTGGTTTCGAGATTGTGAGCAGGAAATGAAAAATTGTTATTGTGGACAGAGATGACGTAAGTAGTAGTTAATTTCCATGTGCTACATGTTATTCGGATCAAGTAAATATGTCCTTTTAGTAGTGTAAAATGCATATTATACCTACGCGTAGTGGTAGTTAACTGTGTTGTGACACTGTGAATGCACGTGGCCGCAGAGTGATACAAACCGGTGCTTTGCTTATATCTCTTCTAATCTCTTGATGAACAGAGTATAGTTACTTCTCGCTTATCCTGTAGTATAATCTTTGGTATGCAAAGTTCTTTCATTCTTTAGCATGTTCTTTCCAGTTGTTTATAGACTGATTTATTTTATCCATCAACTTAAGAATGTTTAACTCATTTCTAACATGACCCTTTTTTCCATTCAAGAGTGCACAGCTGCCACCTTTTCAAAAACCTCATTTCAGCTATCTCTATACTCTTTTCTTCTCTTCTGGTTAAAACCCAAAACATGCAACAACGGCCATCACCTTGTAAAATATGGTTTCTCTTCTAGTAGTTTTAGTGTTCTCTTAATTGTGCCAAATGTATAATAAATTAGGCATGTTCGTTAAAAAATTTTTTTTGAAATAGGAGATATCACCACCCATGGTGTTAAAACTATGTATCATTTTAATCAGTTTTCATTCAAAATTATTTTGACTCTTAAGGAAATGTATGAAAACTGAAAATCTATATTTTTTCTAATATTCAAATACTACAAAGAAGTCAACAAAAATTAGAGAATGCTACAAAATGTTAACACAACTCCAAAAAGTTAATAAGACTGTTCATCTCCAATGGATTCCAGCACACTGTGGAGTCATGGGGAATGAAGCTGCAGACTCACTTGCAAAGAAAGGCACAACAATAAAACAAAAGTCTAAATTCAATTTCTCATATTCCTCAATAAAACGCTTGATCATTAAAAAATTTTCTCATTCATACCTACAAGAAATAGAAACAAATGCCAAAGATAAAAAATGGATTACACTACTTTCCAACCCAGATATAATCCCCCAGAGACCAAGGAAAACAGCGGTTGCAGCCTTCTGACTATTGACAAATCACGACTGCTTAGCAAGTCATCTCTACAGAATAGGTATCTCAGCCTCACCAATATGTGTCCTGTGTAACGATCCAGCAGAAATGAATGAAGACCAGTTGAAGACCTGTGAAGCATTAAGATCAGAAGAAACTACAGTTCAAAAGTATTGGAAAGCACGAATGCTAATGGCTTCATTGCCAGATGCAAGGCACTAGAAAACAACAACATATTTTTTCTAATTGTTTTAAATGTTTTACCACATACTCAGGATATAAACCAAAGAGAGTACACAAAATTCAATGTCAAAGAATTTTTAAGATATTCATTTTGTTATTTATAATTTGTCATATGCATCTGCCTTCAAATGCCAACAACAAATATGTGATGCCGTTTATTATTGCTGACATATCTACATATTGTAGTAGCTACCACACATCAAAGAACACTTGAGGTTAGCTACCTCACACCACTATGTTGCTAGGCAATGCACGGCTGGCAACATTGAGGAGCAGGAACAAAGGCTGGTTCTAGACAGCATGAGAAGCTTCAAGAAAACATGTATTTCCAGAGAAATCAATTGGACCTAATGCTCAGCTATATAAGCGAGTCGCATGGACAGAGAAGCCAGTTTTTAAATGAAGTCAGTGTTGTTCCACTTAGTGTGGAGAGAGTTGAAGTGAGTTGTCCAAATCAGTTCAGACAGTTAATTTTCAAAGTTATTTGTTGTGTGTAGTAAGCAGTATCAAGGTTACAACAGATCAGAACAGCTGTGAGTTGAAACACTATGACAAATTGTAAATTGTGTTAACGATAAGATGCACACCTGTTTGTGATTCAGTTTTTAAAGAAATAAAGTGACATTAAAAGTAATTGGACTTGTCATTTGTAACAATATTATGGTTTGATTTTTGCAAGCTTTGCACCCCCACATTAAAATTACATGGATGTAGTTTCTGCATGTTCCTTTATGTTGAAATCAATGTGCAACATCTCTAAATATTCAATATAAACTCAGCATATTAAATAACCCTAACGAACTACACACCTCAGAGGGCTGAGAAAGTAATGCCACTGAAACAGTGCTAGTATGTAACCTTCCAGACTTCTCAGTAGCTGGAACCCTTTGAACTCTGTGAACTCCAGCTTCATATTTTAAACACTGATAAACATCTTCACCAGAGACTAGAATACTAGCATGCCGTATTCCACCTGCAAATAAAACCATGTTTTAAGAAAGTTGAAGTTTGCACAAATTGCAGGTGATAAATTGTGGAAAGTCAATAAAAAGTCAATATTAAAATAACAATAGCATTTTAATTCATAATTGTGTCTAGGCTACAAAAGCACTTCTAAACAGGCAATGAGGGTGCAGAGTCAAAAGATACTATGCAGGCTATAATGTTATTGGCATAATTGGCTATTAGGTATAAAGAGAGCTGTATCACAGTAAAACTTAGGTATACTGAACTTTTTTAATTCAAATTATTCTTTGAATAAATTTGTTTGTCCCCTTGAATTTTCTACGTAAACAATGCATTAATATTGTCCATTATTAGAACATACAAGGTGAATCCAGAACGTAAGTCCTGATAATGAGAACAAAAACTCTTCCTCCTTCTTTCCCCCTCCTCTTTCTGCTCCTGCTTCGACTCCTCTCTCTTTTTCCTCTTCACCTGATTACCCTCCCCTTATGTATACGACTTACAAGCCAGAGTCAGACACCTGTTGGAAAGCAGAGGATTCTACAGACTGGACAGGATAAAGACCTGGAAGCGGGTGGTCAGCAAAGCACCAGGTATGATAGTGAGGAAGAGGATGATATGAAATGCAGGGGAAATCTATGGAGCAATTGGTTGAATGAGTGGCGGGGAAACCAGAGAGCCTGGACAAAACCCACCCAGACACTGCTTTGTCCACTGCAAACACCACATGTGGGACCTTCAGATTAAATGCGGGCTGCCTAGGTGGTAGGTGAATTGTCTAACCACTCGACCATAGCACTGCTGACAAAAACATCACTAAGTAAGAAATATTTATTGGATTAATTACATAGATTTACTGGCTACCTTTCAGTATAGTCACCACCATTGTTGAAGCATTTATTCTATGGTAAACCATCAATTGTATGTCATAGGAGTCTGCCACCAGTGTCTAGAGTCATTAAGTCACTTCATTCTGCACTTCAGCATCATTGTGGAAACATTTTCCTGCCAGAGACAATTTCGTGCAAAAGCAGGTGAGACATCTGGGAGAACTGTCAAGAGTTCTGAAATTGTGAAGCACCGATTCTGCACAATTGCTTGCCGCACATTTTCCAACCCTTCTGGTGTCACCAGGGATGGTTGGCCACTATGGTCTTTGTTGTGAATATTGGCTCGCCCTTCAGTGAATTGTCTGCATCATCATCTTATAATACTGTCGCACATAATGTCGTGTCTATACATATGACACAACTGGCAATGGATCTCTGCTGGAGATTGCTTTTGAGCACGCAAAAATCGGATGACTGCACGAACGTAGCAGTTGGCAGGAGACTATCAGAGCAGCCATTTTCTCCTAGCACAGCACAGTAACCACTGCCATCACAAGACTGACACTTTACTGTATTATTCCCACATACTTCCTCTCTACTCCTGCATATGCAATCTCTGGATGCATTTGAGACTTACTTTCTGGATGCATCTCATAAGTTTGTTCAATTGGAAGAAAAATCTCCAGAGTGATGTTGAGTTGAAGAATGTGGCTGAATGTGGCAAGGTGGGAGGAGACTCTACAATAACTTCTAACTCTAAAAATGAAATGTTGTAATTAGCACTTTGTCTGCCTTTTAGAAGCAAAAGGAATGACAGTAGACTGCCTCTCAGCATAGCTATGTACTGTGCTCTACTCATGCAAATATCTCTGAGAGGAATTTGTAGAATTGGCAACTGTAGTAAATGAAGAACTTAGTACGGCTCAGATTCTAATATATCAACAAGGCTTACACATCTCTTAGAAAACCTATACTCTTGTGTCTGCAACACTATATGTGATGTACATGATAAACTTATGACATCATTAGGCCTACTGTTATTACAATTGCACTGCATTTTTTCCTATTAGTGTATGATATACTCTGCTGACTTCAAAACATATTATATAATGGGAGAGCAAAAGAACTCCAAATGGAGTGCACAGTGTTTTGCCTGAGTGAGATACGAGTATTTTTCTAGTGTAGTTTGGTATAGATTGAGCTTCTCTCACAGCGGTTTTTGAGAATTGGTAACTATAAAAGACATTCAAAAATTGCATCAAAAATGTCAGTAATATTATTCAAATTCTCCATCCTTTAGTTTAGAATTTAGGTTATGTGAAAGTTTAAATTATGTGAAGCTAAAGTCCTGATGCTGAGAGGGGATGCCAGTCATTCTGGGTTTCTAGACCTCCAATACTAACACACATAAATTATTTGGGAAACAAATTCACAATTATGTTGTTGTTGTTAGCTAATGCTGGATTTCTGACAATGAAGTCATTAATCCTCTTGCTCTCCAATATTTTTCACTGATGGATGGGGCACTAGAAGTGGCCGAGCATATTTGAAGGTGATCTCGATCCATTTCCTCTTGCAGATCACATAGAGGACAGAGTTGTGAAGAATATATCCCAATTCTGTTTAAATGATTTGCCGGACAATCGTGTCCTGTAATCAACCTGAAGGTTGCAACTGCTGTTTTTCGAGGATACTCAGGAATTACTGTTTGAATGTTTGGTAGTTCCCATCTTTTATTCTTTGATTTTTCATAGTAATATTTTGCAATAATTTTTTTGAATTCAGAGTTGACTAATCTTTTAGCTGCATAAAATGGTAGATTAACTATAGATTTTTGTACACTGCTGGTACCTTTTTTTGCAAGAAAGTCAGCTTTCTCATTACCACTCAGTCCACAGTGAGCTGGTATCCATTGGAAGATTAGGTGTTTTTGAAGTGCTGTTAGATGGGTAAGGATTTTCCAACATTCTATAATTGTTTGGTTTTTTTTGGTGACAACTTGGAAGTAATTGCTGTAATTGCTGCCCTGGAATCTGAGAGAATAACTGCTTGCGGAAAATGTGAAATTCTGTACAAAAGATTTTGTAGAGCCATTCGAATTGCTTCAATTTCTCCATCAAAGTTAGTAGTTCCATAACTTAAAGATTTGTAATAGGAAAAGAGGTGACATGTGACTCCAGCACCTGCTCCATCTTGGTTTGATATCAATGATCCATCAGTATAAATATGGAGCCATTCATGTTCTGGAAATCTAGTATGGATTGTCTCTAATGCTAATAATTTTAGAACACTAGTTGGAGTATCACTTTTCTTAACTTCTTCTGTCAGGTGTAAATAATGTGTGATGTCTAATGTATGTGTCGGATTGACTTTAGATATGAAGTTTTCCCTTGAATTAGGAAGGTGTACATTTTTCTTGATGTCTTGAATTTTGGAAAGAAAGCTCTCCTGAGTCTTTAGTGTATGTGTAAAATTTCTCTTGTGCCATCTATTGAATGGGAGTCTGATCAACTTTTCATGTTGAACAAGAGCCGCTTTTTCTATTTCATATTCAATGGGGTATTGGTTGGTTAGTATTTCCATAGCTGCTATTGGTGTGGTTTTGATAGCACCTGTAATTAATCTCAGACTTTGGTTTTGAAAGATTTGAATCTTTTTTGTGTTTGCTGTTAAAAGAACTTCGCTGCAATAAGTAAATAATGGCTTTATATATACATTGTATGTTGTGTTAAAAGTTGCTCTGGAACATCCCCACTTCATTCCTGTTAGACGTTTTAACAGTGAAAGGCACCTCTCTGCTCTTTGTATTACATTTTCTATTTGTTTGGTCCATGTAAGTTTGGTATCAAATGTAACTCCTAAATACTTTGCTTACTTTGTTTCTGGTAATTGTTGACCCTCAAAATTTAGTTTTATTTTTAGTGGTTTTTTTCTTAGTGAAAAGATTTGGTAGTTTGATTTTGTTGTATTAACAGTCATTAAATTTTCTTTGGTCCACCTTTGTAAGTTGGTTAAGGATTGTTGCATGGTTTTTTCTAGTTCTGTTCTTTTGCTTTTTGGTTTTGAAGTCCACATTACTAAGTCATCAGCAAATAGTGCACACTTTACACCTGATTCTTGTATTTGTTGTGGCCGATCGTTAATAAATATATTAAAAAGTTTTATGCTGAGCACTGCGCCTTGTGCTAAGCCACGGTGTACTTGTTTGTATTTAGATATATTTCTTCCATATCTGGTTGCAATAAAGCATTGTATTAGGAAATGACATAGCCATGAAACCATTGGGGCTTGTATCCCTATTTTTTTTTACTTTCTTTAGTAGTTTTGTTCTGCACATAGAATCATGTGCAGTTTGGAAATCAATACAAACTGATAAATTATCTTCTTTTCTATTGAAGGAGTCTTTGATTTCTTGACTGAGAAGTAAGACTTGTTCATTTGTAGAGTGGAACTCTCTAAATCCAGCTTGACATGGGGATATTAAATTTTGTGATTCTAGAAACCCACTTAACCTGTTTGACACCATTCTTTCCATCACATTTGCTATTATGCTAGTAAGAGCTATTGGTCTAAAATTTTTCATTTCTGATGCTGTTTTGTCTTTCTTCAAGAGTGGGACAATTATTGCTTAGTGCCATTCAGCAGGTACAGTGGTTTTCCAGGATAGATTGTAGAGTTTCAGTAGTTGTTATTTTGCTGTTTTTCCAAGGTTTTTTATGAACTCTGGATGTATGTGATCTGGTCCAGGAGACTTTTTGTTTTTTAGATTATGTATTGCAATGTTCAGTTCTTGCATATTAAAATTTTGAAAAAAATATTGCACTGAGTGTTAGGATCACATTCTCTTTCTTGTTTCAAATCTTTCTTAAATTCTTTATGTTCCTTTTTATTATTTCTTGTTACTTTATGTGAATTAGCATAATATTTATTGAATGTTTCGGCTATGACTGCATCACTTACTAATATTTTATTGTTGTGTATGATAGGTGTGCTGTTGTTTTCTTTCCTGTCCTTGACATTTTTTATGAAGCCATGGGCTTTGTTACCATCTGTCCTATAATCCATTTTTTCAAAGAAATTATTAAAGTGATTCCTTTTAGCAGTATTAATTTCTTTTTTTAGTGAGGCACATTTCTTCCGCCATATTTCTGTATCTGATATGTTTTTTGTTTGTTCAGCTGTATTTCTAGCTATATCCCTTTGCTTTTTCAGTTCTTCTAACTGGGGGTTCCAAAAGGGTTTGAAATTTTTAATTCTTCCCTGAGGAATATTTTTTTTGCGGTTTCTAGGATGACTTTACAGAATTTTTGTTCATATGATCTGGTTGGTCATGTAGCTGTGAGCTTGTTTGTTCTTTAAATTTATGTTCTAATTCAGTTTTATATTTGTTCCAATCTACTCTTTTGAAGTTCCAATACAGATTCGTAAGACCTTGACTGTTATTTGTATTGCCTAGTTTTATATCAGCAATTACTGCTCTGTGACCAGAACTTGGATCTTCTATAACTTGTTTTTTAATTTTTGAAACAATATCTGTTGTAGCTAACAAGAGGTCTGGGTTACTGCCTGCTTCAGAGTAATGTATGAAGGTTGTGGGATCTTCTTTACTATAAATCAGTTCAAAAGTTGTGGTATTCAAAAATTCTTCCACTATCTTCCCTGTAGAATCCACTTTTTCATATCCCCATCTTTAGGAATGGGCATTGAAATCTCCAATTACGATTGTTTTATTTAATTGGTCAATAAGTGAGAGAGGAATGTAAATACTGTATAAATGTAGATGTGTTTTGTTATCCCAAAAATTTAGCTTAATAATTCACTTTTATTTGTGTTATCCATCTCTTTAACAATTTCAAAGGAGGATTTAATATCCTTTTTGACTGCAACTAATATTCCACTACTTATCTGTCTATTTTTGAGTAGTAAACGTAGTAAAAATCCAGTAAAATTGAAGTACTTAAGTTGATCATTTGTTAGATTTGCTTCTTGTATTACAAATATATCTATATTCTGTTCAACTTGTTCACTTCTGACATACCTACAATGCCCACAGCTCAAATAGCAATGTATGCCGATGATACTGCCATCTATGCAACCCATCGTAATTTACACACCGCTAGAAATCGCCTTCAAGAGGCCTTAAACTTAATCATACCCTGGCTTGACAGCTGGCACATTTCTCTCAACCATGGCAAATGTGAAGCAATGGTGTTTACATTATGCAGACCGGAATATCCACCATCAGTAACGATAGCAACAAATTCTATACCCTGGAAAAGTGACAGAAAAACGGTGAAATACCTTGGTATACTGTTTGATAGAAAACTCACGTGGAAGCCACATATAAGTAACAAACTCAAACTTGCCCAAATAAGACTGACAAAACTTTATCCACTTCTCAACAAAAAATCTTCGCTTAAGTTAAAAAACTGCATACTACTCTACACAACTCTTTTAAAGCCGCTTTTACTATATGCCTGTCCAATTTGGGGAGGAGCCAGTGCTACAGAAATTAAACGCATCCAAACGTTTCAAAACAAAATCTTACGTATCTCAACTAATGTGCCATGGTTTGTCAGAAACAATCAACTACACAGAGAAACTGGAATCAGTACCATTCAACAGTCCATTTCTTCACAAGCCGAACAGTTTTACAGCAATCTAAAGAACGTTCCTGGATCTATTCACTACTCTCTTGGCAGAAAATCCAACTTTTTAACACGCATCAAGAGTTGTCTACCACTGGACCAGTTATCACAGCAAGATCTGATTTAATTTCAACTAATACTGTCAGTGAGGGGCCCAATGGGGTTTACCTCATTTCAATGTTACTTATTATATATTTTATTTATTGTTATGTGCATTTCAACAATGGTCTGTAGAGCGCACATGCGCTGATCGATCAATAAATCATTTAAAAAAAAAAAAAGATATATCTATGTTATAGTCAAATACAATTTTATTCAGTTCTACCCTTTTTGTTTGTGTGAGACCACCCACATTCCATTGTAGAAGTTTGATGTTAGATCTTCTATTAATATAATGTTTTGGTTCTTGAGAAGTAGTCCCCGCCCGGAGATCCAAATGGGGGACTATTTTAACTCCGGAACATTTTACCCCTCTAGTCATATTTCATGAATATTGAAGAGACTTAGCAGTAAATGTAACCGCTTTTTAGAGAGCACCATATTTTTATGTTTTGGCGGTCACATCGCTCTCTCACAACCCCCAGAATGTCTGGAGGACCACACCTGTCATTGGTTTACGGGTCTCACCGACCTGACCAGGAGAATTATCAAAATAAATTCACCGACCATATCCTCTGATTACCAATCAGAGGACATATTACATGTCATGACAGGTTAGCATGTTTGGGGTTAAGGTTTTATAGAGAAATGGAGAGGTTGGAAAAATAAAGACTCCCTAGCCCTCAGGAACCCTAATAGCATCGGGGTCGGAAGAGAACAAGAGATGACCAAGGTAAGGTCAGATAGAAAAGTTACAGTGAGGAGCAAAACACCAGTAAGTGGAAGTAATGTTCTGCTCAGCTTGGGTACCTTGTGGTCGCTATTCACATATCCCCTAGGCGGAGACCCCTGTATACAATGTCAGTTTACTTCAAACAAAATGCAGAAATGAACTCATTGTCAACATTTAGTTCCATGACATTTGAAATGATATTGTGGTGGAAAAACAGAGAACACTAATAGTAACAATAGTGCTCTCACTGTCATTGTTTGGATTCAACATTTCTAGCTGTGGCATTTAGTGCTGCCATCACAGAGGTAAATGGAGAACTTGGTCCTAACATTTTGTTTTTGCATAACATTCTAATATCTATGTTTGTTGATAACAGCTGTTTAGGAAGTACTTTACTTGGTCTCTGCGCAGTGATTGAGTTATATAAAGTTGCCAGTTATGTCAGCTAAAAGACATTTTCAAATCCCAAATTAATAGAAGTATTTTAAGGAGCATGATGATAAATGCAGTGTTAAGTAACTCATATATAAGGCACTTTGCAAATCAAAGTCTAAAGTAAATTGTAAGCAAATCCATGGTACTGAAACAGAAATGCTTGGAAAGTTCTTCTTCTACTTTTCACAAATTACCTGTCAACCTGTTCTGGCCTGAATCTCACCTGAGTTTTGTAAACTTCCAAGCAAACGTTGTTCTGCTGATTACGTTGTCAACTTACCTCCAATGTTATTCACGCTGTGTTTATTCGCTGTTAATTTCTATTAATTTCAGTTGTAAAATTGTATGAGTCACTTGTTTTTACGTTGGAAGAAATGAAAAAAGTGGTGTAGAAGTAGATAAACTCCTGCCTAGAAGGGCTGCAAAATCTGCTATGATTGTAGAACAAAGGGATTCAGAGTGACTGTTATATGTGTAAAACAGAGGATGATTGAAACAAACAAACCTACAGAGGTTCTTAAAGTAGACACATTTTTGTTCATTCGACTACACTGCTGTTTGCTTGCCCCGATACACATGTGGGCTCAATCTCCTAGAAATGACTTGGGTCGAGGTAAAATCAATAGTTAAACAGATGTAAGAAATGACTTATCCTTATAGGAATTGCACGATATGATGTTCAAAGGTATATCACTTGTGATCAAAACACTTTGGCAGGGTTTTTGAAAAATGTAAAAAAGGTAGAAAGTAATCAGTGGGAGAAAGACTGTTGAAAAGATTGTTTACATTTTATAAGCTAAATATACTGCATGAACTGAAAATAACATTTAAGTTCCGCTATTTTGAACCACTTCTTTGCTTTAACCTAGTAGGAATACACATTCCAAGGTTGGTTTTTTAAATTAAATTAAATTAAATTAAAAAAAAAACAAAAAAAAAACAACAACAACAACTTGGAATGTGTATTCCTACTAGATTAAAGCAAAGAAGTGGTCTGCTATCATAACAACTATAAGTACGACTCTAGCTTCAGATATCACTGTGTACATGGAATTGTTTACTTATGTACTGGCTCGCATTGCTGCCAGGGATTATGTATATATACTGGTTGTCCACCCTGCCAAAAAAAAAAACATCAACAGTGCTTAGTATGTTGTGGGATGGCAAACTGGTTTTGAAGTAGGAACCCAATCCGGGAATGCACACTTTGAGTGCTGGAGAGTGTCGAAGTTTGAGAACAAACGGTTGTGACAATTTGTCAACATTCGTTTTGGCATCTTAATATGGAAGGTAACAACCCCTCAGCCATCTGTGTGCTGGGAAGAGTGACCTAAGCATAATAATATTCCTGTGCATGCACTAAATTCTTCCATAGTCCTTGGTGTGCATCCCACTCCGTTACTTGTGTAGTATTCAGTACAGTAATCTTTTAACAGCAGTGCATCCCACACATGTACACAGCAGCTGAAATGGCCAACTTGAGCTCCAGCACACTTTGAGGTAAATGTGCAGAATCACATCAACGTTGTATATCCAAATTGATGGATTGGTAGAGGTGGACCAGTTCCATAGGCACATCTGACACCTCTCGACTATTTCTGTGGAGTTGTATGAAGAGTATGGTGTATGGCACTCCTTTAACGTCAGCAGAGAATCTGACGGCTTGAGTCCATGGAAAGATTGAAAATCTTTAAGGACATCCGCATGTATTGGGTCATGTGCATGAGGCTTACCACAACTGATATAGGCTCTGCAATAACATAGGAGGTACACAGTTCAAAGCCTGTTGTAATGTAAAACGATGTTGGGTTTATTGACGAAATGTGAACATATATCCATCTCACACATT
Source organism: Tenodera sinensis (assembly GCA_030765045.1). Lineage (NCBI taxonomy): Eukaryota > Metazoa > Arthropoda > Insecta > Mantodea > Mantidae > Tenodera > Tenodera sinensis. The sequence goes on from CM060963.1 coordinate 82,862,967, forward strand.
GATGTGTTACAGCTTCCAAACCATGCATTTCCAGACAGGGCTCCCTATTTGAAAATCAATCAGTTTGCCATCCTGCACAATGTACTAAGTGTTGTTGGTGTTTTTCTTTGGAACACACACACACACACACACACACACAGCAAATTTGGCGAGCGACACAATGTATTCACTTGATTTTAATTTAAATGCACTTTTTAATATGTTTAACTTATGTAATCTAACAGACATACACACATGGACTTTTTTCTAAAAACTAACTGTAATCTTTAAAAATTGTGTATAAGTGTGCCTAAGCAATGTAGATACTTAACTGAGACCTGTTAAATATTCAGGATATCTCAGAATAGCACTGAATAATTTTAAGGCATTAACTTTCAACAAACGCTCTGTTGAGTTAGATGAAATTCTACCAAACAGATTGTTACACATCTTTTGCTACAAGACATTGGGAGGGTTTTGAAATAAAAATAACCACGTATGTTGAATTTTAAATGATGTAAAATAACTAAATTGTGAATTTTATTTCATTATATGACACAAAATCCATGTGCTCTGAAATAGGCAAAAACTTTCTTTAACCAATATGAAGTTGCAAATATAGTGTATTGTCAACAGCATGTGCAAATAATACAATTCCTAGTCAAATGTTCTGCACTTCACCTTCCCCATTTAACATTGTAGTATAATTTTGCAATTTGCTTACGCAAAATCTATGACTACATTAAGTTTTGCATTTAACACCTAGGTTTTTAATTTATATTAATGTGTTCCTTTCACATGCAGTCATAGATTAGTGGTCTGCTTTCCAGCATCATTTGTTATAATTTACATTAACTTCCTAAATTTGTAAACAAAAATACCCTGACAAATTTGTAAGATTATTGTTCTTATAACAGTAGTAATGAATACATATTTTTTCTTTACCTGACATTCTCAGTTTCAGCTACATCACTTTGCTACATTAGCAGAAAATTGAACATTGAAAATACAGTAAAGCATCTGTTAATGATTTTTATTTGTAAATATACTTATATATATAAAATCGTCATTGTTGTTGTTGTTGTTTTCTAGTGCCTTGCATCTGGCAATGAAGCCATTAGCATTCGTGCTTTCCAATACTTTTGAACCGTAGTTTCTTCTGATCTTAATGCTTCACAGATCTTCACAGATCGTCATTGTTAAATTCATACAAATTGAATTATTTTGACTATTTCCTAATAGATTTCTGTTTTTGATACATAGATACATTACTACTTATTTTCCAAAACATTTCTGAGTTTCCTGCAATTGTGTTAAGCACATATTTGTTTCTGCAGAGTAAATCTTACAATTGACTAAAATTTTAATCCACAATTGAAAACCACAGAGCAAGATTTGAATCAGTGAATAATGTGATAACCACTCTTTAGCATTCCCAGTTAATGCTGGTTTTGGCAAAGGCAATAATTATTGACCTATTGAAGTTTTCCATAGTTATTTAATAGTCTTACAATGAGTGAAGACTCATCACACTAATATCATACAAGTAAATTTTTTTTACCAAAGTGAAGAAGAATTTGCATTAATATTTCAGTGAATGACAAATAACTGGACTCTGAGTGCCCCTCAAATAACTGATTACGGGTGCCTTAGTTTTTATCTGCTAAAGTGAACAGTAATGTAATCTCATGGCACACAGCATATCTGGGCCAAGACCTACCACCCAACCGCTGTGTCCCCCATTTCTGTCCACCACAGACATCATGAGTGAGCTGCAGTATTGGAGGTGAGATGTGGTAAGTGCCCCAGTCCCTCCCGGCCAGTTATGCTGTCTTCTCAACCAGGGGCTGCTACTTTTCAATTAAGTAGCTCCTCAATGGACCCCTCAGGGACCTAACGAGGCTGAGTGCACCCCATGCTAGACCTCCCAGTAGAGGAAAAAGTGTTAAAAGTGACATGTGAGAAACTGCGCAGCTGAAGAATTGAGACAGAACAATTGTGATAGAATAATTAAGACCGTTGTTAATTAATGCAGGCAAGTAACTTATGTCTGGAGTCCTGAGTATCACGGACGCTGGTTACTGATCCCAAGGTCGCGGGTTCAAATTTGCCCAGACCGATGGTTTTTAAGTGTGCTTAAAAATGACAGCTCCATGTCAGTGGATTTACTCCTGAGGGACAAAATTCCAGCACACTGGCGATGCTGGCAATTGACAGTGTCGTTAACAAAATAATATAATTTCAATCACTAAAGAAGAACTGCCAAGGAATATCAGCTGCTCAGTGCTGCAGCTCATTGACCCCTCCTTCCCCTCGGGAATGGGGCAGCCTGCACTTCCCTATTCCAGCACCGTCATCGCCAGTGTCCCTCAGGACCTACAGGCATGTTATCTGCTTGCAGTAGCACAGCAACAGTAGCGTTCAGCAATGAGGGCACTTGGATCCACTCAGCTCAGGGACTGACACCACTGTCTAGTGGAGCTAGATAGCCACGCGGCTTTGGAAGCTGCTTCGGTGTCAAGTCTGCCCTTGTTAGAATGGTTGCTTTGTGCCACATTGGAGGGACCGACCACTTCACTGACCAGGTGCATCCTGTATCCTCACACATGCACTGGAACTGCAGCCACAACATGTGCCTCCACGGTCAATGCCAACAGGCACACAACCTGCACACATCAACATCGCACACAAGCTCAGCTAGGAAATCTGAGGCTTACAAAATGCCATCCAGGATCTTCATTCAGAGTTTCTGAACCTGGCTGCTAAAGTGACAGCCCTGAAGGACCACCTTCAAGAACTACAGACAACCACAGTGTCACACCATCAAATCACAGGAACATCACAGACACTATACCTAGAAACCATAAACGTCACTCTGAGAGCCCTGGAAGCTCACTACTCCCAGCTCAGAGCCGGCATGGACCAGGTATCACAGGACTCCAGAAAGAAGACAGCGAACACATACTCCAAGATCTTGAAGCTTGGATGAAGGTAACAATAATTTCTGGTAACCTATCTTTACCTATTGTCACCATTATGCTGCAGTCAGGTTTCATAGCTGTTGCCTTGCACTTAACTTTTCACCAGCTCCTGTCCAATGGTGGTAGCATTACAGCTTTTAAGTACTAAGCAGGACCATGCAACTCTACTTTCAATCCCAAGCCATTAGTATAGTGTCCTAGAGACAAAGCCCACACTCACTACTGCCCTCCAACACACTAGGAGTCCATAAATGGGACTTTTTTCCTCCACTGAAAAAGAGAAAAAGAAAGAATAACATCCAAGTACTGATCACACCTAATGCCGTTTAATTTCAGTGATTGGACAGCTATTTTCAACATGGTCTCCAGTTTTAAACCAGGTCTGTGCTAGCCATGATGGAAAGTACATGCACTAGGCAGACAAATCCTTGAGCATTCAGTATCCTGAAGATGTGAGAGATGCATGCTGCTAAACATCGATGTATAATTTATTCTCCTGGCTGGAAGCCCAAGAACACTCAGAGCATGTTTGTCACAAGGATGCAAGGAAAGCTTCAGCTCATATTTTATATTTTGTTATTGGATTAATTCTGCATATTGCAAAATATTGCATAACATTTCTTAATTTAGTTTAATAAACATTACTTTAGATGAGTTTAAAGTGCAAATGTTTCATTCACACTGCACTTCGTACCTCTGTACCAAGTGTAGAAAGTGGCTGTATGTTTATTTAATGCACTGCACCCTTAATATTAGCCTGTCACACCATAGGGTACAAAATTTCACACTGCACTAGCCATGCACGCTGTAATTCAAGATTTCTTTGATATTATTTATTATTTTCCTTGTTTTATTTGCATGTTTGGTTATACTCAACCTCTTATTTCTTATTTTACTTGCAAATTTCACTAATAAGTGCACTTTCTCCACTGATGAGTAATTATTTCTGTATACTGTCTCATGGATCCCATTTTTGGCAGCATGTGACATGTACACTCAATAGACACTAATGCTGTGAAAAATGTAGGTGCTATGTGTCTCTATAAAAGCTTTGTCAACAAAAATATTTCCCCAACTGATAAAAGAATGTTTTGATAAAACACAAGGCTTGAAGGCATTTTAAAATTTTAAGATGTTTTTAGATCAACTCATTGGTACAGAAAGATGGTAAATCAGCTAATACTGTCTGATTTACATGAAGATGACATACCTGCACAATAATCAAATGGCAAATGGATACAGCACTCCTAATTTCAGTTTCTAAATATAATGAATATATTCCATTATTATAAACTGTTTACCTAAAATGAATGCTAATTTTGGCAGGGTACTGGTGACAGAAAGAAAAAAATTGCATGCACCTCTATTATTTTCAACTTCACTGTAGAGGTAAAGAGGTAATGTTCAGAGGGGATTCGACACTGAGCGTATGCAGGCTATTGTACGAGAGTGGATCGGAAAGTAACACACAACTATTTTTTTCTGTCTTTGGATTGTGATTGGGATTTTAAAATTCCACCAAAATGTACTTTGAAGTTTTTATTACAGAGGCTATCTGATTTTCATGTGCAGCTCTAGCAAGAGAAGCATAAACTATGCAACAAAGATGGTGTGCATGTTACTGTAGTGAACTTGTGAAGAACAGTTAAGTGTGGTGCGATTTTTGTGAAGTAAAGGGTAACCCAAGTGAAATTCCAGGGACATACATGACATGTATGGGACTAGTGTATGTGCTTCAGCAATGTCTCCAAGGCGATATGCATTTTTTAAACATGACTGTGATAACCTTTGTGATTCGCAAGGTTTCGGACAACTGGTAACAGCTGACGCTGATGTGACAATTTTGAAAGTTGATTACAGGTGCACACACCACAAAGTCTAGATCTTGCACCATCGGACTTTCATTTCTTTAGTTTCATGAAGAAATTACTGCTGATCAACACTTTGAGACAGATGCAGAAGAGAAATCAGCAGTTCGCATACACTCCAACCAAACTTACTTATATGAAAAGTGTACAATGAAAATGTATCATGATAGGAGAAATGTGTTGAGAAAGTTGGGATGACTATATATAAAAGTAGTTAAAAGATGTCATTCATTTGTACACTTTTTTGTTGTTTCTTTAGCTATCAAACTTTTTAAAAAAAATATATTCTGCGTTATTTAATCCACCCTCGTATGTTAGAATCCTGGGAGAAAGGGATGGAATGAGAGTGCTCTACAGGTGTGAGGGAACCCAGGTGAGCAGTGAGCTGATGTGAGGGTCCCTATTGTATGATCAGTACATTATTGATGTTACACATACCAATTTCTGAGTGCACCAGTTCAGCAACCTCACTTTGCCAACCCTTATATGAAATATAATTACAGTACATGTTGAACAATTCTGCTGCAAAAAGCATTGCTTCCTGTCCTCCAACCCCTGCTGAAACTTCTAGAATAACATCTGTGCAGCTATCATTCTCTTCGTTTGGAATTATAGCTTCAAGGAGCTGAAAAAAGAAAAGTTAAGACTTTTATACTTTAAGACATATTTTATGATAGAGCAAAGCATTTATTAGGATACCTCCACTCCTATAATTAATGCTAATGTCATGATTGAAAATCTAAGCACTCTATTAACAACTGTTTAGCTTGTACAGTATCAGTATGTCTATAAATAGCATTCGTTTTATGGTTACAAGAAAGAATGAATGTGCCATACACTCTGATAACAGGGCTTGTCTTTCACACAATCTGTGTTGCTGCAGAGGTAATATGATGCTGATATGGATTTTAATCCCAATCTTAAATTAAATCAGAATCATTTATTAGCAATTTTAACAAAACATAAAAATTATTTTCTGAAATATGTTACAGAAACACAAATGGAAGAGAATGACTTTCTTAATTATGTTTTGGACCTGGATTTTGATGGTTTTGCATCTTTTTTCTCTTATAGTTGTTCTTTTGACGAAGCCCATATCATGTAACATGATCTAAGTAGTGAATAAACATTATTATGATAGGTGATGCTATGTGGAAAATATATGTAGGTAGCTCATAAAACTTTGAGTGAAATTAAACCACATTTATGGCTCACTTCTTTTTTGCATTTTTAGACATTTTTATTTGATAGGACATTTCTGTACAAGTTATAAGTAATTTTTAGGAACAGATCCAGGTTTTTGCCACTTTTTCCAAGTTTGGTTGCATTATTCTCATATTAGTAGAATCAAGTTTCAAAATCTAAACATTTCTGGAAATCTATTGGAATTGACTTACAGTGGAACTTAGCTAATTCAAACCCTGCAAATCTGAAATGCCAGATAATCCGAACACAAAACCCATAATTTAAAAGAAAAATAAATAAAAAGCTTAGTTTTAGTTTACAGAAAGCATTTTTATTATAGATTCGACAAGCTCATTATTAAACACACATTGGAACAAAGTGTTTATTGCACAAAAATGTTTGCTGAACTTTGCTATAGGCAATGTGCTGGTACATAATGAATTTAGCCACTGTTAAACAACATTTTTACATTTACTTAGGTACTGTACTGGTAACTATCATGTGTTTATGAAACACTAATTTTCACTTAACTTGAAAAACTGGTATTCTTCTGCCATAAGGAATTAAACTTGCCAATTTTGTAGCATTTTCACCCTTGTTAAGTTGCTTAAGCAGTTCAAGTTTTTCTTTTAATGTACAGGACTATATTTTCATTTGGCTGACATTGTAGTGCATTGTATAACACAAACGAGCACCTATTCTGTATCAATGTATTAGGGAAAAATGTAAATTACTGTGGAATGACTGCTAACAACTGCAAAACAAACTGAACTACCTATGAACCGCCACTATTGCATGCATTTGACTATGTCCACAGTTCAGAAGAACACATTTTCATTCTGTTGAATGCATTGTCATTTCAGGGTTAGGATTTTTAAGTGTGCACCTTTTTTCTTAGGGTAAATTTAAGCTCTTTGGAAAGATACCACAGTGTGAAGTTTTGTTTCTAGTTGCCAAAAGAGGCACTTTTTCATGCATCCTTTCCCCTTTTGAGTACCATTATCCCTTTTGTCCCAAACCATGCCCATAATCCCTTTTTCCCCCTTTTTTCTTTTAAGTTTCTTTCCATTTTACTCTTTATGATTTTAATCAATATAAAATATTTAACTCTTACTTAATATCTCCTCAGCTTGCTGTGAACATGAGAAGAGTAAGCCTAGCGCAACAACCCATGAAGGGCCAAGGCTTGCTGCCCAGCCACTGCGTCCCCCACCTCTGCCCACTACAGGCATCATTGGTGGGGTGTAATACTGGAGAGTGGAATGTGGTCAGCGCCCCAAGCCCTCCCGGCCAGTTATATGACCTTCTCGACCTGGGGCCGCTACTGCCCCATCAAGTAGCTCCTGATTGGTCGAGTAAGCCTAACTCTTTCAGTAAACACTGTGCGGAGTTGAAAGCACACCTACAACAATAGAAAATAATTGTGTATGAGAAATCCTCTTTCTCTTGCTTTACCGCTATAAAGTAGCACGCAATAATGCAACTGACAATGACTCATTGTCATTGTATAACATCCTATCCTTTTAATTTCGCCAGAATCAGTAGCCTACTGTTCATGAATGTGAGTTCGTTACTGTGACACATCATCTGTTCCAAGATCATGCCTAGATAGCAGTAACCATACATGTATAGTTCCAAGAATTTACTCTGGTTTCTGCTCAAAGCTACTAGAAATTGCTGAGACTGCAGTTCCAGCATGAATGAGAACATTCTGGTAATTGTCACAGTGTTATATAAGAGTGTGGACAGCAAGTGAATGAGTTGTGTAACAGTCACATTGAGTTAGCAAGTGAACTGGTGTTAGTCCTTTGTTACATTACTAAACAAGTGCATTACTACATTTTACCATGCCAAAGGTGTATTGTTCTGGCTCAGGAATTCAAACAAGATTTCACAGACACAGATGGAACTGTTATTCAATGTACTATTTGCAGTTCAAGAATTTTGATAGATGTAAAACACCAGCAAGGTCACATCAAATAGCACATTTCCAGCTCTAAGCATCAAATGAACAAGACTCTTCAGGCAAACAATTTGCAGATATTCTGGCATCTACATCCCACTACTATTCTCGCTTATTCCGTGAAGCCATTGAAATACACAAGCACAAAAATAATATCAATCGCAAAGAGGAAGGACTTAAACTCAACAGAATATGGCAAACAGCGTTAACAAAAACAAAAATCCAGAACCCCTCTCCAGCCAATCAGACGCCAGCTCCTTGTAGTACTCCGCTGGTACAAGTCCAGCCCACTGGCCACCCGGACCAATCACAACGTACCTCCCCTCCGGCCGCCGACATAAATACCGCACCTCTGGTGGTGACCAGCGCAGTCTGTGCTGAGATCTCCACTAGGAAACTTCGACCTCGCCACCACTGAAGATGTCTGCCGTAGTCGCAGACGAAACGTTTGGGAAGAAGAAGGAACCCAATAGACCACGGCCCACAAGCCCAAGTCCGGTTAATATTGCATCTAGTAATTTGCAGTAGCCTCTATTACGAAATGCATTTCAACAGAGTTCTTCAAAAAGCCAAAATTTTAAGGAAATCAACATTGAATTGTGTGCAGCTCTTACACAAGCAGGAATTCCTCTCAATAAGGTGAACCATCCACCTTCAAGGTATTTTTTGAAAAATAAACAAAGATGTCAATGTCGAATGAGAGTTCTTTAGGAAAGAACTACTTGGAGCCTGTTTACCAAGAATAAGGAATCAAGGAGAAAGTGTCTGATTGCGATGTGGGAATCATTGTGGATGAAACCATAGACTCAATGGAACGATATGTTTTGAACATTTTAATTTTTCTCTTAGCAGGGGAGAAAGTTAAGCCCATGTTGTTAAAAATGTATGAGCTGCAGAAAGCCAATGCCAGTACAGTAATGCAATCAATTATGGGCTTTTGTCAAAAACTCTGGCCTGCTGGTTTTGAGTTTGAAAAACTTCTTGTGGTTAGGGACCAGGCTCCATACATGGTTTCAGGTGTTAACCAATTGAAGCCTTTATTTGCTAAGTTGCAGCACGTGACATGCTTAGTTTATGTCCTTTACAGGCTTGTGAATTCATAAGGAACGAATACGACATCACAAATCAGTTCATCTCTGCCCTGAAGAAGATTCTGCTGAAAGCTCTGAATCAACGCAGGTGCAATTTCTAAGGTACAGCAACTTCTGTTACTGGAGAAAATACATAATTTGCAGACAGAACTATATTGTGTCCTTAGTTACAAGTACCTGACTGCAGCTATTAAACTATTAGAAGAACAAGGTTTGGAAAAGGAGGAACAGTGGGATATTTTTACTTCTGTCAGGGAGCAGTTAGATGGCTTTGCCAAAGACAAACTTGAGTTTAGTCTTCAGAAGAATCCAGACATTGAGGATTTTGTGATATCTGTAGAATTGCCATTCCGAGTGAACACAAGATTTGCCCCACTGGGTTCTGTGGATGTCAAAAGAAGCTTTAGCACTACAAAGATATTCTATCTCCTTATAGAAACAGAAGATTTTAAAAATATAGAGATGCTTAATGTCTTGAAGTATAACAGCTTCATGTGGTTTCCTTCTCCTGATGAGTGATAATTGTTTGTAATTCAATAAATTAGAATAGAGGAAAGAGAAATTGTTGAATTAGTTGAATAAACCAGCACCTTTTGGTCCCTTCTTTTTACCTTATTTGAGCACCCTTCCTTTTTTCATCTTAAATTTGAACCCAAAAATCCTAACCATGGTCATTATGTTGTGTGCAGTAATCGCAATGTCACTTCCTCATATTGCTACACTTTGTTATCTTGTAGCTGCTAATACTATAGCTGAATTTATATACATGCATTTTTGTTTTTCGGATAATTCAAACATTTCCAAATCCAAATAGACCATACCCCCAATTAATTCAGATTAGCAGGGTTCTACTATATTTGTTAAAGATTTGGACTCGTTCACCTAAACGTCCATATCTGTTATACAACAGGCTTGTCCTCTCAAGGAATAAGGGGTGAATATACCTGCTACTTTTGAGGGTCACATCATTCCTACTGTTGCAATGTAGAAGCTAATGTTTGAGACGATATTTATATTGCATCATGCCAAAAGCAAATTAAGTGTTTCTGCAAAATTGAAAATCAAATAGAATTGGTGAAATGGAAAATGTATTCAACAAGAACTGTGGATAGGATACAAATTGCAAGATTGCTGATGTATTATCAGGTAAGAAGTATTTCCTCAGTCAAGAAGTGCTGGAAACCAACAATAATTGTTGCTTTAAACATGCCCCCCTGATGTTGAAAGAAGCTTCTCAATGTGGATGTCTTAATTAGTTTACAATAGATGGTGCTTCTATTTTGAAAGCTTAAAAAGTTGTTTGTAATGAATTGTGCATGGCACGAGGCATAGCAGAGCCGTTAGAGCCATCTCATTGAATGACACTGTGTATACTGTCTCTCAAAAGTATCTAGGGGTTGCATCATGTACAGCTGTTCAGTGAACTTTGTTCACCTTTTTGATGGAAGTTTGGGAGAGGCAAGAGAGGGTGCCAGAGAGACCAAATGCACAACATAAGCAAAGGTGATCTATAGTTCTTTCTGGTATAGCGGAAAGTGTCCTGATTTAGTATTGAGGAGTTTGAGTGTTCAAATCTGGGGATAAAGTTGTCTCCTTTCTTTTCCACTTAAAAATAATAAGCTAATTTTGTACTGTTTAGAAGTAATTATGTGTTCGTTTAACTACAAATAATTTTACATATCAATGTACTATTGTTCTATTACACGAAAGTCATATGGATTTTTTATTGAATGTATGTTTCTGTTACTGCCACCACCGCCACCACCACCAATAATAGTAGTAGTAGTAATAATAGTAATAGTAAAAATAATAAAAGTAACAGTAATAACAAAAAGAAGAATTAATAATAAGAATATTATTAGATGCATACAACCCATAGGTATTTATGGATGTGAAGCTTGGACCATGACGAAGGCAGCTGAAAACATGATTAACCCATTTGAAAGAAAGACCGTAAGAAGAATTTATGGACCTATAAGTGAGAGTGGAATATGGAGAATGAGATACAAGGAAATATGTTGTTAGCTAATGCTGGACTTCTGACAATGAAGTCATCAATCCTCTTGCTCTCCAATATTTTTCACTGTTGATATTGAAGAGAGCAATAGCAGTAATAGTAACCACTTTTTAGAGAGCACCATATTTTTATGTTTTGGCGGTCACATTGCTCTCTCACAACCCCCAGAATGTCTGGAGGACCACTCCTGTCGTTGGTTTACAGGTCTCACCGACCTGACCGGGAGAATTATCAAAATAAATTCACTGACCATATCCTCTGATCACCAATCAGAGGACGTATTACATACCATGACAGGTCAGCATGTTAGGGGTTAAGATTTTATAGAGAAATGGAGAGGTTGGAAAAATAAAGACTGCCTAGCCCTCGGGAACCCTAATAGCATCGGGGTCGGAAGAGAACAAGAGCTGACCAAGGTAAGGTCAGATAGAAAAGTTACAGTGAGGAGCAAAACACCAGTAAGTGGAAGTAATGCTCTGCTCAGCTTGGGTACCTTGTGGTTGCTATTCACATATCCCCTAGACAGAGACCCCTGAGTCACATTAAAATATGTACAGAGGTATTTTTTAGAGGTGGCACGTGACCTTGTCACTCGCACATATCCGAGCATCACGCAAAGCGATGGTGGGGGTAAGTTTCCACCAGCAGCCAGCTGGCTAGTGGGCTAGAAGTCGAAGAGATACTAACCAGACACGCCTTTTATCTTGCAATAGACAAGTGGACTCAACCATGAACTACTGCGCAACATTACGACACACGCCACCTCTAAAAAATACCTCTGTAGAAACGTGCAAAATATGTAAAAATATGTAAAATAAAAATTTGTAATGGAGTCCCAAATGACGTAATTCGCCAACATTTTTACTTCTCATTGAAATATTATGCACGATTTAAAATATATAATTACATAAAAATCCGGGTTCTATTAATGACAATTTTAATTACAGTGCATTTTAAGTGCCTATTTTACTCCAATTTTGTGTTTTTAAGTATTTATTTGGTTAATTTTTAGTACCTTTTTGCCTGCCTATTTCACACATTTTTAGTGCTTATAAATACTTTAAAAAATATAAACATTTATTTTCAATACATAGTACGAGTACATAGTTTTAAAGCTTCAACATTCTTGTACTTTTTCACATAACTGTCATTTTAATCTATGCATTTTTGTAAGCTCTGTGGCAGTTAGTTTTAATTTCTAGTGACTAGTGATACATGCATCTTATCTTCAGGGCGTTCAATGGGTTAGCAGATATATGAGGGCGATAGTTGAGGTTTTCCCAATAAGTATCCAAATTTCTGCCACAAAATTATCTGTATTATAATGCAGTAATAATACTATAATAAATAGCTTCAATTTTCACAAATTCAACTGTAGTGGGTTCCCAGAGATAATTCAGTATCTCTGTGTTTCTTGGATACACTAAGTCCAAGATGAGCCTTGTAGTGGTCATCCTTCAACTGCCTCCATGGAACACAACAAGGAAAGAGTTGATCAGCTCGTTTGAGAAGACAGGTGTGTCCTTGTGCAGGATATAGTGCAGGACAAGAAATTATTAAAAGCTTAGGTTATCGAAAAGTTTATAGTCCCACTTTTATTGACCAAGACCACAAACTTCAGAGAAGAGCCATTACCCAACACCTTCTTCAAAGGTTTAAAAACAAAGTTGATGACTTTTGATAAAACTGTGATAGACGATGAAAGTTAATTTCATTATTATGTGCCTGAAACAAAATGCCAGAGTATGGAATGGCACCAACTGGATTTGCTATGAAGAAAAAAGCAAAGATAGTACAATCTGCTGGAAAAGTTATGGGCATTGTCTTCTAGGGTGCACAGGGTTGTATTCTGGTTTATTTTCTTGAACCTGGACAAACTATAAAAGCTGCCTGCTGTATCCAAATACTTTTGAAGCTCTATTGTACATTGTGTGATAAATGCCCTGAAAAGATCATTATACAGCAGAATAATGCACGTCCTCACACTGCTTGAATCACTGTAAAGATCAGGACATTTGGGTGCAAATCTCTTCCACATCCTACCTACAGTGCCAACTTGGACCCTCCGACTACAATCTTTCTGTTTCTGTATAATGTATAATGGTTTATTCACTTATAGACATGAAATACATGTTTCAAGTTTCGTCCGAAAAGTTTACATATTACAAGATTGTATATGATTATTTAGTTATATACATCAAGATTTACAAATTTTACAAAGCGTATACAGAGATTAATAATTAAAGTAACTGTCTTCATGGTAAAAAATCTTCAAAATCACAATTGCAGATATTCATCTATGTCATAAAAAGCCCTCTCAATTAAGTAATTTTTGAAGCTGGTAAATTATTATTTATTTATGCCAACAAACTCACTGTTGGTGTTTTCAAACACACAAGCCGTGTGTGGGCAAAGCCCGAGAGGTAGAACTGGAACCAGGACAAATACGAACTGGTTTGAGAATTTAATGCCATTCTGGCAGTTTGTCACTATAGCTCAGTGGTAGAGCAGCTGCCCGGTAAACGGAAGGTCTGTGGTTCAAATCCCAGTTGTGGCATTGAATTTTTAAGTTCCAGTTCTACCTCTCAAATTTTTTAAGCATTTATTAAACTTGGAACCAGTTGACTGTTTAATTGTGGCTGGCAGCTTATTGTATAAAGTTTTCCCAATTACAAATGGATTTTTATCAAAGAATTTCTGTTAATGAACAGATGTGAGGCCAACTCTATGAGGCATCAGTGTCTTCGGACAAGTGGAATAGAGTTCTTTTGACAGGCATTTTCAAATTTACAGAAAGATGGGCAAAAAATATGCAAAGAAATGGAGATTATGTTGAAAAGTAACAGAAAAGTCTGTAGATTAAGATGACGCAGTTACTTACTTTGTCTAAAAAACAAAGATTAAGCTTGAGAGGTAGAACTGGAACTTAAAATTCAATGCCACAGCTGGGTTCAAATCTTCTTCAAAGAGCCAGAACTGTCCACTGTGGCCAAATTAAAAAGACTACAGTGGGCAGGGCATGTACAAAGAATGGATGAAGGACATATACCTAAAAAAGTGATGACAGGAGTGATGTTTGAAAAGCAACTGATAGGTAAACCTAGGAAAAGGTGGATGGATTTACTAAAAGAGGACATTTATCAGCTCCTAAAATAAAAAGTTGGCAACAGATAGCTCTGGATAGAGATGATTGGACGTCTCAGATGAAGAAGGCCCAGGCCCACTTTGGGCTGTAGCGTCATTGGAAGAAGAAGATTATTCTTATTATTATTCTTATCGTCGTCATCATCATGATCATCATCATGATCATCATCATCATCACCACCATCACCATCACCATTATTTATATTGTTTTTTTTTTTTTTTTGTTTTTTTTTTTTCATATTCTCTGAAGAGTAAGGAAGAATTAAAGGCAAGTACAAATGGATTCTGTTTGAACGAAAGACTAAAGCATGTCGTTTCCTTAATTTGACTGTGAGCAAGCAATATAGAGCATAATTTGATTATGTGGCTTCTAAATATATACCTAGTGCACAAGAAGTAAAAAGCAGGGGAGTGGGAATTTGTGAACATCCCAAATATTACATTTATAGATATCTGCGTTTCTAGTAGATGGATTCAGTTCTCAAAAGAAGACATCAAATTTTTGGGTGGAATACAATACTTCCTTCTACTTACAGTAGAAAAAGTAAAAATGTCAGTAAATGAAGAAATAATCAATGTGTCAATGTGCAAAGTTTCATTGCTGTAGAATTAGTAGTTCCCAAGAAAATGAGAGTGAAATTTGGTAAAATTAACATTACAGTGGATGGACTTATAAACTCCCCTTAAAATGTGACAGAGTCCACAAGGTTTAAGTATTATCTTTAAGACAAATTTTAAAACAATGGAGGTTGTATTATCAATTTATTAACAAACCATTTCCTCTACTTCTTTCAACCTCTCTAAATAACTATGCTGCTCTTGTTCTGCAGCTTCTAGAAGA
Source organism: Tenodera sinensis (assembly GCA_030765045.1). Lineage (NCBI taxonomy): Eukaryota > Metazoa > Arthropoda > Insecta > Mantodea > Mantidae > Tenodera > Tenodera sinensis. The sequence continues at coordinate 82,878,036 of CM060963.1, forward strand.
TCCTTGTCTTTGGATACACCTAGAACAAAAGATTAAAAGCAAATAATTGTCAGTTATTTATTTAAATTCCAGCTTTATTTTGGAGTTGTGGATGATCAGTAAACTAAGCACTAATAATTCTAAAACATTTCTTTCTTTAAATGCTGTAAAATAAACAAAAAATATAATCTTAGTATAGCAATGAAAGCTAATGTAATTGCAATATATAGTTTGAGTAAATAACACAATCTGGTAAGCAACTGAATATTGTTGTAACATTTTGTAATATAATCATTATTTTCTATATCACATAATTTAAAATCAATGAAATCTTTTATAAATTAGAATTCTCTTTTAACCCACACAAATAGAGTGATATAGTTCAATACAAGTCCATATTACACTACAATATTTACTTGTGTGAAGTTACCTGTCAAGAATCATTATTGAATTACCAGTACTTATATACATGAAGCCTTTTAACCAATTTGATACATATTTAATTGAAATAATTATAAAATACATAGTATATTGTTAAAGCCAATTGGATTGGTTTGCTTATTTCCAGTTACACAGAGCAGAAAGTTTCTAGAATTTTATGAACTAGAACATTCCACTACAACCCTTAAAGCTCTAGCATAACTGACAGCTACCATGTGAATCACAGAGAAAAAAGTGAAATAATGTTCTGAATGATTGTTTTTCTTCAGAAAAATTATAATCAAGGTAATATTTCACAATGTTTGCTCATTCTCACCATTATCTTGGAATAAAAAAACTGAGGAGCAGTGTCAACTTGAAACAACTTGATAATGATCAAGTGAAGTGGCTTAATGTTCAGTATTTTTTCTTAAATTGTGTGTTTTGCTGTTTCATCACTCCCTAAATAAAAGAAACTTTCATGTAACATAGCTTAAACCTCACTGCCATAAATTGACAGATAACGCTTGTCTGTGATGAAATTCCTACCTCCAATGTCTGTTGTTTTATAGAGTATTTGTAGCATGCTAAAAGCAAATCCAAAACCAGAAAGTTCCTATCGTGTACAACTTTTTCTTATTTTAATTTTCTTGTAACAAATTATGAGTCTATTTAAATTTCAATAATTTAGTACATGTAGTTTCAGTCTGTTAGAGTCGTATTCAACATTTTTAAGTGTTTATAGAAAAAACTGAGGACACTGGATGTTTCTTAGCAGATAAGACAGGGCTGAGAAACCAGTGCACAGAGAGTGCAGATTGCTCATGACCTTGACTGATAACTATGTTTAGCATATAAAAAATGGCCACTCAAGGTATAATGATGATGATGATGATGATGATGATGATAATGATAAATAATGATGATAAATAATTATGATAAATAATGATGGTAAATAATGATGATAAATAATGATAATAATAATAATGATGATAATAATAATGATAAATAATAAATAATAATAAATAATAAATAATAATAAATAATAATAATAACAAATAAATAATAATAATAAATAATAATAATATAAATAATAATAATATAAATAATAATAATAATAAATAATAATTAATAATAAATAATAATAATAAATAATAATAATTAATAAATAATAATAATAATAATAATAATAATAATAATAATAATAATAATAATAATAAAATAATAATAAATAATAATAATAATAATAATAATAATAATAATAATAAAAATAAATAATAATAATAATAATAATAATAATAAATAATAATAATAATAATAATAATAATAATAATAATAATAATAATAATAATAATAATAATAATAATAATAATAGTAATAATAAATAATAAATAATAATAATAAATAATAAATAATAATAATAAATAATAATAATAATAATAAATAATAATAAATAATAATAATAAATAATAATAAATAATGATAATGATAATAATGATAATGATAATGATAATAATAATAATAATAATAATAATAATAATAATAATAATAATAAATAATAATAATAATAATAATAATAATAATAATAATAATAATAATAATAATAATAATAATAATAATAATAATAATAATAATAATAATAATAATAATAATAATTAATAAATAATAATAATAAATAATAATAATGATAATAAATAATAATAATGATAATAAATAATGATAATGATAATAATAATGATAATGATAATAATAATAATAATAATAATAATAATAATAATAATAATAATAATAATAATAATAATAATAATAATAATAATAATAATAATAATAATAATAATAATAATAATAATAATAATAATAATAATAATAATAATAATATTTTATTATCGCCTTACGATTCACAGAGTATTGCTGAAAACAGGCAAATCATCAGTTGTTTACAACATATATACAAATATTTACAAACTAATACATAATTTTAGATCCATATTTGTCAGAATATATAAAACAAACTACATAAGTTATGTTAAACATTACAAAGTACATACATAACATTGAATTTTTAATTACCAAACCTTTAACCCATTTTAAAAATTCCTCTAGTGAATAGAACACATTTTTAACTAAACAAGTTTGTACAGCAGATTTGAATTTAGTGTAGTTTTCACACCTTTTAATTTCTGTTGGCAGTCTATTATATAATTTTGCACCAGCGTAACTAGGTAGCTTTTCAAACAGGCTAAGTCTGTGCAATGTAATAGCCAAGTCAATCTTATTTTTTGTTTTGTGGTTGTATATCATGCGAGTCGCCCAGACCTGAGATAAGGTATGCAAGCTCATAAGAAACTTAGGGCAAAATAAGGTGATCCTGCAATTATATTTATGGGAAATCCATTCCTTGTATCATCTTATCTTGTTACTTTCTCTATAATGTACAGTAAGTAGAGGAAGTGCTGTATTGCACCCAAAAATTTGATGCCAAGAGTTCACCGGAAACATGTTTTGAGGTCCCTGAATAAAAAAAAGCATTTTTAGAGGTGTGTGTGTGTGTGTGTCCTTGTGTCTGTGTGTGTCAGTGTGTCAATCTGTGGACAGCATAACTCAAAAACTAAAAGTCAGTTAAAAACCAAACTTGGTACTTAAGTTTAATGTCTTTCAAGGATGCGACACAAAGATTTTGAAGAAAATTCTGCCATGGTAAACTACCTTTTACATGGAAAATTTTGATTTTCTTGAAAATGGCTTTAACAATTTTGATTAAAATGACGTGTGTTTAAGATATTAATGACAAATGAAATGTATATTTTGAATTTTCTGGCTATAGCTCATGTAGTCCTGTTTACTCTGGATGACTTTTGCATAACAGGTAAACTGTAAGAGACAACCAAACTTACTGTACAAAAAAATTTTTTTTTTTATATTAACGTCCTCCAACATTGTGTCATATCGGACGAATGAATGAAATGAAATGGGTGAAATGATGCTCAAATGAGCCCGAGGTCCATGGAGCTTTAAGTTACCCGGCATTCATCTTCTCAGGGTAGGGAAAACCTTGGAAAAAAACCTTACCCGGATAACTTACCCTAAGCGAGTTATCTTGTTAAAACACACAATTTAAGTCCAAATAATTTTTTTTGTAGAATGAACAATTTTGGAGAAATTCTCTGTTATCTGTGTGAGGTTTGGAAAACAAACTTTCATCAAATGGAACATCATTATTCATTGTTTTATATGTTAGATGTGCAAAGAGAATGGAATTTGAAAGTTTTAAAAGATCTGACTATTCCTCAAAGCCTACTGCATTCCTTGCACCTGAAATAAACAATAAGATAATTTCTGCAAATGTTTATCTTAACTAATATGAAGAAGATATAGGAATAAGAGTTTGTAAGAATGGTTATTCAAAAGTAGAGAAAGTTATGTGAGTGCAACACATCAGATATTTTTATATGCACTTACTTTTTTTTCATTTATCTACTGTTGAAATTACTTAGTAATTTGTAGCACCACCAGCATATTGTAAAAAATACAAATACAAATTATAAAATATACATATATCTCATAAAAATACAAGTTGCAAGTGGTCACTTATCCAACCTAATTCTTTTTTATATAATTCTATTCTTGAATATATACTCCTACTTAATTTGTATTTAAATGACATAACTAACCTTTACATCATCTTTCATCTCAAATAATATTTACTAATTTTAATAATGTGAGAAATTACCTCCTATTTAAAAATTCATCTGAGTAGAAGCTCTCTTGAATACTACTTTTTTAGTTTACTTAACCCATCATTTCATTACAGTCATTACTAGTAGCTTATTTTTCTGTTTCATCTCAAAATCAGTTTGAACATTTATTGTGCATTTAGTGTTCAGAGCTTTTAGTTGAGTAAGGAAAAGTTAATCATGTCAAATCGAGGATGTATAAGTAATTGAGACCACTTTTGTTAAATACCTATTTGGTATATACACACTGCCTAAGTAGAGGTGTAATATCTCTCTCACATGGTAATTATTATTTATTTATGCCAACAAACTTACTGTTGGTTGTTTTTAAACACACAAGCCGTGTGTGGGCAAAGTTTGAGAGATAGAACTGGAACTCAAAAATTCAATGCCACAACTGGGATTTGAACCACAGACCTTCATTGTGGCACTGAATTTTTAAGTTCCAGTTCTACCTCTCAAATCTCTCTCACATTTTGTGAAAAAGTCATATGCTTATTTTGGAATCAAACTTGAAGACCAAAGTAAACCTTGGCCACAACACAAAGTATGTAGAGTATGCATTGAAGAACTTTTTTCATTGGATCAACAGCAGAAGACCATCACTATCTTTTGGAATAGGTACCCATGGTTTGGAGAGAGCAGTCGAACTATAGTAATCACTGTTACTTCTGCTCATGTGACACGAAAAGATACAATTCTAAAAAAAATTTGATGTGTTGCACTGATATAACTTTCTCTACTCTTGTACTAACCATTCTTACAAACTCTTATTCATATATCTTCTTAGTGTTAGTTGAGATAAACATTTCCAGAAATTATCTTATTGGTTATTTCCTTGTAGTTGCAAGGGGAATATAAGAATACAGTAGACTTTGAGCGATAGTCAAATCTTTTAAAGCCTTCAAATTTTGTTCTCTTTGCATAGTTGCATTTGACGAAAGTTTAAGTTTTCTGAAACTGACACAAATAACAAGGAATATCTCCGAAATGGCTTATTCTACAAAAAATTTTATTTGGACATAAACTATGTTTTTTAGCGAGATCTACATTTTTTGTATAGTAAGATTTTGTCTATCCTCTTATGGCTTACAAGTTATTCAAAAGTCATCCAGAGTAAACAGGACTACATAGGCTACAGCCAAAAAATTCAAAACATGCATTCCATTTGTCATAAAAATATCTTAAACATATGTCATTTTAATCAAAATCCTTTGAGCCACTTTCAAGAAAATAAAAATGTTCATAATTTTTTCATGTAAAGGGTAGTTTAGGGTGAAGCAATTTTCTTCAAAAACTTTGTGTCGCAAACTTAAGCACCAACTTTGGTTTTTAACTGACTGTTAGTTTTTGAGTTATGCTGTCCACAGACTGACAGACACAAACACACCGCACAACACACATACCACACACAACACATGCACCACACACCACACACACAACACTACAAGCACCACACATACCATGCACACTCCACACAACGCACACACACCACACAACACATACATACCACACAAGACACACACCCACGCCACACAACACACTCACACCCGCCATACAACACACACACACACACACACACACACACGCCACATAACATACATACACCAACACACAATTTTTCTAAAAATGCCTTTTTTTTTTTGGATTCAGGGGGCCTCAAAACATATTTCCGGTGAAATGTCGACATCAAATTTTTGGGTGAAATAAATACTTCCTCTACTTACTAGTAGAGAAAGTAATAAAAAGTAAATTGTGTATGCCACTGTTCACTCAGCAATATTATCTATGCTGCAGGGGCCTGATGTAGCAATTCCTGTGCAACCAGAAACTCTTGAGCTGTTTTCATCAGAGTCTGATGCAGAAATGAGAGAAATTGACACGAGGGGCAGTGACTATTTACCAGAATTGTGTGCTTCAGAGTGTGGGTGTTTTAACCAAAGTGAACTAAACAATTTAGGTATCTTGCCCTCCCTAAGTTAGCTGAACTGTTAGGTTCTACACTTCGTGAAATAAATTTGTTATGTTCAGCAACATTATTCTATTGATACCAACAATGCAAAGTTGGTTTTTAAACATTTTTCTCTTAAGATGATCACCTGGTTTATTGCAATAATGTGAAAGAACTTATGCTACAACTTGGACTTCCAAACAATGGCCCCAGTGAATGGAGATTGATCACTTAGGCTTCCAAGCAAAGTCTAAAGAGTGTTCTCCTTCATAGCAAAAAAGTATTTGATTTAGTGCCAGTTGCCTATTCATTGATCCTCTAAAGAATCATGAAAATTTGCAACTGCTCTTATTGCAATTGTTGTTGTTGTAGTGTTTAACGCCTGCTTTTACTACTATGACACTGCAGGAGATGGAGCATCGGTGGAATGAGATGGCGGGGGAAACTGGAGCACCCGGAGAAAACCCGCCTTGATGCCGCTTCGTCCACCACTAATACCACATGCGGGTCCCTCGGATCGAACCCAGGCCGCCTAGGTGGTAGGTGAGCGCGCTAACCGCTCGGCCCTTATTGCAATTGAATTACAATAAACATAACTGGCAAGTTTGTGGTGACTTCAAAATTATTACTGTGCTCATGCTTCCATGCTTCCTCTCTGTGTGGAATAGCAGGGCATGAGTTGATCATGTGAAACACTGGCCACCTAGATAAAATTTGGAAGTTGGTTTCAAGAAGGCCTTGACATATGACAAATGACATAGATAAATTGAACATCTTAAAAATTAGAAACCTCAAAAGATGCACTTCCTTACTTTGTAACAGTCAGTCTGGGTGGCTCAGTTGGTTATGCACTAGCCTACTGATCCCCAAGGTTGCAGATTCAAATCTGGCCCACACTGATGGTTTCTAATTATGTCAATTGATTTACATTAACATAAAAGAACCTGTTAGATGAAATTCCGGCACATCAATAAAGCTTACATGACCCTAGCAATTGAGAGCATTGTTAACAAAAAATATTTATTTTTATTTTGTGACAAATCCATCATTTCTCAACATTTTAGTATTATTATTTAATTCCTAATAACATGACTCTTAAGCTACCCTCTAAATGAAATGTAAAGAGAACAGTTCCCATTTCACAGAGGATTCACGAGTCCGATGCATGTTCTATATTTTTTATTTTTAAGCGTTGTATGAGCAGGGTTTAATGTGTATCAAAAGCTTGGCCATAAATTTGAAATAGTAGAGCAACAGTTAATTTATGGTGTAATTATTTGTGACAACACGGCATGGGAATAGATTGGTCTTCCTCTCTGCACTATCAGTAATGTTAACAAATGGAACAAAGGGTGTATCACCAAAACTTGCTAATACTATTGTGACTAATCCAGTTTCAAATATGATAAAGAAATAACCCTCTTAATATCAACATTTAATTCATAAGCCTGTAATAATACTGTCTTTGCCCATGTACAGCATTAAATGTACATAGGTACTGAAGTATGGTGTGGCCTATGTGTAGAGCACCAGCATAGCAGTACAGGTCATTAGCTCTATAGTTATCATATAACATTTATAGTTCTCCTGTATGACAACAGCCTAACTCTTTCTATCATCCTGATAAACTCTGCATTGAGGAGGCTATAGTTACGTTCTGTGGAGGAGGTGCCCTAGGGAATATTATCCAGTACTTCATCAGGACTGGCCAAGTAGTTTCTTTTAGATTTTATATTATTATTTCTTCATGCGTCATTGGTTTAAGGAAAATGCTAATTTCATTTCTGATCAAATTAGGTAAGAGGATACTATTAGTGTCAGTTAGTGGCAATATTACTCTCCTTAATAGTGACCAAGGATGTGAGCGACGTCAACTGAACTTTTTGCAATTACGTAATTTACTATTAGGGATATATTATTTCCATCGGTAGGCCTAGAGCTGTGCGTTTTAGTTTTTATTATATTCCATATTGTTTTATTCTTCTTTCAGGAGTTAAGAATCGATGCATCAAAGTAATGTTTTTTGCAGGTCGCATTTATGCTGGATAATAGGAGCTAGGCTTATAATGTACTAGCCTTTAAGAAGTTCATTCAGTGATGCTATGTTAGCATGGAGTGTGTTTCTTTCTTGTGAAAGAGAGGCGATGGTGTTGAGTTCCGAAGCTCGGCGGTTTTTCTTGTGAGTATCAGCCGGATTGTTAAGAGTTCTAAATTCGTCTTCTAACTTGTTAAGATATTTCAGCACTGCTGGATTGGAGAAACTTATACTGTTATCTGCTGAGTACATGCATTTCGAAAGTGAGGTTAGAACCGCATTTCCCTGGTTTAGTAAAATATAACTTCTTGGAATGTGTTTTAATTTATTCACAATGCCTAAACGCATCATTTCGTATATCAACTTTCTCTGCAATACAATTACACTGTAATAACCATGTTATGTTCACCATAGTTGGCTATACTATTTTATTGGCAACACTGAATTGAATGTAAATCATCCATAGAGATTTTAATGCCAATTTTAGTTTTTATAGCTAGAGATTTCTTCCTGAATTCGCCGAGAAGGCTAAGACCACGCCACCGCAGGTGTGGACGAAACGTCTGGACCTCTAAACTCCAGCAGACCACTCTTTAAGCCTGAAGAAATCTCTAACTATAATTCTGACTGCGACCGTGAAAGCTTGCGACTACTCAATTTTAGGTTTGTTCCAAAATCCAGAATCATTCCCAACTCTCCCAACATCTGTTTTTTGTTGAGGTTTATAATTACACATGATCATGAGTGCTCTGTCCTCGTTCATTATTTCATATGCTCCTTCCAGCTATTTTAATTTCCATCAGTCTTCTCACTCATTTTAAATGTCCTTAAGTCTTCACATATATCTGCGTTTCATGGTAGATCTCTTCTTTTACATCCTTTCACAGAAAAGTACAGAAATCTCATTTCAGTACTTCGTTTCTTACTTCTGCCGTGCTTTAAAATCAATTACTCACTAAATTAGTTCTACCATGTCCTTTAGAAATACAACTTTGCCTCCTTTCATGTCCTTTGTTTTCTTTATTATTTCACAAATTCGTGTGACATGTATTGATGTTATGTTCAACATCCTCTGTCCAAACTTCCCTCGCTTCGTGACCATTTGAGTGGATAAAGTACGTGACAAACTAAGGGGACCTCTCTGATACACTCAGGCCCCTCAGTCATCTGCTCAAGGTCACCTCCTCGCTTTCTAACGTTCCTACATTTCTCCCAGTGAGTTAGCAGTGCTAGAGGCACAGCGCACCTTCAGGCTTAGAAAGAGACGTGAAGGACAAGGGTGTGAATAGACGAGGGCGATCTCCACAGTAAAGAACGTTTGCACATATTGTCTGCCCAGATGTGGCAGCTGCTCATTGGTTTCTGGGGTTCGGTGTGATGTGGATATACTGGATGAGGACTTGGCACTTGCCTATTTGAAAAAGAAAGAAATATTCACCATCGCTTTCCAAACCGTCTCTTTTTTATGGCGAACATATTTACCCGCACACCAGCACAGGTAAATAGGAAATACAACAGGGTTTAAGGTACTATCCATTTCAAGGAAAGAAACCCGTCGCTTTTCCACAGCCCGTGCAATAGCTATTTTCACGTCATGAAGGCACAAAGGAATCTTATGGACCATGTTATTCTTATGGAAGAATCAGGTGCGCCGTTGCCAAATTTGCGTGTTTTCAAATGTGACTAAGATAAAGTATGAATATGCATTTCGGTGTAAAATGTGTCGAAGAATACTATGGTATGAACGATAAACCTTTTATGCAATTGTACATTTTTTAAAATAATAAAATGTAAAATTTTGTTGAAAGCAGATTTTTTAACATCTCTCTCGCTCCGCACGTTTAAACATGGCTTTAAACCGAAATAATTGCAACGAAAAAAAAATCTGGATTATTCGCTTGCTTTTATAGGTCACGTTAGTATTTAGATTATATCAATATGTCTAAACATATTTTTTTAAAAAAATAAAGTTTAAAGCAAAGGGTTAAGATTGTTTATATAGTGGAAAATGTCGCTGGCTAGTTCTCGTTCTGTAAGTCCACATAAAAGCTTCCAGCGACAAAGTTGACAAGGAAATAACGAAATTATTTTTTATATAAATATAGAACATCCCCAGTAACAAGCCATTCATAAATCACCATTTAAAGGCAAATGTTTTTAGCGCGCCAAGCACACGGCCAACAACACCCGATTCTCCTGTCTTGCAGATGATGGAAACCAGATGTGTGGCAGTTGAAGGTCCGATAAGGGATTGTACTTCAGTGGAGGTTTTCAATAGGTTTTGGGAATTTGAGGTGTGAGCGAGTTTTACAAGTTCTCTGGTAATCGCGTGCATTGCAGTTAAGTGATCAGTGCGCAATGGATCGCAGAAGAAAAGGCGAAATTATTAAAAGTAGCGAGCGAAAAACAAATTTCAAGGGTGTATGATTATTTAAAGAAAAAGAACCCCGGACACACTGATTCGCTTATTGTTAGTGAACTTCATAAGGCGACTAGTGTACGTAGGCCTACATTTTTTATATTAAGAAAAGAATGTAAAACGGGTAAGGGTTTATTATAAGGTATTATTATAATACCTATAATTAAGGTATAATAATAATAATAATAATAATAATAATAATAATAATAATAATAATAATAATAATAATAATAATAATAATAATAATAATAATAATAATAATAATAATAATAATAATAATAATAATAATAATAATAATAATAATAATAATAATAATAATAATAATAATAATAATAATAACAATCATCATAATAGTAATAATAATAAACCTGGTTGTGAGCAAACGCGGTAATCACATTGGTGCAACATACGTGGCAACGCCGCGCTGATTCTCCATAAGAGCCATTGTGCCTTCATAACATGAAAACTCCTATAGTCAAGGATAGTAGAAAAAGTGTAAGTTTATAATAAAACTCCTCCACTATACTAGTCTCATGCATTTATAAGTCGGGACTTGTCACATGGTAAGTGCAGAGATAGCTGAAATTATGGCTGTGCCGAAGCACGAGATGTCATTTGTTTTCTGCAGGCGGAAACTTAGGCCCTGTGAAATTCTCCGCAGACTTGTTACCGTTCATGGCAGGAAGCCTCAGCTCAAAGGAAAACGGGCCGGCATGCTCTGTGCCAGCAAGCGGATGCGGAGTCATGTTTAAGTTGCTTTTCTGAGTGCAGCAGTGGCGCACACGCGTAATTAGTGTGCGGCTTGTCAATTATAGGAATGACAACTTCTCACAATGTGACTACTTCATACATCCCTCTCCATCATCCGCATATTCTTTTCTCTCTGTTGAAAAGTACGGTATCTGTTTACAAACAGAGGTGGTACAGCGAAATTCTTAAGGTGCATCAAGGTTATTACAAAAATTAAAATAAATAACTTACAACCACACAACACTACTCCTAGAGATGAGTACTCCGGTTATAAAGGAAAGAACGTGGTATTCTGATTGCGTAGCTCAAATACACCATAACTACTGAAAATGAGTTTCAGTTAGAATTTATTGGCCTATAATATGATCCAGAAATGAAGTCCTTTCTTCACAAAACAAACGTAACTGACTTTTACTTAAAATGTTCACAGTCCAAGTGTCCACGACTACACAAATATGCTGCTCATACATTAAACATGTTGTGATCTACCTGTGATAGTAATATTTTTCATAAATTAAACTTGTAAACCTGATCACCTAAGCCAATTATTCGACAATTTAAACTATAGTATTTGGCTTAGTACAACAAAGACAATTACTCTAAATACTGCAAACATAACTAGAGGGCGAAATGTTACAAGACTCGACTTCTCAATCACGATTGAATACGATTGTAAATATTGGGTGTAATGCCGGTACACATAGTTTAAATGGAGAAGAGCTATGAAATGGAACGTGCATTTGTGCTATTAAGCCCCGAGTTGAATGCAATGTGAAATATGATTTCTATTGCGCCTTGTGTACACAGCCAATGCAGTCAATAAAAGTGCAGGCCTTCTGAAGTTGCAACCGCCACTGTCAGCTTTCAACTGTACGGGCAACGGGCTAAAGATTATGACGTCATAGTGCATTGAGTGGAGGCTGCTTGATTTATGGCAAAGGTGTAATAAATGCAGTCAGTGTCCAAAAGTGTTGAACAATGCTTAAAAATGGGAGAACATATGTCCATGACGAAGAGACATCAAGGCGACCCTTATTACAGATGCGCTGAAACAAAAGGTGGATCGTATCATTTGAGAGAACTGACGATTCACGATTAGCGACATGCATGAAAAATGCCAGGAAGTGTTTGTTCAATTGTGCACGAATTTGTGCAACACTTAGGGTACCACAAAATATGTACCCGTAGGATGTCACTAATGCACACGGATGACCATAAAGCTGCTATAATGGGTGCTGCATTGTCGTTCATGGAGCGTTATGAAAGAGATGACAACACCTCCAGATTAAACGAGATGCAAAATGGGTTTCTCGTAACATACTCAGAAGGAAGCGACAGTCTCTAGAGCGGCGCCATCCTCAGTCGCCACAGAAGACATGCAAATTCAAACAAACTGCATCAACCCAAAGAGACAGTAAAAGGGTGCTATTTGTTGATTTCATGTCCCACAACACAACAATCAATAATGATGTACATTGTAGTGCCCTTGAACGTTTTCGTCGGCTATCCAGAAGCTACTACGAGGCAAGCTCTCGCGTGGTATGTTGTTACACGACAATACACGTCCGCGTAGTACCCGGCAGAAGGAAGGCTTGCTGCGTGAGAAATTCCAGTAGATCAGCGAGCACCCTATATTCCGGACTTGACACCGTATAACTTTCTCCTGTTTCCAAAACTGAAGGAGCTCTATGCTGGTGAGCACTTTGTAAATGGTGAAGACATCAATGACGCTGCTGTGGCCTGGTTGAATAGTCTCAGCGGCCACATGGGTTACACAAGACCACAACAGGTTCTACACAATTTGGTGTCAAGGTACAAGTGCCTTAATGTCAAAGACGACTATAAAATGTGGAAAAGTAGACAACGTATGTAACGAAACTTGTATATTCAGTTTCGGCTTTATTAAAGAATATCTTGATGAGGCAAAACTTCTTTACTTTCCGTGTCTCCTTCGTACGCGTGTGATCTTGAGTAGTTGGCCAGAGCGAAATGACAATAATAATTTAGACTGATAAAGCTGTTGGTTAATACTCTTTCCTTGGCACATCAAATCTGAAACAGGAACTTCTTCCCGATACGGCAAGTATTTTATTTAATCTTATTTAAATCAATGTTTATGCTTCAGTATCTTAATTCTTCCTCACGTGCAACTTTTGGTATATTTTCTTTTTATACAGCTTATGTGTGAGTACTTGTATGTAACAATATTGTATCGAGGCCCTAGTGGGCTCCCGAGCTGTTATGCAAGCGACCTCCAAAGACGATAAAGCCGATTTTTGTTAGTTGTACCTATATGAGACTTCTATGTAACCGATGTGTGTCATACATGCAAAATCACTTGCATCACATTCAAAATATACCTGCACATATACGTTCCCAACACCTATATATCACCACTTTTAAAAGATGCTTCAATTTACTTTGTTGCGTATATTTCCGCGAATCTTAAGGAGGAATCTGATAATAAACCGGATGCAGATCAAATGTATTTAAGAAGTACTGCTTTAGAAAAGCAGTAGAAATTATGACTTAAATGCGGCAAGGACACTTGCTCTGTCTGACTTTTACCTTCTCTACTACGTATAGTAAAGTAGAGGAAGTACTGTATTCCACCCAAAAATTCAATGTCGAGATTCCACCGGAATATGTGTGGCTTTAGGTCCCCTGAATCCAAAATAAAAAAAAGCATTTTTAGAAAAAGGTCCGTGTGTGTATCTCTGTCTGTGCGTGTGTCTGTCCGTCTGTGGATAGCATAAGTCAAAAACGAAAAGTCGGTTAAAAACCGGAGTTGGTATTTAAGGTTAATGCGTTTCAAGGATACGACACGAAGATTTTGAAGAAAATCACTCCACCTTTGAAAAGTTTGATTTTCTTGAAGATAGCTCCAATGATTTTGATTAAAATGATCTATGTTTAAGATATTTTTATGACAAATGAAATGTATATTTTGAATATTCTGGCTGCAGCCTATGTAATCGCTTTACTCTGGATGACTTTTAAATAACTCGTGAGCCACAAGAGATAGGCAAAATCTTACTGTACAAAAAATATGGATCTTGCTAAAACACACAATTTATGTCTCAATACATTTTTTTGTAGAGTGAAGCAATTCGAAGATATGCCTTGTTAGTTGTGTCATTTTCGGAAAACAAATTTTCTGCTAATGCAACATCGTTTATTTTTTATGCTAACCTTTGCAAAGAGAACAGAATTTGAAAGCTTTAAAAGATTTGACTATCGCTCAAAGCCTACTATATTCCCATATTCCCCTTGCACCTACAAGGAAATAAGCAATAAGATAATTTCTGCATTTGTTTATCTCAGTTAACACGAAGAAGATACACTAAAGAGTTTGTGAGAATGGTTTGTACAAGAGTAGAGAAAGTCATGTGAGTGCAACACATAAGATATTTTTTCGTTTAGTTGCCGATAGTAAAATAACCTTGAACTGCCATCTGGCTTGGAAACTAAGAATGAAGGAGAAGAATAATTAGATATCGAAAATATTATTAAACCTTTATGAAACATATCATCAATTAGTTGTCTCATATTAGCCATTCTCTGAGAAGCAAGTCTATATGGGAATAGTTGTATAATCGAAAGTATACTCCAAAAGGTGACTTTGCCAAAGCTTGATGTTAAAACTTCTGGAATTTAAGACAATAATTGACGAAGTACATACTGCCTTGGCATACTCAAATTAGGTGAGCCATAACCACATTTTCAGAAGTAATCAGTCATCAGTAGGAGCATGTTCATCATAGGATCCAGCAACAACAAATGGATTTAATAGAGAAATATCGATTTTAACTACAGGTCGAAAAACGAAATCAACATGTCGATTAGCAACATAAGTAATCATTTGAGAGTGATGACTGAAATCAGCTCCTTGCATTGGTAAGTTATTTAGCACATTAAGTTTCCAATTCCTTATTTTTTATAGACCAGCGTAATCAGCGTGAAGCGTAAAGCAAGTAAGAGGGTAGAAAGATTCACCTTGGCCTCAGCCTTCACCACCCGCTCGCTTCGGGACAAAATAGTTTTTCCTTTCCGATAACCCGACTGCTCACCCCTAATTTAAGTTCGCAACACTACCACGAAGGTCAATGGCGTGACAACATAAGACATCTTTGCTATAGTAGAGGGATTTTAAGGTTGTGCATGCCTAACGGTACACCAAGTAATTTCCTTGATTAAACGAATCTTGGCTTTCTCGATGACCCCTAAATGGCAATTCCTGAATCCGCAAATGGCAAACAACATCCATTAATTGCAATACAATTTGGCTGCTTTTGACGCAGTTTCATTGTGTCCAGGGGCGCCGACTTGGAATTCAGATGGGGGGAGGGGGCAGAAATTACATTAACTTGTGGTACAATTCCATTAAAATGACAAGTAATATAAAACATCTGCAAAGCTTACCTTACAATTTAGTAGCAAATGTATTGCTCCTCAGCACGTTCCTGGACATGAATTCATTGCAGATGATGTCAAGGTCAAGTTTCGTGGATTCATCTTGATGGCAGTTGAGAAGAGCAATGGCGTTGTCCTGTGGTTTAAACGATCTTTCCGCATGACTGATCAGGGATAAGTTTTCAGCCGTCGCAGAGAAGAAAATGAGCTCTCGGCGGTACTAACTCCGGCAGTAGGACTCCACACCAGTGGCGCACGCTGCTTCACAGCCAGTTCCACCAGACCAACAACCAGCGCAGACCACATCACCGTCAGCAACACCAATACCTGCACCAAGAGAAGAAGTTGCCCCGGCCGCCCCTTCCCGGGACCGTGCCTGGCTGGATGCAGTACAGGATCTCCGCTCAGGGGTCCTCAACATCAGCTCCCACCTAGTCACCCTGGAGGAGGCCATCTCCACACTTGCAGACGCCGTCAACAGAATTCGCAGCCACCCAGCCCCCACAGAAGTCCGACATAGCCACATCACACCAATAGCCACAACAGATGCAGACTCTGCCCACACCAGTCCTCTTCGACAACATAACGGCCGCGACTGCGACGCGCTATGTCGGCATATGAAGTGCACCAACAAATTCACCTGACACCAAGACTGACCAACGACACCATCCACCACCACTACAGAGTTCACCACTCATAACATTCACCATCACTAGCTACAAGGGGACACTCAGGGCTTAGGTCATGTTTGTCTTCTGGCACTTCAGTAATTTCACTCGCTGTTACTGCCACTAGCAGGTAGCATTCATCTATCACCACAGAATGCGCAGGTGCATCTATGCGGTACTCCAGCATTGAGGTTTTGACCTCAAGACTTTCGGTGGGTTTTTTTAGTAAGTAGGCTGCCGTATTCGAAGCCTGGGTAGGAGTCTTACACTCGCATGCTTGCATGCGGTTAGGACGTAAGTAGCCTTTTTCCCCACCACAAAAAAGGACAAAAAGGTGCTTTTGTGGTTTTAAATAGCTCACTATTTCACACAAAGAACTAACAATAGTGTTGCTACTTTGGATAATTTCAAGAAACATGCTTCGATGCAGCAATAAGCGATCCTTATCGACATCTGAAGCATAGAAATTAATAATATCTTCCAAGTTGCTATTGTCCCCAAGAATAAATTAATCAATGTTGCTTACAAGTGCAAAAGTGGGAATACAGAACCGAGAATATAAAAAAATTGACAGATGAGTCCATTATTTGGCTGTAAATCATTTTATATTTATCAGAAACTTCAGAAAATGCATCTAGAGATGAATCACTTGATTCATCGTATCTCATCGGAATTTATTCCATGGGCTATTTCCATAACGTTTGGCTAGTGTGCTGATAAATTGCGTAACAGAAAGTGTATGTAAGAGGCAATTAAAGAGGATGTGGTTGATATCATCGAAGGCACCACAATCACAATTTGGGGAGGCTCTTTGGCGGATTTTAAATAAGTAGGCCGGTGTAACGGTGACTCCAAATCGGATTTTTGAGATCGACGAGATTGCCGCTCTACTGAGAGTGGATTTCTTAAACCATGGGGATCGCTTCGTTAGGGGAGGTACGTCGGAATAGTTAGAAAGGTGCGAAACCACGTGGTTAGATATAAGCCGTGCAGCATCTCTCCAAGGGAGGGTAACCGGTTCCATCGGTGCGGGGAGATGAGCCGCCCCCTAGCCAGGCGGTCGGCTGTTTCGCTACCCGAAATATTTGCATGTCCCGGGACCCATAAGAATTGAATTGTATTGCTTCGGTTAAGGTGTTTGGAGATTTCTAAACGACACATCACCTCCCACCAATCCATCCCCGGATGCATACTGGGTGAGCTGATGCTTCGAAGGGCACTCAAAGAGTCTGAACGAAACAGGGTCGTGGAATTGGAAATACAAAGAGTAGATTGCAGAGCTTGATAAAGGGCATAAATATCAGCAAAATAATTGCAAAACACCGCAGGGAGAGACACCGTGCAGACGTTTGTGTTGTCCAATTTATAAACGCCGCTCCCGCACCTGTTGGGGTAACGGAACCGTCGGTAAATAGGTGGAAAAAAAGGTTGAGTCACGGATGCCTTGTATTGGGACATGAAGTGGTGGAACCGTTGTGGTGTGGACGAGTCCCCACGATGTAGATCGGTAGTCAGAAGAGTCGCCTGCGGTTGGTGGACTAAGTAGTCCACTAAGTATAGCGGTAGCCTGGGGAAACTGGGCATGTCCTCTAATTCTTGACACTTCCGAAAACCTAGTAGGTAAACC
This sequence comes from Tenodera sinensis, assembly GCA_030765045.1. Classification (NCBI taxonomy): domain Eukaryota; kingdom Metazoa; phylum Arthropoda; class Insecta; order Mantodea; family Mantidae; genus Tenodera; species Tenodera sinensis. The sequence continues at coordinate 82,896,032 of CM060963.1, forward strand.
GGAGGATAGCGTGTAGAAGCAACTACCTGGTAAAGTGGTAAGCGTACACTTAACAAGAGTTTCACGTATAATGGCGTTTCTCGGTATTGAAATAGTTTGACAATAAATCCGACTGCAAGGTCTACCTGCCTCTTCTAGGCTGCATTCTCAGCTCCTTAAACACCTTATTCATAGAAGGTTTGCCCCGTACCCCAAGTATGGCTTTGCCAATGCGGTAAAGGACCGAGTCTATTTTCCTCTGCCAACCTTAGGAAGATGAGTAATGCCTATCAAACCGTAATCTAATTTAGCCTGACATAAAGATAAGAATATGTGGTATAAACTCTGGGGATGTGCCCCCAGCTACGCCCTTGCAAGTAGCGGAAAAGTGTACTAGAAGCCAAGAGGGATGAGTGCAGGTGTATCGCCTGCGATTTCCAACTCAGGTTATGATCCAGGTGTAACCCAAGAAATTTGACGGATCGAGCTAAAGGATGCGGATTTTCCCTAGTGGACATATTTGCATGTATTAGAAGTGGGCCGCGATTAAACAAACTCGATACGCATTTGTCAGGGGGGACCGTCAGGCCTAGGTCATCGAGCTTGCCAAGTAGGAGGTCTAAATCGGCCTGAAGGGTGGTCGGAGACTGACGCACAGTATGTAAAGGGGTTTGGAGTATACGTAAGACCAAGTCTTCGGCATATAAAAGAAGTTGGCTATGCTTAAATGGCAATGTACTTAATGTGTGAATGTATAGGATAAATAGGAGAGGACTAAGGGACGTGCCCTGGGGGAGGCCTTGGGAACAAAAACGTGGGGATTGTAACATATAGCGAGGATGAAAGCAAATGCGGCGATTTGACAGGAGGTTGATAAAAAGTGTAAGTAGGGAAGGTGGGAAGGTAAAGTGGCGTAATTATTGTATTAATGGGCCAACAGACACAGAATCATAGGCATGGAAAGTGTCTAAAAAGTGGGCTAAAACCCCTTGGTTCAGATGCCACGAGACTCGAACGTCGTGGGTAAGTTGTAAAAGATTATGCGTAGTAGAGAAAGACTTGCGAAATCCATGCTGTCCCTTCGGCCAGAGACCAACGCGTTCCAGGTAAAAGGATAGCCGCGAGACCAATATTTGCTCTAACAACTTGCGCAGTAAGGAGGCGAGCACTATCGGTCTATAGTGAGCTGCTTCCTCACCCGACTTGCCCGGTTTGGGGATAGAGAGCACGTAAAATGTGTTCCAACCTCCGGGAAAAGTTCCTGTGGTAAGGATGTGTGAATTGCACACTGTAAGTAGGTGGAGAAGATTTGTCGGAAAATGACGAATCATGTCATAGGAAATGCCGTCAGGACCCGGCGTGGAAGAGTGGTTGTGCCGTTGGAGAGTCATTTGTAGTTCGTCGATCGTTAGTGCAAAATCAACTCCCGTCTCCCAGGAATAAACTCCACGCAACTGTCAGGTGGGTCTTCCACCTCCGGGTTCTCTGCATAATCTGGGGTTACGGAACATAAAAATTCTAGTTGAAACTCAGGGTTATATTCTATGGGAGACAGTGATCCCCGAACACGCGACGTTAACCATCGAAGTTTACGCCATATCTCGCAGGACGAGACGTGGGGTGCGAGATTAGAACAGTAATTACTCCATCCGAGGCGCTTCGCCTGTTGTAGAATCCGTGGAGTTTGTGCATATTGTCGTTGTGTGGCCAAGTAGAGGGATCTGGTAGGGGATGCTTTGTACAGTCGCAGGGCCCGGCGACGTTTAGCTACTGCCGCAGAGCACTTCGGGGTCCACCACGGTGGCTTCGCAGTTCGTGTCGAGATGTACTGACGAGATTTGGGGTAGTACTTAGGGAGTAGTGTTTAGCGTGGCATCCAAGAGGGCAAGGGGATTTGAGGCTAGTTGTGTGGAAGTGAGTTGAAGAAAAGCACTATCCAGATCCTGCTTGAATTTTGTCGTCTTGTATTTGCGGGTGTATCGGAATATGGCGATGGCGTTGGGACGGACCAAGTGGAGAAATTTGCAGCAGTATGGGCCTGTGGTCACTGCCGAGGCTGTCAAGATCCACCCTCCAGGTAGATTGTGGCCAAAGTGAGTCAGAGATAAAGGTAAGATCGGGAGAAGTCGGACGTTGGGGAGGTGGTCCATAGCGCGTAGGGTCATCGGTATTCAAAAGAAGGAGACGGAAAGAAGCCAAAGAGTGTAGCATCCGGTACGTGTGTGCATCGTCCCGTTTCTGCTGCGGTGTGAGTCCGAGGTTAAAATCACCACATATGATGGTTGGAAGATGGGGCTTAAGCAAAATGTGGGAGTTCCAAAAGGTTTGCGATATATGGTGTGCTGGAGCGTTGTAAACCGTGAGGATCTGCAGTTGAGGAAGTTGTAACAGCACTGCTTGAAATTGTTCATCGAAGCTAGATATTTTATGGACGGAGAGGATAGTAAGCGAAGGATGAAGTAGAAGGAGTAGACCTCCCCCCTCCCGGTTACGATCGTGCCGAATAATACGGTGAGAAGTCCAGCGAAATGTGTGGTGTGGTGCTAGCCAGGATTCTGAAATAAGCACCAAATCAACATATTTGTTAGACAGGAACATGATGGAGTTCCGCCCGTTTAGAGTGGATGCTACGCGCGCTCCACTGGAGTATGGATAGTGGCTTTTCCATCGGGCAACTAGGAGGCATACTAAAGCGTCTGTGCCTGGATCAGGCCCGCGAGAATACGCCCTGCCTGTTCGACCCAGTTTGACGCTTCAGTTTCCGCTAAGAGACACAGATTATTATTATGTTGTTTTAACGACGCTGTCAATTGCCAGGATCACATCAGCGTCGCCGGTGTGCCGGAATTTTGTCCCGTAGGAGTTCTTTTACATGCCAGTAAATCTACTGACATGGAACTGTCGTTTTTAAGCACACTTAAAAACCATCGGCCTGGGCCGGGTTTGAACCCGCGACCTTGGGATCAGTAAGCCAGCGTCTAACCAACTGAGCCTCCCAGACCGACTAAGAGACGCAGATCTTCGAGTTGTGAAATGTGAAACTGTCTACCAGTTGTGTTACAACGTGAGGTTTGTCGGCGGGAGCCTCCGCCTGGGATGTGAAGGAGCTCAGAAGAGCACCGGGAGTTCGAGAAGCATATACAGGCTTAGAGAGGCCTGCCTGAGGTAGGCGACCAGAAGATATTTCTGAGGAGTGGGGGAATCCGCGCTTTGGAGGCTGCCCTTGAACCAGGCGAACTCGTTTGGTGGTGCTGAAATATGGCGAGGTTTTTTCGGTGACAGGGGGCGGGGGGTGGGCGCCGGACCCTCCTCCAGCCAGACGTTTATATTTAGTCAAAGTTAGAGTCTGGGGTGTCGGCGAAGTCTCCCCGGGACGTACTGTATGTGGAGCATTTTTTCGAACTTTATCTGCAAACGAGGAAGCCCCCCTAAGCATCGCCAGAGCTTCGTAGCGCGTAACCCGGAGCTCGGCGACACGTTTCAGGACTGCTTCCTCCCTAAGGCAGACAAGGCAAGTTTTTGCATTCGCCGGATGTGCAAGCTTGCAGTGTACACAACGTAGGTTGTTTGATGTACAAGATGAGGTGGTATGTGATTCGGCACACTTAAAGCATACTGTATTGCTGCGACAAGCTTTAGCCGAATGCCCATATTTGGCACAGTTGAAACACTGCATCACTCGGCCGATATAAGGGGTAATTTTAAAAGAGCTGTAGTATAGTCGGAAAGGAACGTGGAAGGATTTGACTGCGGAAAGTAGTAACACAAGTCTGTGTAGGGTGGCATACAGTTTTACCCTGCGGGGTTACTTCTTTACGCTTGAAGCGGTAAACATGTTGTATGGGGCTATTATATTCGGTAGTTCCATAGTCCACAATATCCTGTTCTGTAATGTCAATGTCCACATTTCGTGTAATGCCCTTCGTCTCAATGTAATGTTGAGGAATGAAGGAACGCATATTAGTCTCAGAGTCGAAACCGGATAGCAAAAATGCGTTCGCCTCGGAATACTTTTCAAAATAAATTTCAAAACGATTTCTTCCAGCTTTTTGTAATTTAGAGATATGGTATTCCGCATATTTCTCATAGAGAAGTTTACCGAGTTTCAATGGGTGTAGTGAAGCTACGTCACCCTTACTGCTTGTAAGGACTACTAGGTATGGAGCCAAATCATTAAATGAGTCTAATAGTTTTTCCGTAACGGAAGTAGGGAGGCTAGCAGTAGTTTCCGAAACCAGCAGAACCGGAGCTTCGGCTTCAGCCATTTTTTTGACCGAGTCCGGGAACTAAGGCTCGGCCATCGGCCGGCGAGTGGTACGGGATCCCTCCCGTCACCGAGGAACACTTGAATGTCGGCACCTGACCGTATCAATATATTTAAATTATTAATGAAGTCAAGATGAAACGACAAGATCAAAAGTACGTGCACTGTAAATAAAATGCACTTTGTATGGCACCACGATTCTGTAGCTTGAAACACAAAGCACACTAGTCACTAGCACTGCACTACGATCACGTGCACCAGAGAGAACCTTTACACGTCACAACCTATGTTGGTCGCAGCAAGCACTTGACTCCGTAGAAAACTGTAATTACTGGAAAAGTCAAACATAACAGAATATATCTCCGATATGGTTCAGTCCCCCAAAACATAAATATTTTACATAATTTGTGCGTTTTAAGAGATCTCGCCTTTTGCGTACCCACACACATATTTATGCATACACATGGACCATTTAATAAAAGTGCCATTTATTAGATACTGGAGGCTTCAAACCATGTATTTTTTATGAAATTTAGGTATCAAATTTTTGGATGGAATGCAATACTTCTCTTATTTTTTGTACGTACTATAAGTACGTAGCAGAGAAAGTAAAAATTGCACTTTTCATATGTTATAAAATGGTGTTAAGTTCCCTTTGCGTAGATGGTGTTATTCTGTGGTCCGTTACACCAACCTCCACCAGCCGTGTTTAGGAAACGAAGTATTTATTGAACAGTGTCTGTCTGCCTGTGCTGCTGCTGGTGGTCACTGACTGGAGTTCTCTCTATTCTCAAGCGAAATGGCGTAAAGTAGGTGTAATTTGTTAGCCGTACGAGCAATTGGTAATTTTTGGAGGACAAAATGTTGAAATTAATTTCTTCTTCGCTGCATTTTGTACAGCGAAGTGGAACATTGTCAAATGAGTTAAAAGGAACTATCTGGAAAGACATTCCAGGAAAATTTCAGAGTATTTATGCATTGCACGAAAAAGGTCATGAATGTATTCGAGCTATTCATATGACTCTGCCACGTAGAAAGGAAGATCGGCGTGAAATGAAGGCTTCATTGCCTCCAAAAGATGAAGGAACTCAAGGAGAAGAATCTGTGAATATAGATTTTATATCAAGGTAAGCATAGCTAGTATATTTAGGCGTTTTACGGGAATAAATTTAGAGTAATATGGCCTCTTTCCGAATCATTCCAAGGAGAAAATGGCCGGGGCGGAAGATTCCAAGGTCATTTAAAATCGTTTTGATTAGAACAAATATCGTTTTAAAGTAAATTGCCATAACAGAAGGGAAAAGTTCACCCTTGGTGTGATCTGCAGTATTGATTTTCTACCATCTTGGTGAACCTTTATGCAGAGTAGGGGCGTATCCGTCTACGTTACAAAATGTCCGATTTTTCTGGAAGTACAATATATACATAGTGTTTGGCAGATAGTTGGGCAGTAATCATAAATATGCTCATTGGTGTTATATTTAAGGCTTCAAACTCGGGAACAGTTTATTATGTGTAAATGTACGCCATCATAACTAATAGAATTAAGTGAATTACAAGTAAACAAAAAAAAAAAAAAAAAAAAGCCCTGCCAAAATAGGACAGCAGTCATTTGAGATTACTTTCGTAATTTGTAGCATTTGTTATTGATAATTTATTATTTAATTTGGTGGTTGATTGTATCTTCCAAGCAGATGAAGATTAGAAGATATTGGTGGGTATATTTCATGATGCACGTTCCATTGTATTTGTTAAGCTGTGCTCATGATGGGAACAAGTAAGCAAATGAACTAGCACAGGGACAAGGTTTGGAGACAGTGTTGTACTTCTGGGACCCATGGAATTTCCCCTCAATCTGCATTTCCCACCACACCTCTGTGCAGTAACACATGATGCCCCCACCTTGACTGCACATGACTTTGCTGTCCACTCTCTTCCACTATCACCGCCCTCTGCAATGACGCCCTTATACCCGTCTTGCATATACAATTCATATATTATTGCTCGCAGATGAGAATTATTGGTTTTAAACTTTTTATTTTGCTCTTCAACATACAATTCATATTTCACTGTTATATTTTATTAAATATATTTCATTTCCTTTGGCTCTTTAATTTACAGTTCATAGAATACCAATGTAAAATTGCACAAAATGTGTTACACATTGACCTAAGCATCTCCAATTTGTTTTTTATTTGATTCCTCTTTTGGATGGTCCTGGTGCAGGCTCTAATCTAAGGTAGGATGCAATTTTGTTTCATTTATAAATGCTCCAAACATTATACACACCATTTATTATGGAGATATTACAGTTTTGTTGAAAACAAGAGGGAAACTGGCAGTACTGCAGATTGTGTGGGTGTCATGTTCACTAGGTCAGTACAGAAACAGGCATCACTGCTGCTTCCACAGTGGCGCGACTAGCATGTGTAAATATAGACATACCATGCTGTGTCTACTACGCCGTAATAAATAAGTACATCTGAATTCTCCAGTAATGCCTACTGTAATCTAAACTCACAATCTATGGATATGTTTATAATGTTATTCAACATGAAACTTAAATCGTTTTGTAGCTGATACTGCTGTAATTTAATAAACCAAACCATCTCTCTGTACATTTGTAGTTTCTTACAAAGTGTAACAAATGATATTTTTAACGCAGCAGCAAAAGAATAAGTAACAAAGCAAATGGTTCACCCACTTCACAGGAAATGTTCAAAATGTCCACCATTTACATACCTGCAAGCTTCGCACCTTCCGAACCAATTACATTGCACTCTAGCAAAAGCGCTCTCATTGTTGCATATTGCCAATGCAGCCAGATGCTTTCTCTCGATTCGAGGTCAATAGTTGCACTTCACTTCTGAAGGAGCCACGTGGACTATTCCTTCATGTCTTTTTTAAGTGATCACTTATTTCGAAACCCTGTGTGATGTTTCATAATTACTACCGAAGCTATGTCAGAAATAAGTTACTCTACACATCTTACAAGTAACAAACTGTTACAGACTTTTGTTCCCATTAAAATACTTCCCTCCACTGCAATGCACTTGTCCCAACTCCTTTGCCATTCCTGGAAGACGCGCAGGAAGCCCTTTGAAATCCTCTTCAAGGTCACCTTTGAAGCATCCTCCTAGGTTCCTTTTGTCTTCGGTTGAAGAAAAAAGTTACATGCAGCTAGATCAGGATAAGGTGGATGGGGTACTGTAGAGATATGAATCTGTGCCAGGAACTCGATAAGTGTTCTCAACTTGTGGCCTGGCATTATCATGATGAAGCTTCCACTGACCAATTAGATGCCTTCACTTTTTGGAGATGTGGTCCTTTACCAAATTGCTTCAGAATAATCTTACAGTAATCTGCAGTTTATCTTGGATATATGTGAGTAGATACCATCTGCTGGTAATAAGAAAGTGATGACCATAGCCTTATAGGCTAACTTCTGCACTCGTGCCTTTTGTGGTGAGGTTTGACAATGTTTAGAGGCAATTATGAAACATTCACTCTCATAGGTTGCCAACAATCAACTGACATAGCTATTGCTTTTAAATTTTCAGAATTTGCCTAGTTCCATGGTGCAGGGACAGATGTTGCAAGAAGACATTTAAGGGAAGGAAAAAAAATATAGCACAAGTCTTCATTGAACATCCCTCTTATATATACACACACACCATATTTACTTAAAAATAAAAGCCGCTCAATTGTAAGACCTATCAAGGTTTGCAGACAAATTTTAGGAAAAAATAGATGCATGCAAATGTTAGGATATGTTAATTTGAGACACTCTAATTCCTAGAAAAACAGCTCTTCAGAATTTGTTGGCCTGATAATGCGACCTAATGTAGACAGAGGTGGTAGAGCTTTACGGAATAAGGGATCCGTTGCTCACAACCCATAACATAACGCTGCAAGTTACATAAATATATTGTAGCACAGTATAGGAAGTGAAAATATAACATTCTTAAATGTATTGCAAGTTGTTACCCTTTGTCCGGTCTCTTTAACACAACCAATTTAATTTCCATTGTCATGTTAACTTGTCTTTTCTTCTCGTTCGACATTTTCACTGGTACTAACACAACTTAATGCAACACTAACAGTAAGCCTGAAATCTTGGAAGCTGCCACATACACAAATATTTTGTACATGTGGCGATTGCCACATACACAAATATTTTGTACATGTGGCGATTGATGTTGCTTGAATGTGCATGAGTGACATCATGCAAATTGATGTGAGTACTTCCTTGAAATACAGAAAACATTGCTGATGTGAGTTGGCACTGTACTTAATCACACACACGGTCCATGGAAGTTGGAAACATAACCTGACACCCCAATGGTCTTATAAATACAAAAGTGAACTCGATCATAAACCATTGCACGATTGTCACGCCTAAAAATACTTTGTACTGGTTAAGGCAACAAACCTTCAAACCTTCCGAACAAGAGTTTGTGCTGTGTATCCATATTATTTGTTGCAAGCTTTGTTTTTGCAACAATGGTCTGGCAGTTGCTTATGTTCTGACTAGATATTGAAGATCGATATGTGGTCAGTCCTTTTGTCACTCTGAGGGAGATTGCGATAGCTTGTACATGTACAATAATTAAAATTTACTATAACGTTCATATCGTATAACAGAGAAATTATTACAGCCATGTTTAACAATAACAAAATAAGAGGTGGTTGAGTTATTGAGATTCTGCTGTTGTATTACATTTATTTTCATTTTCCAAAACATCCATTTGCAAGACCCTCCAAATTTTTTGGTTTTAATTCCAATAAGAAAGGAATCTTATTTTTGAGTAAATATGGGTATGTGTACAATAGAAATAAGATGTATAGTTTATAATTTTATTTATATATAAACACACGAGGGATGTCTCAATGTTTTAATATTTTAAAAAGCGTATATTTTGAAAGCTACATTCAGTAACTATTTTTGTACATAATCTCCTTGAATTTTTTAGTTTCTTTAATTCAGTGTCAGACCAAACCTGCCAAACTGGCTTGCCATCTTTGTACTTATTTTAACTTGTCATTCACTTGCCTTCCCCCGGGATGTTGCTGCAGCTGAGGAAAAATATGGTAATCACTAGGTTCAAGGTCAGGCAAATAACGTGGATTACCGAAAACATCCCATCGAAACTGCTCAAACAGTGCTAGAGTTTCATGAGTAGTGTGAGGGCGAGCGTTATTGGGGAACAGAAAAACTGTTTTGCTCAACTTTCCCTTTTTGTTTTGAATCACCCTTCTGAGTTTTCTGAGCAGCTGTTTTCCTGGTCCCATGGAACAGGTAATCGATCAACAGTAGTCTCCTCAAATCTCAAAATATCGTTGATGACCTTGCCAGCTGATGCAACAACTATTGCCTTTTTTTGTGTTCACACATTCTTTCATTTCCACACCTTCATTGGACTATTGACGCCAACGAGAAACCATTGGTCTTGACATAACATCTTTACCATCCATTTTACCCAACTCGTGATGAATTTGTGTTGTACATTTATTTTTTGCCTTAAAAAAATAGATCATTGCGTCAGCTGTGTAATCAGCAGTAGGAGCAAGTGGTTTCTCCATTGTTACTACCATTTTAATGTCCAAGTGGTAAAGGTAAAGCCTAAGAATTTTACTCTGCTGCCACTACACCCAGACCAAGGTTCCCTGCAATTTTTATAGCCTAACGTGCTGATTTAAAAAAATAGTGTAACTTTTGAGACACCTCTTTTGTATGTGTGTGAGTTTGAGTGTGAGAATATATATGTATTTTAAATGGATGCCTTTGCATCAGTACAAGTGTAATAAATTGTTGAACTTTTACACAGATGATTATTGCAGCCAGGAAGAAGTCTTCCCAGATGAGACTACACCAACCAGATTATTTAGTGGTATTCCCTTCTGTGAGCTGCCTGTGTGCAATATAAGAGCATCAAAAAACAATACAATTATCAGTTTATCTGAACATACAGGTAAGTCTTGATTTTAGCATAATTACAGACAGAAACATTAGGCTGTTGAAGATTTAGACCTTGTGTTTCTTTAACCCAAGTATTTTGTAGCATAAGTAAAGGCATGTCTGAAAACTGAAGTAACAGAAACAGATGCTTGCCCAAAATTATTTTAATTTGTAAAATAACACATCAACTTTGTGTGCCTGCAAAAAGTAGAGGACCAGAGGCCTATTTATGACTCAGCAGCAATGGAGGCACTTTAATGGCTGATGGACATATTTTAAAGTGTTAGGGATTTTCACCATTTAAATGGTAGAACATTAAGTTTTATTGCATTATGATGTAATTTGTTAATAATGCAACACTTCTTGGTAAGTTTGAGGAGAACAGAATAAAAAATCTGATGTGTTGCGCACACATGACTTTCTCTACTCTTGTACTAACCATTCTTGCAAACCCTTATTCCTGTATCTTCTTTGTGTTGAGAAAAACATTTGCAGAAATTATCTTATTGCTTACTTTCTTTGCTTATTTCCTTGTAGGTGTAAGGGGAATATGGGAACACAGTAGGTTTTGAGCGATAGTCAAATCTTTTAAGGATGTCAAAACATATGTCATTTTAATCAAAATCGTTAGTCATTTTTAAGAAAATCAAAATTTTCATAAATTTTCCATGTAAAGGGTAGTTTAGGGTGAAGCAATTTTCTTCAAAATCTTTGTGTTGCATTCTTAAAGGATGTTAAACCGAAATACCAACTTTGGGTTTTTAACCCACTTTTCATTCTTTAGTTATGCTGTCCACAGACAGACACACACACACGCACACGCGCACACACACCTTCGTCTATAATTTTGGCATTTTAGGTTCAATAGTAGTGAATATAGCTGTAATGTAAACAATAAATTGTACAGGAGAACACATTTTCAAACATTTTTTTTAAAAATGCATATTTCTCATAAGATAAATTTGGGTGGAATTTTGCTAAAGAAGACATCTTTACTGGTCAAAAAAGGAAAACAAGCATGGATTCATTAAGAGGTGGTGATAAACTTAGTGTCGTTAGTATGGTATCCCCAGGGTGTTCGAGATATGTTTGGTACTTGGAATATTCCATCATGGATTTAAATTCCTGAAAAGTTACATATTTTAAACAGTATAAAGAGGTATGATTAAAGACAATTTGATAGAGGCTGCTTGTGACAACATGATGATTAGGCTTACAGAACAAGAAAAGTTCATTCTGACAGAAAAAGATGTTATATGTCACTAACTCCAGAAGTTGAACATATTAGCTTGAAGTATGTTGATTGTCCAAGCCCAATTAAAAAAAAAATTGGGTGTTGTATGTGACTTTCTCTATCCTTTCTTCAACAAACTATTCTTATAAAAGCTTCTGTCTACTTCATATTAGTCAAGGTGATTTACAGTTGTTTAATTGCTTACTCTCTTGTAGGTACTATGGCTACAGCATGCTTTAGGTGTTGTCTAATCTTTTAAGGGAGGTGATGAGTGAAACTTCTGTTTTGCACAATCTTAAAACTGCATACTCCACTTTGGTACACCTTTGGAGTGTTGTGTGAAACTATTGGGTAGAGTTTCATATTTGTATGTCAGTTTATAAATTATTGAAAATTCTTTATAATGTACTAATTCCATATTTTTTTGGAAGTTCAATTTTTTTTAACTAGACCAGAAACGAATGGGTCTTATATCTTGCTGTAAGTATAGTTAAACAAAGTGCATAGCAAACATTTCAAAATTTTTACAGTCATTATACATAAGAGGGTGATCCAGAAAGTAAAGAATGTTTGCACACTCAGTCCGCCCACCTGTTTTGTGGCAGCTGCACATTGTTTTCTAGTGTTCTGTGTGATTGTACAGTAGCCTCATGCAGTTGTTGGAACTTGTCATGCGATGAGTGCAGAAATAGGTGGGAATCGTGCTGCTGGGAATCGTGCTGACTGAGGTGCAAGGTGTTGGTTTTAAGGGGGCGGACCCTGTGACATTTACTTCAGACTTGGCAGAAGTCTCAGCTCAAGCAAAAATGGGCAGTGGGCAGGGTCAGCATGTTCTCTGCTAGCAAGTGGGCATGGTGTCATATTATAGCTGTTTTTTGAATGCAGCCATGGCAGCCATGTGTAACTAGTTTGTGATGTCAGCTTGTAAATTATAAGATAGGCAATGCATCATCTATTGCCAATTATCCTTTCAAACTTTTCTCTCTGTTGGGAAGAAGGTTATCTGTTTACAGACATAAGTGGTACAGTGAAAGTCTTAGGATGAAGCAAGGTTCAAACAATTAAATATAACTTACAATGATGCATACTACCCATAGAGGTGAGTAGTATGGTTATAAAGGAGGAATGTGATATGGTGATAGGGTAGCTCAAAGATGCCATAACTGCTGAAAATGAGTTTCAGTTAGGAGTTTGACCTGTAATATGATCTGGAAACGAAGTCCTTTTTTCGCAAAATGAGCTGGACTGATTTTTACTTAATTTGGTCATTGCAAATTTCCAGTACACAGGTACTGCTCACACATTCAGTATGTTTGGGGTTTACTTGTGTGAGTAGTTCTTTTTCATGAATGAAAGCTGTAAACTTATTACAGAAGCCAATTATCTGACAGCATTTTAAAATGTAGTCTTTGGCTTTGTACAACAAAGACAATTATTCAAATATTGCAAAGATAATTAGAGGGAAAGTGTACAAAAAGCTTGACTTCTGAATTGCAATTAAATACAATTGGAAGTATTGGGTGTAATACTGGTACAGTAGAGCCGTGGTTATCCAAGCCCAGGTAAACTGAGGTCACGCTTTATAAAGTGTGCTGCACAAAGTTATTAAACGTCATGGAAAATCACGAAACTTTGCCCATAGAGGATGATCACCTTAGCCTTGCACAGCTAGCTCGAAGATTGGCTGGCAGATGAAACAATCACTGAGAACAATGTAGTCGAATGGATCAATGCTGTCAAACAATTGGAAGTGACTGATAAGGTACACAGTGAATGTAGAAGCTAAAGAAAGTGAAAGTGACTGATGAAATGGAGAATGAGGATATCAGCCACAGTGAAGGATGCAAACTGATAGTCCGTTGAGCATCTAAAACAGAGACCACTTCAACAGAACTCCGGCTACGGCAGCAAAGAAGCAAGTGAATTCTGTTAAACAAAAAACATTTATGTGCTTTTTGAAGAAATAACTTTTAAAACTGGAACGTGTACATACTATATATATTCTAGACCTTTTTTTTTTTCATTTTGTATTTTTTTTTATTTTTCTTTGTTCACTTTTTCATTGGATAATATAGTAGATGCCGTTTCTTCACATCTTTGACGTGTTTTCAGTCACCTTGTCTCAATTTTTTGTGGACTCCATGTTATTCAAGTTGTCGATTATCTGAGGTACTGTCAGTACTCCTTAACTTGGATAACCAAGGCTCTACTATATATATTTGTAAGTGGTAGAAGAGCTATGAAATGGAATGTTCATTTGCTTAATCAAGCTCCCAGTTGAATGCAATATGAAATATTTTTATTTCACTTTGTGTACACAGTCAATACCGTCAATAAAAGGGCAAGCATTCTAATATTGCAAACCATACAACCATCACTGCCTTTCCTTCCATGTTTTGACCTTCCATTTAGCCTGCTTCCAGATGTAGTCATCAGGCTAAAGAGTATGATGTCACAGTGCATTGAATTGAGGCTGTCTGATTTATAACAAAGATGTAACAAAAGCAGCCAGTTGTATAACGTTTAAAAATGGGAGAACAGACTTTCATGATCAAGAGAGATCAGAGCAACCTTCTGTCATCACAGACGCCCTGAAACAAATGGATTGACAGTTCACTATTAGCGATGTACATGAAAATTGTCAGGAAATATTTCGCTGAATTGTGCACAAAATTGTCACTCAGCGCTTATAATACCACAAAATCTTTGTATATTGGATGCCACAGATGTTTACATATAAAGCTGTGAAAATGGATGCTGCATTAGCATTGGAGCATTACAAATGGGATATCAACACGTCCTTTCACCAAATTGTTACAGGAGATAAAACATGGATTTCGCATAATGAGACAACGGGTCCTATTCAATTTCATGCCCCAACACTACGATCAATAGTGATGCATACTGTGCTGCCCCTGAAACTGGCAGGCTATCCAGAACCGCTAAGAGGCAGGCTCTTGTGTGGAATTGTTCTGTTGCATGACAATGCACGTCTGCATATTGCCTGGCAGACACAAACCTTGCTGCATGAGAAATTCCAGTGTGCGGCCCGGGTTCAATCCCAGGCAGCCGCATGTGGGATTTGTGGTGGACAAAGTGGCACTGGGGTGGGTTTCCTCCGGGTTCTCTGGTTCCCCTCCCCGCCATCTCATTCCATGTATCATCGATGTCACGGCCTGCAGTGCTGTAGTAGTAAAGGTGGGCGTTAAAACACTATAGAAAAAGATTCCAGTGGGTCAGCGAGCATCCTCCCTATATTCCAGAGCTAGCACCATTGGAGCATTTCCTGTTTCCAAAACTGAAGGAGCACCTTGCTGGCTCCTGTGGCCACATGATATGAAGGGCTTATTCACAAACTGTTGCTGAGGTACAAGTGTCTTAATGTCAAAGGTGGCTGTGGATAATGTATGTGCCAAAACTTGTGTATTCAGTTTCCATATTAATTAAAGAATATCAAAGTATGGTGAAATGCTCTTTATTTTCCAAATTGCCCTCATATTTTATATTTTAAAAAGCACTGAATGAATAAAAGTGAAGAAAAGAGCTTTAAAAGTTTGTGTGCAGGTTCTCTTTTTTTTTTACTGATTACCCTCCCCTTATGTAGGAATTACAAGCCAGTGCCTAGAGTCCTGTGGGGGAGCACAGGAATGAATGGACCGGACAGAGTGAAGAACGGAAGTGGGTGGGTATGAGAGTAAGGGAGAGGCTGAAATTGTTGATTGGAAAGGCGATGATGGAGTAGTTGGTGGAATGAGTAGATGGGGAACCCAGAGAAAATCCACCCTGCTGCCACTTCGTCCACCACGAATACCACATGCTGGTCCCTGGGATCAAACCTGGGCTACCTAGGTAGTAGTTGAATGCTTTGTGCAGATTAAGCAGAAATAATGACTTAGCTGTCCTAGAAGTGTCCAGTTTATATGTTACAGTATCACAGAAGGTAATTACATCTGGTATTTGAACCATGATAAAGCTTTTACCCCAGCCATATTCTCCAAGGAGTTTTGTAGGTATTAAATAAGTGAAAGTCTGAATGCATGTTCTGGACTATAAGTGAATGTTCCAGAACTTGCCACCAAAAGTTCTTTTAAAATGCTTGTGCTTGTATCCATCAGGAATTTTGGTCCTGTCGTTCCTGGATATTGTTGTTAGCTAATGCTGGATTTCTGACAATGAAGTCATTAATCCTCTTGCTCTCCAATATTTTTCCTGAATATATAGCATTTCATTTGATTCATAATACTCTTCTAAACAGCAACCATCTGAATTTTCTGACTTAACCTAAGGTTAGCTTTGAAAAACCTTGTAAGGGAGCACATCTCTCATTTCACAGGATTATTCTAGAGTAATACAACCATTTCAAACATGATATACATGCAGCAGATGAACATGTTGAAACCAAAGTAATCATAGTTACAGCTGTATTGTGCCTAAGAGTTAATTCTGCTGGTGCTGAATATTCACATTCCAGGCCTTGTAGCTTACTGAAATCACATAAAGGACAAAGATTGAGTACACAGTGCCTTATGTAACAATATCTGAACTTCTTACTGAAGGGAACAGGTGTATGGAAAACCACTATGCAAACAGCACTTGGTGCTCAAGATGTTAACATAACTATTAGATTTAATTACAGCAGTTGCAGGAAATGGTCCTGATTATAAAATAACTTCTGAAAAGTATATTATAAAGCCCAGCAATTATATCTGAACATAATATTTTTTACTTCTATTGCAGGAGCAATCAAATTGTTAAGATCATGTGGAGTAGAAGGCTTTAAAAACACAAGGAAAGGAACCAACATTGCAGCACAAGCAACTGCAATTAGCTTCAGTGCGGTAAGTCTGTTATATTATAAGCATGGTGGATGATAAGCAGATACAGTTGAACCTGATTTATGCATATATCAAGGGGAAGAGGGAAGATTGCATATAACTCAGAATTACTTATAACTGAGACTGTGATTATGCATATTTTTTTTTTAAAAAAAAGCAATACAGTGGGTCTACATCTTTAAAAGTTTACGAACAACAAAGATATGAAGAAAATATTATTTTGAACTTGGTGTTTCTTTGAAGAAATGAGCTGATTTGGCTTGTTTGACTTTTCTTGCATTAAGTGCATAATCTCATTTTGTTACTGATGACTATTCTTAGTGTGGTATAAGTAATTTCTAAGTCTAAGCAGTCTTGGTTTTGTGTGCATTAAGTTCCACCTCTTGATTGAATTTTACCTTCTGATCTATTGTGTACTATTTCCCTTTTGTGTTCTCCATGGCTGATTAAAAGCAACTGAGAACTTCAGACAAAACTGCTGTTCAACAGTAAACACCAGATACTGAAAATGTTTGTTTACTTCTTGTTTGTTGCTACAACATTGCCATGCTGATAGCTGCCTGCTCTGATTGGGTCTTTGTCAACAGAGATAATGAAAATATTCTTTTAAGATAACGTATGCCATATGCTCATAATTACATAAAATCCAGTTGTATTTCACTGAAGTTTAATATGTATAACTGTGAATTATATATAAATAAGGTTTTATTAACAAGTTTCCAAATTACATTTTGCTGGGACCTACAAAAATTTACGCATAAATGCAAATTACGTATAACTGGGTTATGCATAAAGTTGGTTCAACTGTATATTTATAGTTATTGATGGATGTATCTGCATTTATTGAATATAAAATAAAAGTTACTGTCAAGGGGGTAGTTTGTTCGTGTACCATAATAAAATCTTTTGGACACTAGCTTGCATATATTAACCAGAAAGTTGAGGGTTGGCTGATTGTTGTACAGACTTTTCTGTGCTCATTTCATACATTAACTACACAATATTGCTTTATTAATCACTATGTGAGGAACAAAGGTATGGGGAGAAGAGGCATGGCTACATAAATGGAATAGATAGGAAAATGCTAATTAGAAAGTTTTTTGCTTTAAAAAGAGAAAAATATTTTTAAAAATGAAGGGGAATTATTTGGATAAAAACTGGAAAATAATGAGCACAAGAATATTGGAATTAAAGGCAGCTTAAAATAAACGAAAGGCTAATGAAGCCTAGGTAAATACAGGATACACTAGAAATTATTGTGGTTACTAAAACACTATAATCTTTGCAAAACTTAAAGGCATATGGAGGTGGGGCGTACTGTGGACTCCAGCGAATCCTACGCTTGCCCCTCCTACCAGCGCTGCCGAATGTGGTGCATGTATCTCACACAACCTTATGTACAGACCGTCTGCCGGTACACGCACTACACTTGGCAACAGCGCTCTGCTTGAGCATTGGCCAGCGTTCACATGTCTTTAACTTTTGCGAGCGGTATAATAGCCTAAAGTTGTGTTTATTGGGACCAATAAATGTGTGCATACAACTTCAGAAAGAGTATTTAGCGAGACAGCATCTAATTGTAGGTTCCATGTTGCATAATATGTTGTTAGTGGGGGTTGTGAGAGAGCGATGTAACTGCTAAAACATAAAATTATGGTGCTCTCTAAAAAGCGGTTACTATTACTGCTAAGTCTCTTCAATATTTATGTTATGTAATATAAGCAGTATCAAAGTATTATTTATTTATTTATTCCAACAAACTTACTGTTGGTGTTTTTAAACCCACAAGCCGTGCGTGGGCAATGTTTGGAACTGAAAAATTCAATGCCAGAGCTGAGATTTGAACCACAGACCCTCTGCTTACCAAGTGGGTGCTCTAACCATTAAGCTACTGTGACAACCGCCAGAATGACATTGAATTCTCCAACAACAGTAAGTTTGTTGGCTTCAATAAATAATTACCATCTGAAGGTTATTTAATCCTGGGACATAAAGTACTTATGATAGTAAGTCACCATTGGGGTAATTGTCTCTGATGTGAGACTGCCTTTATGGTTTACCAGGATAAACATGAATTGATTGGAGAATTCAATGTCATTTTGGCAGGTTGTCACAGTAGCTTAATGGTTAGGGCACCTGCCTGGTAAGTGGAGGGTCTGTAGTTCAAATCCCAGTGTGGCATTGAATTTTTCAGTTCCAGTTCTACCTCTTAAGTTAAAATTTAAAATTTATGAGTTGGATGATTACACTTTAGTTTCAGTTACTAGGTTATGTTACTTTTGACAATTGTTGCAATTGTTGCCATCTGCTGTGTGCCTGCTGATGTCAAGGCTGGAATCTTCATTTATATGCACAGTTGCTGCCCTCTGTTTTGAACTTGATAGCCTCTGCTGGTGGAATTTCAAAGTTTGTCACTTTGTGGGCATTATTTGTTATAAGTATTTCTTTCTGTACGTTAAGTTGTACATTTTTTTCGTATTCTAAAAGTTTTATTTCTGATTTTGTCATGTTTGGCTGACCGGAAATGATCAGCCACTGCTGATTTAACTGCTTTGTTTGAATTTTATATTTCTTAGGCGCTCCTTAAGCGTGTTTGACAATTATGCATTTGATTGCAGTTTTCACAATTTGTTTGGCAGATTTCTGATTTGCAGTCATTTGGTATCGTGGTTTTCAGGGGATGGTTCAGTAAATCCCTGAGGTTATTCTTGTTTTATGGAGCTAGTCTGATGTTTATCTTTGTTGCATGTGATCCTTTTTGTAAAGAGTTGCAGGAGTCACTTATACTTCCATAGTCATGTAGAAAGGTAATGAAGTATTTAACTCATCTAAAACTTAGATTTCATAGTAAACATGACTATTATGGCTCCCATGAATCCTCTGAGATTTTGTGTAATTGTGTGTAGTTATTTTTTTATTAATTATGTGCTAATCCGTGATAAACTTTACTGCTGACTGACCACACAGCTTGAGACAATACATCCTGGTACTTGGCTTTGAAAATAGAAAAGAGACTCAAGGTTAATAGACTTCGATGTTTTGTACATATATACCACATGAAAATTTGAAAAGTGACATGTTTTTATTAAAACTAACCTGTATAGGAGGATGATTGCCCCAATTCTGACTGCAGTATTGAAACATCTTGTTAGGCCTTTTGTGAGGCTGGTCTCGATGGACATTTCAGTACACATTTTGCATCTGAAGGTTTTTTCCAGTCAAACACAACTTCATGGCAGACTCACCACAATGGAAGGCAATGATTCCATACTTAAATTTTCAGTCATGGTTATGAACTCTTTTGGGGTCTCCATGTTTCAAATATCGCAACCCAATGTTCTTATCACATTCCATGAGCGAATAACCATCATTCTGGAAATGTTATCTTTGACAAACCATGTATGAGCATAATATATAATGCATGAAGCAAAGAATAACAGAATTCTTGTTTTGCCCTCCAGTAGGATTTTCAAAATAGCTTTTCAACTTTATCAGGGTAAGTGCATAACGAAGAGAAATGAGTTACCTTGTACACATAGAAAACTGACTACTGTGTTCGAGGGATTGTGGATATAAAATGAATTCATTAATATCAATGCATCAGCACATATATCACTCATTATTGGTAGTAGTATTCTATATTGGTACTTTCTTTTAGCAAAACCATACTGCTTCCATCTTGGTTTTCATACCTTTGTGTGCTGTATCTCTTTTCCATTGAAGGAGTGGTTCAGATCTTTTTACTTCGTTTCTTCCTTCCACTTGGCAATACTGAGATTTCACCAGCAGTACATGTGAGGCTCCCTGAAAATAAAACAGAATTTTTAGGCGAAGGTTGTGTGGGTGCGTGTGGGTGCATATGTGAGAGAGAGAGAGAGACTTGCATGAAGTCTTCTTCCTTTTGAATGAATTTCTTGTAACTTGTTGACTGTAAAAGATGAACATTTACGGAACAAAAGATGTTGATCTTGTCAACTGTTTTGTGCCATTAACCATTTCCAAGTTGTTTGTTATTGGTTTGGATTGCCAAGTGCTTGATTCTTTTTTCAACTGTTAAGTCACTTTTTTTCTTCTTTATTTTCCCATAGAAAAAGAAATTATATAATGACCTTATAAAGATTTGATTTGTTTAAGCCTACTATATCTCCTTGTACCTGCAACAGTATTTGGGCTGAAACCATTTTTGCAAATGTTTATCTTTTTTAACATTAAGCAGGTAAGTTTTTATAAGAATAGTTGTAGAACAAGAGGTCAAGAAATTCATGTGAATATATCATAGAATCTTTTTTAGAACACTCATGTTTTTCAGTGCTTTTAGTTTGACTGAGAATTAATCAATAATGCACGTCACAATGTGGATATTCAAACAATGTATATGTTAATGTTCATGCTCATAATGTACTTTTAGGTTCCTTAGGAAATAACAATTGTATAGGAGTTTTCACGTTATGAAGACACAATGGCTCTTATGGAGAATCAGCGCGGCGTTGCCATGTATGTTGCGCCGCAGCGATTACCATGGTTTTGCTAGTTGTTTCCTGAATTACTGTTCAAATCTATCGCTGTCCATTTCATCATAAGCAACAGAACCTTTTTACAAGAAAACAAGTTTTGCACCCTGTACAAATTGTACCATCCACATGCAATATTACAAATCGTGGTTCGCGAGCAGTAGGTGATTTAAGACCAGTGGATAACCCGGCAAAAAGAGCTTCCTATCATTCCAAACTTTTGATACCCAACTTTCATCAAGGTACACTATGTCCCTTACCTCTTTGCTGAATTGTTTTATTTTCCGTAAACAGGAATGTCGCCGCACTATAATATAATTTGTCTCAACCATAAACGATTTATTTCCTATGTTTTCAAAATGAAATCCCATTTCCTCCCTAAGCTATAAAAGGTTGAATATTGAAAATTTGGCAGGTCCTCATCCTCATTGACTTTTTTCAACACGGTCATAATTGTAGGGGGGAGTACTTTGAAATAGAAATTCAGGAAATTTGTGCCATATTTGCGTTCAAAATGATCATATTTTATCTTCTGCTGGTTTTGCATGTAAGCCGTGTAGTGTAGTGATGGGACCCTCTTTACATTCTTTTCTTAATATAAAAAATGTAGGCCTACTTACCAGTCGACTTATGAAGCTCACTAACAATAAACGAGTCACTGTATCCGGGGTTCTTTTTCTTTCAATAATCATACACTCTAAGAATTGTTTTCCTGCCGCCACTTTTAATAATTTTGCCTTTTTTTCTGCGATCCATTCTGCACTGATCACTTAACTGCAATGCACATAATCACCAGAGAGCTCGTAAGACTTGCTCACGCGTGATTCCCAAAACCTATTGAAAACCTGCGCTGAAGTACAATGCCTTATCGGCCCTTCAACTGTCATACCACATCTGGTTTTCATCATCTCCAAGTCACGAGGACTGGCTTTCGTCTGGTGCGCCGCAAACATTTGTCTTTAAATGGTGATTCATGGATACTTCGGTACTGGAGACGTTCTATATGTGTATAAAAAATAATTTCATTATTTCCTTGACAACTTTGTCGCTGGAAGTTTTTACGTTGACTTGCAGAACGAGAATTAGCCAGCGACGACATTTTCCACTGTATAAATGAAGAATCTTAACACTTTGTTTTAAACTTTATTTATTTAGAAAAATATGTTTAGATATATTGATATAATCTAAATACCAACGTGGCCTACAAAAGCAAGCGAATAATCCAGATATTTTCATTGCAATTATTTCGATTTGAAACCATTTTTTGACGTTCGGAGCTAGAAAGATGTTAAAAAATCTGCTTTCGACAAAATTTTAGATTTTATTATTTTAAAAACTATATAATTATATAAAAGGTTTATCGTGCATGCCATAGTATTCTTCGACACATTTCACACCGAAATGCATGTTCATACTTTATCTTAGTCGCATTTGAAAACACGCACATTTGGCAACAGCGCACGTGAATATTCCATAAGAATAGCATGGTCCTTAAGAGCCCGTTGTGCCTTCATAACGTGAAAATTCCTATAGATGAAGTTCTTTGAACACCTGAAACATCTCAATTCCTCAGGTTAAGAGATCCTTTATGGAATCTTAATCTGTAATAGCTTTATCTCCTTTGAAGCTGCTTATGACTCTGTATCAATGATCTTGAGGAATGTGAAGCTTCTTGTGTAGAGGATCTTGTCTCGTTGTGCATGACCATTTTCAGGTTCTTCAGTAAATTTTGGAGTTTGCTTTTGTGATACCATGTACCACACAAAGTGGTTTTGTACAAACTGGTTGGTTCTGGAAGGAGGTCTTATCCAAAATGCACCTGTGCAAAATTCCTTTTACTGACAGCTTTTTGGTTGTAATATGTGTGAGAGAAAAAAGATAAAGTACCTTAGCCCATCTTATATTAAAAGAGAAGTTGACAGGATCTTTGTCCTGGTGAAGAACTCGACCAGGGTTTGAGACAGTACACTGTTGATACATGATTACTGCAGACCAGTTCCAAAAATTGTTGAACTGAGTTTGTTGCGATTCTACCCCATCTGGGTGGTCCCACACAAATTGCTCAACTCATGTAAGGGAGTTGTCATCACCTACAGTCTGTCCTGCAAGAAAGCAGTCACCTACCTCTCCAATCAAAGAGTTAGTCAGGCATGCTGTTTAACTTGAAAGCAGGATGGCAAGAAGTACCCTGCACATACAGTGTTTCTCACCTTCAAGCGTACTCATTTGGCAGAATATATTTTATGAGGCTGCAAGTGTGCCGCCTTCATCAGTATGTTATGAACCCTGTGCATTGTTTTAGTGCCAGAGGTTCAGACATACTAGGACATTGTCTACTAATCCTGCTATTTGTGAGTGTTGTGGCTTATCAGCTCAGAAGAGACAGCATGTGTTTGGGACCCTTGTTGGGTAAACTGTAAAGGGAATCATCTATCAGCTTGTGACAGTGTCCGAAGTTTATGGATGAGAACTGTGTACAGGAACTGTGTGTCAAGGAATGCCTCACCGCTCCTGAAGCATAGTGGCACTTTGAAAGCTTTAATCCTGGCAACATCACAGGTTATATGTTAGCAGTCTGCGACACTCCTGTGAACACTGCACTTACAGCATGTCCCCCTTGCCAATGCTTCAACAGACTTGCCAGCAAGCATCCCACCATTGTATCATGCCATACCTGCACCACAAACTACATCTTCTGCTGTGCAGATGTCAGCTCCCAATCCATACACAAGTGCCACCCATTGTGTTGACAGACATCGTTCCAGATCTAAACCTACGAGTAGCCACAGCTCTAGGAGGTCCCAGTCTCGCACCGCGAGCTGCAGAGTGTCTTCTAACTCCTGGACATAGGAGTTGCAAGAGAATAGAAATTAAGCTATCTGTGATCCGAAGTCATCCAAGGTGAAATAGAAAATAGACGGTCCATTAATTTATTTCTTACCAGGAAAACACTCCATGGAATGTGTAAATGGATTCTGAGCATGTGCTCCGGACATACTGCATTTAGTTTCCAGTGATCACCTTCAATCTTCTGTGTATAAGAAACCCATTTGTAGCCTAATCATGCTTTGTCTCATGATTTTTCAGCATTTAGGCAGCTAGCTCAGCAATCACTCAGCTAATCACTACAGCTGATTGGCAAGCAAGTGTTGGTGTTGCTGTTCTGGTGGGGCACAGGATCTCTGGCATTAGCTACACTTCTTGATTGGTCGATACTGGCTGGCCTGTTTGGCAGTGATTATTATCCCATTAATATTCACCTAATGTTCTTTCTTGCTCGCAGTGGATTCCAGCTTTCCTCAAGGTTCGACTCCTTGACACGTTTCCTGAGGAATGCCATCTGGCTATCAAAGCATGCAAGCGTGCTCTGCGTGTTTTTATTTATAACCTACGAGGAGAACTTCATTACTTTTAAATGTTCTTGTGCGCGAGCACCTTTTGTACTTCACAGTGCTTGCTTGTCACTGTTCAGCACAAAAGGTGTGAACTGCTGTTTGGTGTGTGGTCCTTGCCCATTCTTTCACAGGTACTAGCCAAATGCATAGTTATGTTAGAGCCTTTGTATCTATCAAGGAATCTACTGAGTGGATAGTCCTCAATTTTAACAGTGAATCGTACAATGCACATTTTACCATTGCTGAGCTAGCGCGTTCTTTGTCTATAGTAAGGGACTCTCCTGGTCCCTATGACATCCGCTGCCAAATGCTGTTTCATCTTCCATCTGAGGTGTTCTCCTTCCTGTTGCATCTGGCATCAGCAGGTGTTCCTGGCGAGAGGGTATTTTTATTCCCATCCCTTGATTGAGAAAAGACCAGACACTTCCCTCTAGCTACAGTCCTATAAGTCTGAATATTGTTTGTAAGACCCTTGAACACATGATTAACACTCACTTAATGTGGTGGCTAGAACCGAATAACCTGCTGCGTAATGTTCAGTGTGGTTTTCATCGCCATCACTCCAGTGTCGACAATCTGATGTGCGTGGAGGCTTGCATCCAAGGTGCCTTTCTCCTGAAACAGCATGTCATGATCTGCAGAAGGCCTATGTCACTACTTGAAGGTGTGGTATTTTCCAGACTATACAGTCGCTGCAATGGAAACCTTTACTAGGTAATAAAAACAACAAATACCGACTTTAAATGTTTTTATTTTTAACTTCTGCATACAATTAGTACTTGGTCATATTTCCCTCAACTTTTATCACTTTCAGGAGTCTCCTAGGCATCTGTTAGATATTCAAAATATTTTTTGTCCATTTCCACCCACAACTTCAACACTTCCTGTAGCTCCTTAATACTTGATGGTTGCAGCTCTTCTATTTTATTTTTCATTTGCTTCCAAGCATTTTCTATGGGATTTAGGTCAGGAGAGTTACAAGGCCATTGAAGTACAGATATATTATTATCTTTCAGGAACTTCTGAACCATCTTTGTCCTATGTGCAGGGGCACCATCATGCATGAAGTACTGACACTGGTGAATCGGCCAAAATGTGATCAAATGCTGTTGTAACACTTCTAAATAGTTACTTCCCTTCATTGTGATATTCTTTGGGAGAAAGTACAAGCCACCTCTACCATAATTGCAACTAAAAGCACCCCATACCATCACACTTTCTGGATGTTTAACAGTTTTTACAGTGAACTTTGGAACATATCGTGACACATTTTTTGACCTCCTCACCATTTTGGACTTTCCTCTGACCAGTTTGAAAGTGCTTTCATCAGAAAACATTACGCCAGTCCTCTGATGTCCAGTGCTGATACATCTTGCAAAAATTTAACCCTTTTCTTCTTCATAGCTTCAGTCAGAAGAGCTTCTTGGCTGCACACCGACTTGGTAAACCTAAGTCTTTTTGAAGTCGATGCTGAATGGTCCTTATTGCAACATTATTGAGAAGGTCTGGGTGTTTCTTCTTGGATCAGCCACCACTTCACGTTTTAGCAGGCCATCAGTTCTTGTTGAAGTCTTTCTTTTAGCACCTGAGCCCATTTTTCGTCTTGGTGTGGCACCAGGTGGAAAAGATGCTGCTGTTTTTAGGTCATAAATAGCTTGTCTTGAAACCTTTAGATCGACAGCTACATGAATCACAGAGGTACCTACTTCCAATAGTTAAAGCATGAGTCTTCTCAGAAGTGAGCTTCTTGCGTCCCATTATTTGTATTGTAATGAGAAATACACAGCTTTAAAAATAGCACTCAGGTTAAAAATTTGATGACGACAAACTGGAAACAGAACACTCTGTACAAATACCAGAGACTGACTGAGATCTGGCCTGCTAATAGAAGCAAGCTGCTACTGTGCACTCAAGAATCACGTGGTTTGCAGCTCCGCCCGCTCCTTTGTATAGTGCTGGGAGAAGAACAAACTGAGCACATTGTCTACGTAAAGATTTTCCTTGCACTAACAATGTAAAGATTTCAATTGTGGCGACTGTACTGTTACGATTTATGCAGTCGTTTAGCTCTATTCCGCTAACTTTATATAAATTTGCTGCTTTTATGTCCACTTTGGAAGCACATTCTCACCAGGGAGGATCCAAGAGAACGTTGTAGAACAGGAGTCTATACCCACTGTAATTCTTTTTGCTGTACCATTAATGGAATTGCTAGTATCGCTCATAGGGGAAGCCTCATTTCACAGTGTATCCACTTTCATCAGCTTCGTGGTATACATCCTCCTCCAGATCTTTGTTTGCCTGACACATCCCTGCCGTTTATTCCACACCTGAAGTTTCTGGGCCTTCACCTTGAAGTAAGCTCACATGTGAATGGCATATTCGTCAACTCAGTGCTTCCTGTGATTGTTCTGGGTTTTATTTCAAGTATCTTGGGGTGGTAATCACACCATTATGTTGAGGATGTATTGCTCATTGGTCCAGTCAAACTAGACTGGCAGTTTTATATATGGCGCTGTGGCAGCTCTAAACTTCTCCTTTGAGACATGGTACATCATGCTGGTATGTCTTACCACTGAGGCATTACACACTAGTGTCGAGTGTCTGCATGCTGATTCTGGCAAACTTCCACGGTTTGACATTTGATTTTCACTGTGTTCTTATCTTTCAAGGCTGGCGGGTTACACTTCTTTAACCTCTTGAGGGATATGGATGTGAAATCACGTCCATTTAAAATGACGGATGAGCAATATGGGCGTGTATATACGTCCTCTGCGTTTAAGCATTTAACCGTTATTTATTCCTTATCCTACTCAACTTATTTTAGTTTTCCCTTTATGAAACATTTTGGTAAAGTCTATATACTTTATTGGCTTACCTTAATATGTTCGTTCTGCAGTGATTTACCTCAAAACAGGGATAAACACAAGGGTACCTACATCTCCACATTCGCGAATTCCCTTCATGCGGCACACGAAACACTTTCGAGATGGGCGGAACTTCTTTGCTGTTGGTGGTATCCTTTTAGGATAATGTTTTCCTTGAAGTCTGAGGGGTGCAGGGGTTTTGGATTTTCAACCCCCAACGTGGTATTGTTCAATTAGGCTGCAAGCTATTTATAGTCGGAAGTAAAGGTCGGTCATTGTCCTGTGTGGGTTTAGAGAGCTCTCCAAATTACCAAACAATTGTGTATGGTTATATCCAGTTGGTGCAAAAATATCTTTTTATACCACTTCTCTCTTCAGCTACAAGCAGGAAAGTATATGCATATATTTCAACAAAGAAAGAAACGGACTCTTCTAAGTTACGAAACTCGCGTAAGCAAAAGTTGCAATGTTGCTCTATTCTGATGACTCAAGAGACCACACATACATTAGTGCTTTATTACACAGTATGCAGACGCATAAGCCACATATACAATGGGTGTTCCTTTACTGTGTCTTTCCGAGAACTTACAGACAGAGCAAAGTTGACTTTTCACCACAGTGAAACAAAATAGTGCCATTTCAACGTTTTGTAAATACAACACAACTTTGCTGATGACGTACGTTTATACTGCATATAATGAGTTTTATACCAGTTTTTGTTTCATTAAAATAACTTAATATTTACACAAAATACAGCTGTGTATATACGACACACTTTAAATGCCCTGCGCTGGATATTGGGTAGTAGTTCTCGGCTCGCTGACGTTATAAATGGCCATCGCTCAAGAGGTTAAAATCGGTCTTGCACCTGGATCTTGCTCACCGTTATATGTGGATAACACTATCCTGCCCATGTGATGTTCAGTTTAGCGTTCTACTCCCTGAACATGAACTATGAATACCTGCTGTAGAGTGGTCTTGTCATGGCTGTTATCTTCAATGGCAACTCCAGCATGCTAGGTTCAATCTCGAGCTCTTGGACTACATTAAGGTAGCTCCCTTTCAGTTGCTGTTTCATCCTCTTTTCACCAAACTCCTGGATCGTTGTCACAACTACTCTGTATGTGGTGCTACAGGATGTAGTTTCGTCTATGATAGTGAGTTTCACAGTTATCGCCTTGCAGATACCAGTTCAATTTTTACCACTGACTTGCTTGCCATAATATTTTATTTCTTTTTAATGCCAGCTCAGTTTCTGGAAGCTTCATCATGTGCTCTATCTGGAGCACTATTCAAGTTTGCAACAGTTTCTCGAGATGTCAGCATTCATTGTAAAAATTGTGACTCTTGAGAGGTAGAACTGGAACTTAAAAATTCAATGCCACAACTGGGATTTGAACCACAGACCTTCCGCTTACCTCTCAAACTTTGCCCACACATGGCTTGTGTGTTTAAAAACACCAACAGTAAGTTTGTTGGCATAAATAAATAATAATTGTGACTCTTGTTTCACAATTGCTTTCCCACGGATACCAGGTAGTTTTTATGTGGAACTTAGGCCTTGTAGGTATTACTGGAATGAGGAGGCGGATGCAGCTACTGAGGTTGCATGTCATTTGCTAGAGTTTTTCACAACCAATCATGAGAAGCGTTAGCTGGCACACGATTGTGGACAATCAAGGACACTGTGCAACCCTGGCTTAGCTCTTGCCGGGACTACTGGCGGTTGGAGGTTCTTCTAACTGCTGAGGAATAGGTCACACATGTGTCACTCATGTAACCTCTTTGCATGGTGACCCAGCACGAGTGTGTCCAATGTGTGGTGTACAACTCATGTTTTTCAATGCAATGCCATGACAGAGTACCTTTAAATAAGGTACACAGTTTATCACTGAAATTTAGTTCACAAAACAAGTTTAATTTGTAACTTGTATTTTATTGTTTGAAGCTTTTTAGGTGTTTAGAATGCCATTGTCCTATTTTATGTTTTAACTTTTAGCTTTCGCTGCTTTTACCTTTTTAACTTTCACAGTTTTGTTTAAGTATAACCTTGAACCTAGATGTTTTTGAGATTTTACACTGTTTTTTGTTTCAACTTCAGGCTCAAATGACCTTAATTAAGGAAATTGAAGCTATTAACAGTGAAACAACAAGACTCTAAAGTAAGAACAAATTAGAAACTAAAAACTTCACTTATTTTAGTAATGTTGCAAGTTATTTTTTCAACTTGAAACTCGAGTCAGTGTTTGAAAAAATAACTTGCAACATTACTAAGATAAGTGAAGTTTTTAGTTTCTAATTTGTTCTTACTTTAGAATCAAATGACCTTGTTGTCCACTGCCCCTTAAACCTCACTCACTCACTCACTCACTCACTCACTCAGCACAAATTGGTATGAGAGGTAGAACTGGAACTTAAAAATTCAATGCCACAACTGGGATTTGAACCACAGACTTTCCGCTTACCGGGCGGATGTTCTACCTCTCAAACTTTGCCCACACACGGCTTGTGTGTTTAAAAACACCAACAGTAAGTTTGTTGGCATAAATAAATAATAATTTACAAATTGGTATATTAACTTCAGTGCTCAAGAACTTCCTACATGGAAAATAACTGCACATGCAAATGTATTACCTTGTAATTCTGCAACTTCTTTGTATGACAATCTCCTTTTCTGTGCAAGTAACACTTATCAACCATCCCACATAGTCATTCTGCATTTTAGACCATTATAAATTGTACTATTTCTGCTGTTTCTGCATTGTTGAGGATGCTCAACAGATTTAAGATGGAGAGCACATGCAGAAATTCTCAATTTCAAACTTAATTTACTGACATTGGCAGTTCAATCCGTCCTCTTCTATTTCTTTGGATCATTTATGGTATATTGTGTCTATTTGCAAATGCTGACATCTTATAGCACAGGACAATTACAAATTATTGAAATAATGAAGCACTAAACTAAACACAGTCAACTCTCCAGAATGACGGGAGGATATTATGCTTGTTGCCCTGCTATCCGTTGGTGTGCAGACCATGTTTTCTTTTCATGAAACAGTTCACTTGCTTAAGAATTTCCAGAATACTGAAGCCATCTGTTATATAATTGCTCGAAAAATTGTTACTCATTAAGCTACTACTATTGCTTGATTCACAGCATGTCGTATACATCAGAAGCTACACATGGCCAGATTATTGGTCTATGGCAAGCTGGTAACGCAGTTCAACAAATTTCAGAGACTTATTTTCTTGCAAAAAAGGGTACCAGCAATGTGCAGAAATCAATAGTTAATCTACCATTTTATGCAGCTAAAAGATTAGTCAACTCTGAATTCAAAAAAAATTACTGAAAAATATTACTATGAAAAATCAAAGAATAAAAGATGGGAACACTACCAAACATTCAGACAGTAATTCCTGAGTATCCTTGAAAAACAGCAGTTGCAACCTTCAGGTTGATCACAGGACATGATTGTCTGGCAAAACATTTAAACAGAATTGGGATATATTCTTCACCACTCTGTCCTCTATGTGATCTGCAAGAGGAAATGGATCGAGACCACCTTCAAATATGCCCGGCCACTTCTAATGCCCCATCCATCAGTGAAAAATATTGGAGAGCAAGAGGATTAATGACTTCATTGTCAGAAATCCAGCATTAGCTAACAACAACAACAATTTCAGAAACTTCAAATTCACAGAAATGTAATTAAATTTTAATGCCACCCAACCACTGCCTACGTACTAGAAGACCTGTAATTGGAAAACAGAAACTGTATTGTAACGTAAAGGAGAAATATGTTGGTTACTTTGATACGATTTTTAATTCCAGTATAAATATAACAAAAATTTGCGGAAGGAACAAACATTTTTATACTTTTCAGTGTAATATTGCATTATGTTTACTGAAGAGCTTAACATGTTTTTGTGATTCTAAGGATAAAGTTAGTCTTTTTTATAACTAAGAATTGTTTAATTCAATAAATGCCACTTATTTTAAGCAATATTTGCAACCTTTTCTATAACAGACATTAAGGATTTGGAGATAAATCTAAGGAAAATTAAAACGTGGCTTTTTTATGTGGCCAGGTGCATCTTACCCTTCCCTCCACCCCACCGCCACCTTTGCTTGTTCTCATTGCACTGCCACACCTCTTGCCTGATATTGCTACTGTCATTGGTCACTCACCCCTTGCTAGACCCTGTGGAATGATACGAAACCGAGAGGACTACATTCATTTTGTATACCAGCTATGCATCAAAATTAATACATTGAACAATTGCATGAAAAGGTTCTTTAATGAAAAAAACAAGGAACAATTTCTTCCTTTCCCTGATTACCCTCCCCTTATGTAGGACTTGCACCCCCTAGGTCTTACAAGTCAACCTTGGGTCAGACGCCTGTTGGGGAGCAGAGGGACCTCTGGACCAGAGTGAAGACCAGGTGGTCAGCCAAGCACCAGGTATGATAGTGAGGAAGAGGATGATATGAAATACAGGCGAAATGGATGATAGGAAGGGTGATAATGGAGCAATTGGTGGAATGAATGGTGGGGGAAACCAGAGAACCCGGAGAAAACCTGCCCAGACGCTGCTTCATCCACCACAAATACCATATGCGGGTCCCGCCTAGGTGGTAGGTGAGCGGTCTAACCACTCAGCCACGGCACCACCGTTATACTTCCAGACTCAGGGAAGGATGAGCAATAATCCTAGCTGGAGAAAAATTACCACCCCCCTACTGGGAATTGAATCTGGACCCATTGCACAGCAGGCAGGTGCTCTACCAACTGCGCTACGGGGCCAGCCAAAGAACAATTCTAGGCACACAATTGCATATGAATTACATTTGTGGCAGGGAATCATGCATGAGAGGGGGGGGGGGGGGGGAGAAAGAGGTGTAATGATAAGGATGGTTTGTGCTGCTATAGACTGCAAGTTGTCTTCCTATAAGGTTGCTAGTCCATTTCTCTTATACGTGCAATGTTGTCCGGTAATTGGGGAACAAAGTGCATCCTGGGATGTGAGAAAAGCCATCATGTTTGCTTGCTCAAAACTGTTGCATTCAATCTTTATATCCTGATTTCAGTATATCTTTCTTGTTAAGAATCCCCACTATGCAAAGTTGTTGATTTCAGTGCTCTGATACAGTCTTTTAACTTTGGAGCGCTTTACTCCAAGTTATACTTGGGCATATTTATTATTTGTGGGCATCCTGCAGGTAGATGACAATGAAGTTGGTGGTGGAATGAGAAGACTTACAAAAAAAAAAAAAAAAAAAAAAAAAAAACTAAACAAATGTTTTTTGTTTTAACATTGTTGTCAGTTGCCGGGATCATTTCAGCATGCCACTGTATTGGAATTATGTACTGCAGGAGTTCTTTTACATGCCAGTAAATCTACTGACATGGGGTTGTCACATTAAAGCACATTAGTTTAGGTTGGATTTGGACCTTAGGATAAGTAGGTCAGCCCTAACCAATTGAGCCACACAGATCCACTTGAGGACATTAAAGCTTTTATCAGTCAAGTACCTTATCTTGTTTCACATATAACAAGACTACATTTTTATATTAACATCAGCTGTGTAAAATTATGCATATGCAAAATTGTTTAAAGTTGAGATGCAATTTGGATAGGTAAATTTTATTATTAACAGGTCTGATTTTCAGCCTGTAAGTTAGCAGACACTTTGTGAAGCTGCTTTATGAATTGTTCTTGTCTTGAATCACTTACTGAATTGCAGCAGGCTGAGATGAATTTGAATTAGGAAGTCATTACCTGATCTGATTTTCACCCAGGTTAACAGACACTTTATGAAGGTGCTTCGTGAATTGTTGGGTTGTTGAGTCACTTATTGAAACCTTTTGAGAATTGGAGGTGTTATAAAAACAAATGTCAACTCTTGAGACTTGATATGAAGCATGGGAAAAGGGAATCAACAGTGGATAACATGGATAGTTTAGCATGAAAGTCACGTGCAGTTTGACTCTCTGTATCTTGCCGGGACTCCTGGGACCGATGATCTTGGCTGTTCTCGGAAGACCTGAAATGAATCTTAGGCAGCTAGCTAACTCTCACTACCTCAGGATCTTCTGTAGGTTAAGCCAATTGACAATAAGCGAATACTGTTAAACTTATTTATCTCCAATAATGAATCCTTATGAAGGAGTTAACAAGCGTGTTTCTTCTTTTTGTTACTTCTTTTATTAAAACTTATTTTTTAAACCAACACTAGTTCCGACTATTTATTAGGTTAATAAACAAACACATGCTGTTCTTTTTTTAAACCCATGCACAAATTCCTGTCATGCTCTTGAGTGACTACAACCTCACCTTGCATGCCTCCAGGCAATTGTGAGGGTTGGGTGCAGAACACCAAGTCAGTTTTGTCAACTTGCTTCAGTCTAATTATTGCAGCATTATTTGGTTATATCCTTATAATATGGTTAAAATAAAATACTTCTAGTTTGAGAGGTAGAACTGGAACTTAAAAATTCAATGCCACAACTTGTGTGTTTAAAAACGCCAACAGTAAGTTTGTTGGCATAAATAAATAATACTTCTAGTTTCATATGAGTGATCTGTTCATTAAGTTATTGATAGGGGTTCTTTGTTAGTATTTGATCAAATTCAGTACTGGAATTTTGACACTTGCTTTTAATTTACATGCCTCTCTTTTTCTGTGTCTAAAATTAGTATGGTTTTTAGTTTGAGCTTCGCTGAGGCTGTTACAAAACTTTGGAGTCCTCTTTGAATCTCGCCTAGGAATTTGTTTTAACTGTAGGAGCAACATGTTTCAGTAATCTTGTGGATCAATTGAAATTGTACAGTAGTTGCCAACTTTTTTTTTATAGCTACTCTATTCTTCAGGGTGACTGACTTTGGTAATTACTAAAGTAAATGATCACTAGCCCATAAGCATTAACAAGCATGTACACTGCTTAGCTCTTGAATGTTACATAGTATACAAGGGTCTGTCATGCCTACTTAACATGTTCTCTGTATGACAGCTAAATAAAAAAAGATGGAAAGAACTTGTCGAGGATAGTTGAAATGCATCATGGATTACCAACCCTTTGGCTCCATCCCACAAGTTGTAACCCCTTGAGGGTGGTACACAACCACTGGTATAGTTCAGCTGAAAATAGGTTTTCCAGTTCCTTACAAAGCGACTGCTATATTTTTGTATCAAGCTACCGCAACGCTAGAGTCAAAGAAGCTGAACTGGAAATGCAAAGAATGGCCCAGCTATAACTGGAATGAGAAAGTGGGGATATGTTTGAATGGGAAAGAACACTTGGCCAAGTTTTAACTTTCTCATTCCTGTTGCCAGGTATGGTATGTTAGATTCTTATTGTATTAGACTTTTTGCTATTAGACATTTTTTCAAGGTGCCCATGCCATGAAAGAGCTGCTAGAGCTCTATTGTTGCAAGCTATAAAAAATATCATTGGTCAGTTCGAAACCAATGTGCAATATCAACCTCCACTTTCTATTGATAGCTGATCAATAATATGCCATACCATTCTCGTTCCTGGGCTGTTCTGAACCAAAATTTTGAATACTGCCTTGTTTCCTGTTGCCATTCTGGTTACTATTACGGGGTGGTTGTAAACCAGCCTTTATTTCCTCAAGCTGGCTTTGCAGACTACAAACTTTATTGTAAGAACAACAATCTCTATTTGCTGTTTAATTTTTACGTGCCTTTACTCTACCACCTTGTGTAATGTGTTTTGTCTGTCTGGGTGGCTCAGATGGTTAGATGCAACCTACGGATCCCAAGGTCGTGGGTTCAAATCCGGCCAAAACCGATGGTTTACTGGCATGTAAAACAACTGTGGGACGAAATTCCAGTGACACATCCTGGCAATTGACAGCATTGTTAAACAACAAAATATTTTTTATTTTTGTATAATATGGAATTTTATGCACATAGTTTTCTTCACTAATTTCCTGAGAATGCATGTTATTGGATTTATGCAGTATGTTAAAGTAAAACTAGGAGTTATTTCCGGGCTGTTATGCCGTGGTCTGCTGGAGTTGAAGAACCCAGACGTTTCGTCCACATCTGCGGCGGATATCTTCAGTGGCGCGGTCGTAATCTCCTCGGAGAAGTTAGCGTAGCGTCTCATGTTAAAGTAACTTTGAACTCTAAGAGGTAGAACTGGAACTTAAAAATTCAATGCCACAACTGGGATTTGAACCACAGACCTTCCGCTTCCAGTTCTACCTCTTAAACTTTGCCCACACACGGCTTGTGTGTTTAAAAACACCAACAGTAAGTTTGTTGGCATAAATAAATAATAACTTTGAACTCATTAATCTTTGACTATATTTCTGTTAGAGCAGGGGTGCTATAAAGAGGACACTAGCTTTAATCCATCCCCCTATTTTGTTCTTTGGTTTGCCTGCTGTCCAAGGAGCTTTTCTTCTCTTAGTAGTCACCCTAAGGCCAACTACTTGCCACACATGTTACTGGTGCCTTAAACTCATAGGCCTCCTAAATACAGAAGGAACAATTGATTATTAGGAGATTGCTTTTGATGCCAGAATAGTCTCCATCAACATTAGAATTTGTTAGTAGTTGGCTTATGTTTAAAGCAACCAGCAGCATTTTTTTGTATGTGGGAGTATGTCCTTTAGGCTGAATTGCAAACATCCCAGAAAGTTTCAGCCAGTTTCTGGCATAATACTTTTTGCCATTTTCACCATGTTTCATTTTCAGCATTCGAACAAAACCACAGATATCTCGAGTATCATTATCTCTTTTGCTGGTTGAAGTATGACTTTCAAACTGACAACTTCATGTTTATAACTGGTGTGACGTAGGCTGTTTATTTGCTTCCAAGAGACCTTTCACCATAAAGACAATATTGTTGTTATTTTATGGATTCATAAATGTTTGCAGCTGGTCATTTGATTTGTGAACTTAGATTTCCTGACTGGGAGGAGTGTCTACTAGTTATAAACTTCTCAGATACCCAAATAAGTAGTTAAATCACACTTGGCCACCTCAGAAATTAGTTTTTATCCAGATGCGAACTGCTGGTTCTTATGTGCTACAAATTTTGATTTTAACAAAATTGTGTTTTTATGCCACAGCTAATGTAAGTTTTCAAGTTTTTCTGAAAAAGTCTGCTTCAATCTATTGTTACAGAGAGCTCTGGAAAATGGTTATAAAACAGTACGTGTGCGTGTGAGAGGACTGGGACCTGGAAGAATGGTGAGTCAACGCTTTCTTCATTTACTGTTTACTTTTGCTTTTATTTGCCTTAGAGCTGTGAATTAAGAGCATAGCTAGCAATGCATTTTAATCCTTCAGTGCATTATTATAATTAGCACCAAATGTTATTGATAAATTAGGTCATAAACATACATGTTTAAGATTATGGATTTGAGTCGAAGATGAAAAGCAGCACAGAAGGGATAAATGTAGTTTGGGGTAAAGGAGACATGCAGTATCCCAAGAGTAGTTCTACCTGTATTGTTAATTTAATTCAGATACTGCTACCAACTTTGGTCCCAGAAAATTAAATTGCTTTGGATAGCACTGTGGTGCATTGTAGCACATTCTGCTTGTAATTCTAAAGCTTTATGAACTGGCTACTTCCAAACTTATGTCCTTTGGTATGTCATGTGGTAAACCAGAAATTAATACAGCAATTGCAATTTGTAAAATATTTCTATTGCATAATGGTTTGAACAGAAGTTGCAAATTGCAGGTAAAAATTACCAGCATTAGTGAATATGAAAAGCCTTTTTTTTTTTTTTTTTTCAAAATCAGACTATTATTACAATTATTAGTGAATGATATCTACTTCTATCTGCAGAGATAGTTTCATAGTACAAGAAACCAAAGCAATAATCAATTGTTCTAAAGCAAGTAGTTAAATTGCCCTTGAAAATTCCGTACGTCTTTCCATGATATTGGGGCCCTAGTGACCTAGTTGTCGACTGGCTGTTAAACCCAACTCACTCACTCCATCCATGAT
This sequence comes from Tenodera sinensis, assembly GCA_030765045.1. Lineage (NCBI taxonomy): Eukaryota > Metazoa > Arthropoda > Insecta > Mantodea > Mantidae > Tenodera > Tenodera sinensis. Next base: position 82,933,071 of record CM060963.1, read on the forward strand.
ATTGCAAGAAATTTCACAATGACTGCTTCAAAAAATTTTGAAACAGTGATAATGAATACCTTGGATGTGGTTTTACTTTTTGGGGGAGGTTTCTTTTATACCCCCTCTTCAACTGTTATGTCATTTAAACAACTTTTTACCTTAGGAGTATATTACCTGTTAGAAATGGTGTTAACTCATGCAGAGTTGTCAGATTTCTGGTTTTTCTTTGCATTTTATAATTAGATGACACACTCTTACTTCCAGATTGGGGAAGATAGGAATAGTTCTGCTAAAGAAAAATTGTCACCCTCCAGCGAGCAATAGAATCTAGGACTCCTTGCACAGCAGGCAAGTGCCCTTATTGACTGAGCTATGAAGCGAGTCCACACAAAAAGTTATTTGAAATAATTTGGGTGTTTTAAATAGTGCTATGATATTGTCTTTATCTCTTTAGTTCACTGGTTATACAAAATTATTTCTGAGTGAAGACTTGAAGATGCTATTTCCAGAAAATTTAAGATGCACACTTTATTTGCCTAGAAAAATCTTAAATATATGATACATTAATAAAACTGTTTCTGAGAAATGAATAACTTTAAAGTTTAGCCTATAGGGCAAAGGCCTCCTTTTTACACAGGGACTGACTCGTAAATAAGCTCCAAAGGTGAGTGAATCCTTGGGAGTTTTTTGTGTTGCTGAGCTGTATTCCTATTCCTAATCCTATTTTCCAATCATAAAACCCCTCTGCTCTTCCTGTCCCCAACACTTCTGCACTGCACCTTTCACAACTTTTGCACTTACTTGACTTTCTGTTTGGTGCTTGTTGATTCCTATTTGGCTCAAGTTGTCTCCACACTTCTGTGCATCTGATCCTTTGGCATCCCATGTTTCTTCATCCTTCTCATGGGTCCCACATTGTGATGTGATGCATCCATTTCTGGTGATCCATGCATGATACATGACTACCCCATTTCCATTTTAGTTTTTCTGCCCTTTCTACCACATTGCACATCTTTGTCCTCAGTCATTTCCTGATTCGGTCTCATAGTGCAACATTTAGGATCTTATCTTGCATTCTCCTTTGACATGCCTGTAGCTGCTTTTTCAATTTCTCTGTCATGGACCATATGTGACAGCCACACAGTGAGAAAATAATACATAATGCTAATTTCTCCACTTAAAGGATAGCCTGGGGTGTTGGAATTTTATTGAAAATCTTTTCATCACATCCTTGGAAGGTGTGAAACTTACATATGAAGTGAGGATTTATCCAAAACAGCTTTTATTTATTTATGTGCATATGTCCTTGTTTTCCGAAACTTCTTTTTATTGCTATTCTGGTGAAATTTGACATCAAGTTTTTAAATGTAATGTAATGTTTCTACCAACTAGGTACTTGATTTAGGGGAAACAATATAATGACTAATGCTGATGTCCTGGGTTCAGTTCGCAGTGAGGGAGGGTGAAATTTTTGGCTAGGCAGAATTATTCCTTGTCCTCTGTAGAGTAAGAAAGTATGAATGTGTGTCTGAAGTTAATGTAATAATTGGAGATAATACAAACCCAAGAATTAACATCACTGTAAGCGAATGATCACTGCTGTTGAGTATTTGTTCCAATAGTAAAAAGCTATATATACATGAAGGTTGTTCAGTAAAGACTAGCACTAATATTTATACAACAAAGAATTGTAAAAAATCACTCATATAGGCTTTTGTCCCCCTCAGAATACTTCCCCCCTCTCTCCCAATACAGTGTGCTTGTCCCACCCCCTTTGCCATTCCTGGGAGACATGCAGGAAGCCATTATTTGACATCCTGTTCAGGGTCGCTTCTAAAGCTCTCACTGGTTTGGTCTAGTTGTCCAACCGATGTCCCTTAAGTTTCTTTTTGGTTTTGGGTTAAGAAAAAAGTCACATGGAGCTAGATTAAGGCTAAGGTGAATGGGGTACTGTAGAGATGATTTTGCGCTTGGAACTCAATAATAGCATTAGCAACATGTGGCCTGGCATTGTTATGATGAAGCTTCCACTGTTGATTACATAATTACCATCATTGATTGTGATTGGATAAACAACTACAAAGTATGGAAGACTTAGGTAAGCACCAACAGATTTCCAATGCCCACATGAAACATAACGGTAACTTCCTCTAAATTCAATGGTTTACATAGCTTCAAGATAATGCCTATGTCGGCAGTCTAACATCTGCTATTAAGACCAAGTGGTTGCTGATATTGATGCCAACTGAGCAGGTGTAATCTCACCAAAAATAACCATAGAACATAATAATAGAGTAGCTCACAGTTGGCTTTTGGTGAAATTCAATTTTTTGCACTCTTCATAGAAAGGAAAGAGATACAGGTAATTTTGGAGGTATTAATGTGGTTGTTGTGGTTTTCTTTTAAGAAGGCAGATGGATATGCAGGCAGAAAGAGAAAGATCATGCTCGCCTTGTATTCAATTATGGCCATGCAAATTTGTAACGTAACATTTTACAGTAACCGTAATTATGCATTAATAATTGCACTTAATAAACTCTCACATAGTTGCATGGTTTGCATAATCTGTACAAAATCTAACAAATTTTGGAAACCTTAACTATGGCAACTAAAAGGGCACTTTAAAACATGGAAAATGGGTATAATCATATCAAATGAACTTGACAACATAATTAAATGTGAGTGGAAGATTACCAGCAGGGATTATCCACTGAACATCAAAGGTCATCAGCTTTTGGAAATGAGATTTATATAAGTAATCAGAAGTGAATGCTGTATTATTATTGTTATAGCTCAAAATGTTAAAGAAAATATTTTGATTATTCTATAATAAGTAAATGTCATACCTTTTAGAAATCTCAGTAAGCAGAAAGAATAAATTCACCATTGTGGATACAAATACAACCAAACAATATATATATATATATATATATATATATATAATATGGATTTTTTGGGAGGCACCCATTGTCAGGACATAAGTTTTGAAGATGTCAGTAACAGCAGAAAATTCAGTATTGTCTGTGACAAGATGTTAATAATGTATTTAAAACCCATGTTCATGCAATCTTTTAAAATATGTGCTTAATTCAAAAAGTCAATTCCACATCTCAAGGAGTTACATTGGATAAATAAGTTGCTATACAAATGTTGGGAATTGCTATATTATGAAGAGTTGTTTGTTTTTGAGAGTAACACATTCTTGACATAGGCATTACAACCTTTTTAACTTAGGCTAGGATTTTAGCAATCCTTTTATGCTCAGGTAAGTAAATTACATGTTTATAACCAGTGCATTTGTGACAGTTACAGACTTATGCAAAAATTAAAGGAAGATAGTTTCTGGATGAAGCATATGTGAAGTTCTATGGCAAAAGATAAAAGTATGTAGAAGACAATTTTGTGTAATTTTTCATCCAGAAATCATCACAACTTCATAAAGCATTAAAAGTAGCAGCTTTGTAATGTTTTATTATGATGAACACATTGTAATTTGTTATTGTCTATATAATATGATTGAAATTGTTTGCCTTGTGATAATGTTTGGAAAGTAGGTTTAGAATAGTAGTTTTTTTATCTACTGCTCACCCTGTCGTACAATGCAGTCATCAGATCGAGTCAAAGATTTGTGCATCCGCACCAGTACCATTATAAATTAGATGCTCTATTGAACTTTTAAAACGTCCACATTGATTTTGTGCAGTTAACTCTTAAGGGATGTTCAGGTCATACTTGATAACCCTGATTCAGTGGCAATTAAGGCCCCCCTTACAAAAAAAAAAAAGCATTGCTATATTGCTGTATGTTGGGTAATGAGGTATCTGGAAAGGAAATATGGAGTGCTAATTATTCCCTTGTCTCTTGATTCAAATAAATATTGCATGTTGCAGTTGTAATGAGACAACCGGTACTGCAGTATGATCACAACATGTAATGCACAACTATAATACACCATTACTAATTGTCGAAGCACGTAAGCCCGTTTGGCAAAGATGCAAAATTCACTAAGTATATTTTGAGTTCTATCCGACAGAAGGCTTCTTGCGTCCAAATTAATTCTCTGAATCCTACCAGACAACTCTTGTTTTTAATTTATTTTAGATATCATTTCACCAAATAAACACACATTCTTATATAACCCTTTGATGCCTTATTGATCTGATTTTACCCAAATGGACAGTAGTGAGAGGTGTTTATCATGTAAATGTAAACAGGATGTTATGCTTTATGCCATTATTACAGTTAGCATTTATATTTTGAACTAGGAATGGTGAACAAGATAGGCTATACAATTAATCTCTGTGGCACTTATTATTTTTGAAGGAGCAAGTTAAAAGCAAAGCAGTACATTAGTAATAACTTTTCGATATGTAATTTCAAGACTGCCAGATGGTCCATTGCTAAGTTACCAACTCTTGAATGTCTTTGTTATACAGTGTTGCAAATTTTCTATTTTAAATATACCATTTACTATTTAATGTTTTCTATCCACATTTTTGTGTTCTTATACCTGTATTAAATTTGTAAACTGTTTAATTTGTGACTAGGTTTACTTTTTTAAAGAAATTCTTTTATTATTACAATGTTAATATTCATTAGGCATTGAAACAAATGTAATGTGTAACAGAATTCAGTTCAGATATGTAACACATTTCCATTACAGTCCATGTATTTGGCCATCAAAACACTATCTACTCTCTGTTGCAAAATATTTTTCGTGCAAAAATGTATTGCAATGAACTTATAAACTATTTTTATGATTGCAAAAACTGAGAGTTCATGTTAGTATTCTACTCCTTTCCCACTTTCAGAGCAGTCAATGTCCATTTCTTCATTCCTGCTGGTTCTGAATTCCTATCTTTATGGTTTTGGTAGACCAAGGAGTTTTATAGAAAACTATCTGAAATTGTTGCAAATATATCATTACAAAAACACAACTCAAATAATTGTATTTCATAGACAGGTAAACAGAGATCTCAGACTAGTGTTGCAACTGTTGTGAAATTCTGTTCCACATAGCAAAATTTGAGCCTTTGGGAGACATGATCCAAAATAAAAAGTAGTGACTTTTGTCAATTTTAATTAAAGAAACATTCATGATTGAGAGGTAGAACTGGGACTGAAACATTCAATGCCACGTTGGGTTAGAGCACCCACCTGGTAAGTGGAGGCTCTGCAGTTCAAATCCCAGCTGTGGCATTGAATTTTTCAGTTCTAGTTCTACCTCTCAAACGTTGCCCACACACGGTTGTGTGTTTAAAAACACTAACAGTAAGTTTGTTGGTATAAATAAATAATATTCATGATTATTTCTCAAAGATGTAAAAGTTTTCAAATTTAATCTACAAACTTTAGTCATTTTAAGCTCTGAAGCTCAAATATTTGATAATTGACTAAACCATAAGAGCCTTGAAATGCATTTAGAAACTAGCTGGATTATCCAGTATTTCATCGTTAGCTTTTTAAACTTTGGTAACAAACTAATTTCATTTAGTTCTCTGTTCATGAAATTATGGTGCAAGATCTAGAGGGTTTTTATATGAGGGCCATTTTTTTTTCAAACTGTGGCGCTGTCAGCTGGCTAAAGTGATGGAGAGAGGGATTGTAAGGTGTGATTGATTTGTCTTCCCACTAATCACTGCCAAGGTGAACTGGTCAGTTAAAACTTGACTACAGTCACGTGAAGTTGTCCATTACCATAGGATCCCCAGACAAATGCAAGTTATGTTTCTACAGGAAATGGGGGATAGTGTAGTGTAAATCCACCACAAAATTAGGTATGTGTAGATTAGAAATTTTAATCATTACACAGTGCAGGAAATTAGAGATGGTGAAGAAATGTTTATGCTGAAGATGATTGGGAATGGAAATGTTTTGTAACCACCTACACTCCAGACTTAGCACGGAGCAACTTTCACCTTTACCCAGGATGAAAACCATTTTGGGGGGACAACATTTCCACTTCAGTGAACTTAGGACACCATGCAGACCTGAGTCACTAGACAAGTGGCAGGTGTTTCTGCTGAGGTTATTGTAGTGCTGGTGCATAGACATGAATTAAGGTTTCAGTCCTCATGGTTCGGTTAAAAAGAAGCTTATGGGTGTAGTTGCTAGTAAAACCATTGTACTATTCACATTGGTTTTAATGTGTCGTATCATTGTAAAAACTAGCTGTTGTACTGGAAGAGCAAAAAACCTCCGAAGGGGCTCCATCAGCATCCTTGGCACTTGTTGCTGTTTGCAGTCATAGAAAGGTGGGGATGAAACCATGCAACATTTTTAAAACTACTTTTAAATCCTTTACTGGCCCACTTCATGATAGAATACACACATGGACAAAAGTATTCGTACAGAGGAAAATTATATGCATTTTTGTTTATTGCTACATAAATATGGCACATGAGCAAAATTGCCTTTACTAGAATTATAAACTGTACATCAATGTACAATATAAACAAAAAAAAATCCTATACAAGTATAATTATATAAAATAAAAATATATCTTCTCTATGAATAGGAATTTTTGGCCGGACATAAGTATTCGCACACATTCTATTATCAAAGTATAAATAACATAAAAGGAGTTATTTTCACATTGTTCAATAGCGAGTTAGCTTGCCTCTTCTGTGTATAATCTCTTAATCTATTGGCATAGAATATACTAATTTTTTTGTTATTTCTGACCCAATAAGTTGCCATTCCATTTGAAGTAGCTGTTTCAGTTGAGTTTTGCTTGTAATATGATGTTTTCTAATCCTGGTCTCTAATTCATCCCACAGATGTTCGATTGGGTTAGTATCAGGAGACTGTGGAGGTGTTTTCAATGTGTGGGGGGTGTTGTATAGGAGCCACAGACGAACAATTTGTGCTGTATCTTTGGGGTCGTCCTGTTGAAAGTAATATCCCAGAGTAAGGCCTAATTTTTCGATGCTTTTCTTAAGATTTTCTTTCAGGATGTTCAAGTACATATATTTGTCCATATTTCCTTCAATGAAAACCAATTCCCCTACACCTGAAGCAGCCATACACCCCCTTACCATCACACCACCACCTCCATGCTTTACTGTTGTCATAAGGTTCTTCTCTTCGAGCTCTGTATTAGGTTTTCTCCAAACCAAAATACGCCCATCATTGCGAAAAATATTAAACTTACTTTCATCTGTAAACAACACGTTATCCCAAAACTCACTATCTTTCTGCACAAACTGCCACATCTTCGTCCTATTAAGTTTACTAATGTAGGGTTTTGTTTCTTCGTACCCTTGCTGGGTATCCATCTGACGAAGGACCCGTCTTACTGTACGTGAAGATACTGGATTGTGAAAATATTCAGCTAGTTGTGCTGCTATTTCTGATGAAGTTATTTTAGGAGTTTTTTTAATTAAATTAATCACATACCTCTGTGCTCTTGATGAAAGTTTCTGTGGACGTCTGCTTCTTTCATTTTTAATCATCACTGTTTTGCCTTTGAACCTATTTACTATACTTTGTATAGTAGTTCTGCTTCTCCCAACTGAGTTTGCAATCTCGGAATATGATTTTCCTTGATTACGAAGTCTGAGAATAATTTTTCTCTCTTCAGCAGATGTTTCCTTCTGTTTTCTTCCCATTTTAACTAAACTGTATCTATCAGTCTCTTGGGGTGTGTACTACTCAACTGAACCAGCCAAACAAGGGTCACTCTGTTTACTCGAACGTCAAGTAGGGTAGTAACTAACTGTACGAATACTTCTGTCCGGGCATTAATCCATGTAAACAAACAGAGGCTCTTCCTATACTTCTATTGTACACAATAGCAGAACATTTGCAATATGTCTGCATGGTGGGCATTCCAATATTCCAAATAAAATTGATACCCAATAAACATTATTATACATAACTGCTATGGTATTCTTAACATGGTTGTGTATGAATACTTTTGTCCATGTGTGTATGCTGAAACCGATCACTGTCATCCATACATACATTTTTGGCACCTCTTTAGGAAATTCTGTCACTCGCCGTAGTTCACGTTGAGAAATTCTGGCAATTCCTGGTGGATATTTTGTTCTAATTCTTCCAGGATGTGTGGGTTTATCTTGTACACTTTGTTTTAAGTTAACCCAGAGATGGAAATTACTTATTGTAGCTCTGAGAAACCTTTCCTGCTAATGACATACAATACACCAAATTTTTCGTCATGAGGGGTTACGTCTTGAACAATATTAAGATCTGAGTTATAGGGCCAATTTTGTTGGGAGTCAAAAGTTGATGCCCATGCATACATGAATACAATTTAGTTAGCTTTTTTAGAGAATTAACAGACAGAGAGTGTGATTTTGCCTTTTTTCAACAAGACTGCAACAGCTCATATGCCAATTTTTTTTGAGAACGGTTGAAAGTGGTTTTCAGGACAGAATTATTAATAGAGATTTTGGTCCCTTGACCTAACCCCCTGCGATTTCTATCTTTGAGTTAACTTAGAATATTAAATGAATAAGACAAATCCACATACCCTGAAAGAATTCAAACAAAAAAATTCATCAGGAAATTGTCAATATTTCTCAACATGAACTATGACAAGTGATGGATAGTTTCCTAAAGTGCCAAAAAATGTACATACAATGACGGCGACCAGTTTCAGCATCTCCTTTCATAAAGTTGGCAAGTAGAGCCTTTAAAAGTAGTTTTAATATTCCCCTTTATGCCTTGTATTTGTAATTTCATATAGTCCTGACTATTCCTGATTTCCTTAATCCTCCAATCTTCCAAATACCTGTTTGAAAAATCCTCAGTTGGAGTGGTTGAGTAATTTCTTAGGTAATTATTACAGATTAAATTTTAAACCTGTTTTCTTTTTGATCCCATAGCTAATAACATAAAAGTTACATAATGCAGAAACCCTTAACATATACAACAAAATGAGATTACTCTTCCCAGGCCACCAATGGAAAATACCCACCTTTCATAGAAACATAAATAACTGTTACAATTTTCAAAAGGATTCACATCGTATGATAATGGAGCTAACCACAGTCATTAGGGTTGCAGGATTCCCCAGCTGAATCTCATAAGACCTCAATTGATTCATTGTAGATATTTGTGTAATGTTGTGACAAGGCTCAAGAAATGGCATAATAATCATGGCTCTGTTGCACAAGAATGTTGTTTGACTTTCAATTTCAGCCTATCAGTCTTTGTAATACCTGCAAAGAGAATGTCCTGAGCATTAATCAGTAATGTATGATTGCTTTACTCAGCTGTATAAGAAAGGATTCCCAATGAAGACCAATGTAAAAAGTTTTGTTGCTACATTCATATGATTTTCTCCATTAGATAAGTGGACACCATTCTAACCTGGCTTAGACTGAAATATGGTTTAAGAATTCCCAAAAGTCTAATTATGCTTCCATTAATCAACTCTTGTTTGTATTCACCCAGGTCACTGACAAATTTTATAAGAAATGTGAATTGGGCTTTGTCACTGTTTTCTTATATTGCTTAAATTTTTAATATATTTCAGTTTGGCAATAGGGAGTTATGTTTTTGATTTATGAGTAGCTGGAGGTTGTAACCAACTTATTTGGTCTTTCATGAAGTGCTGTACAGTTTTATTTCTATCATCCATAATTTAAATGTTCCGGCTTGCATTCGTCCAATTGAGAAGCTACTTGATTGAGAAGTAGGGGCTCCTGGTTGCCAAGACTGCATAACCAGCCGGGAGTGGCTGGGGTGCTGAGCACCTCCTAGCTCCAGTATTGCACCCCACTCATCCCTGAGGTGGGCAGAGGTGGAGTGGCCATGTGCCAGGCCTTGACCCGGAAAGGGCTGTTGCACAGTGGGGTTAGTTTTTATAATTTACATGTTTTAACAGTGATGTCACACTGTTAATTGTTCTTACTATAATCCATACATATCAGAGGTGAGAATGATACAATGGAAAACTGAAGCTCTTGGTTAACTTCTTTTGTTGTTGAATTTGATTGTCATTTGTGTGTAATTTCAAATTACTTTGGACAGGAATGAAAGCAATCACAAATAGTGATAGCATCACCAAGTTGGCAAGACTTCTCTACAAATGTTCTGTGAGTGCCTATGGGTCATATGTCTAGAGTGTAGTTGTATTTGTTCCATACAGTTTGTAGCATAATTCTGTTAATGGACATTACTGCAGCATTGATGCATTCCCTGAGCTCTACCATTGTTCTTTACATATCCAAATGGTCCTCATAACCCCAAAGGCAGACATTGCATAGTGTTAGAAATGACATAGAAATGTCCAGCTCAAGAAACAGCAGCATGATTTTTTTAACAAAATTCTACCACAGCTCATGCTGCCAATATTTTGATGATAGCAATTGAATGCGATTTCTATCTCTATGGCAAATTAAAACATAAAGTGCACAGGACAAACCCACATGTACTGGAGGAATTAAAACAAAACATCTGCTAGGAAATTGCCTGAATTTCTCAATGTGAACTATGGTGAGTGATGAATAGTTTCCTAGAGGTGCCAAAAATCTATGGACAACAATGGCGGTCAGTTTCAGGACCTCCTTTATTAAGTTAAGTAAAGCCTTTACAAGTAATTTTAAAGATCTTGAATCTGTACTATTCTGTGATAGTTGAATGTGGATAATGCAAACAAGAAAAATACTGCACAGACAGTTTCTGATTTATTGGCTCTCCCAAAAATTTTTGCAATCACCATACACATTTTATTTTTACTTTCTCTACTACATATAGTAGAGGAAGTATTGTGTTCCACCCAAAAATTTAATGTTGAAATTTCACCAGAAAAATGTTTTGAGGCACCGTGAGTCCAAAACAAAAAAAAAAAAGCATTTTTAGAAAAAGGTCCATGTCTGTGTGTCAGTCTGTGGACCGCATAACTCAAAAGCGAATAGTCTGTTAAAAACCAAAGTTGGTATTTAAGTTTGTCTTTCAAGGATGCGACATGAAGATTTTGAAGCAAATTGCTTCATCCTAAATTTCCATTAATATGGAAAATTTTTTGAAAATTGATTTTCTTGAAAATGGCTCATAACGATTTTGATTAAAATGCCACATGTTTGAGATACTTTTATGACAAATGAAATGTATATCTTGAATTTTCTTGATATAGCCCCTGTAGTCATATTTACTCTGGATGACTTTTGCATAACTGGTAAACTGTAAAAGATGGACCAAATCTTACTTTGCAAAAAATGTATATCTTGCCAAAATACACAGTTTATGTCTAAACAAATATTTTTTTGTAGAACGAACCATTTCGGAGGTATGCTTCGTTATTTGTGAGTTTTGGAGAGCTTATACTTCGGTCAAATGGAACATCGTTATTCATTTTTTTATATGTTAAGTGTGCAAAGAGCACGGAATTTTAAAGCTTTAAAAGATTTGACTATTGCTCAAAGCCTACTGTATTTCCATATTCTCATTGCACGTACAAGAAAACGAGCAATAAGATAATTTCTGCAAAGAAAGAAGATACAGGAATAAGAGTTTGTAAGAATGGTTAGTACACGAATAGAGAAAGTCATGTGAGTGCAACACATCAGATTTTTTTATCTAACACTAAATTAATCCTGAATTGCACTCTGTACTCTTGGTCAAACCGTGCTTAACAACGCTTATTCTTCTATCTACTTCTTATAAATGGAGATAAAATTTCTAGAAATTGTTTTAATGGTTTTATTACATATACAATGGGAATAGAATACAATAGGTTTAAGAGTCAAATCTTCTAAGAGGTGATCACTATGTGATGGCGTTGACATTCCATTGTCTTTGCATGGTCAGGATAAAAAAACAAATGACCTATTACAGAAATGCATAAATAATTGAGAACTAATAAGCTGTATATAAAAAAAAAAAAAAAAAAAAAAACATTTGACAACTCTGTTTCAGTGAGATCTGCATTTTTGTGTAGTAAGATTATCTTCTCTAATGTTTAGCCGTTATGCAAAAGTCATCAAGAATCAAGAAAGCTTCAGAGGTCGTTGCCAGAAAATTTAACGTATACATTTCATTTGTCGTGAAACATGAAATATTTTAGTCAAAATTGCTAGATCCAGTTTTGAGAAAATAAAAAATTGAAAATTTTTCCATGTAAAGAGTAGCTTGTGGTGAGGGGATTTTGTCTTGAAAATCTTAAGCGTCCATCCTTGGAAGATGCTGAACCAAAATGCTAAGTATGGTATTATGACTGCTGTTCACACATATGCATATGCACAGGCCGTTTTCTAAAAATGTTTCATTTTGGATTCAGAGGACAATAAAACATGTATTTTAGGGAAGTTTGTATGTCAAATTTTCAATATAAAGAAACGCTTGACAACAAATGGTACATAGTTTTGAAGCGTGAACTTTTTTCTATTTTTGCACATAATTGCAACTTTGATCAATACATTTTTGGAAACGGTGTGGCAGTTTTTGTATACCCATGTCATACCAACCCACCGCCATGCTGCTGAAGAAGCGTTTGACCTCATCTTTCACCTTGTCATCACTGAAGGACCTTCTAGCCGAGTGTTCTTTCAACTTGGGAAACAAGTGGTAGTCACTGGGTGCTAAGTCTAGACTGTAGGGTGGATGGGTGGTGATGTCCCATCCAAACTGTTGCAGAAGATCCACAGTTTGATGGGCGGTGTGGAGACAAGCACTGTCATGCAGAAGGTTTTGTAGTTAATCCTGTAAATAAAGGTTATCAGTGAACAAATCCTGCTATAATAGCAAAGACGGCTTCTATTGAAAGTACATAGTGAAAGTGGGCTACTACATAATTGTCATGTAAACTGCCCTTGCTCAACATTTCTCTTTTTTGGTTCTGAATTGCTTGTCTTGAGTTTTTTTAATGTCTGACAATATCTATCGGCATTTATTGTTGTCCCAGGATCCATAAACTCGACCAACAGTATCCCCTTTTAATCCCAAAACACAGTTGCAATAACTTGTTCTTTTGAATTTTCACAGCTTAGTGAACCGGAATGCCGCCACTTACGTGCTTGTTATTTGGTCTCAGGTGTGAAGTGGAAATCCCAGGTTTCATCACCCATGACTATTGAATCCATAAGGTTGTCCTTTTCATCTACATAGCATTGAAGAAATTGGTGAGGATTTTCAGCGTATCGCCTTTTGTGATCTTCTGTCAGCATTCTTGAGACTCATTTTGCACACACCTTTTGAAATTTCAACTCTTCAATTCAAGTTCGGTGAATGGTGCTTCGAGAAATCTCGGAACAACAATGCTGAGTTCATCAATAGTGATGTGCCGATCTTGAAACATGATTTGTTCAATCTTTGTGATTGTTTCGTCGGGAGTTGGTCTCCAGCTGCTTTCCTCGTCATGAATTTCCATACGACCATCTGCAAACTCTCTACATCACTTGTGGACATATTTGACATCCATACAGGACTCTCCATACACTTCCATCAATTGTCAATGATTTTGATTGGTTTAACCTCTCTTGCACTAAAAAACCAAATAACTGCGCAAACTTCGTACCTGGTGTTAGCTGCTAATGGGAGCCACTGGCTGCCAAGCCAAGACTGAGAGCCCCAGCGAATGTGTGGTGGTTTCTGTAGAGAGTAGAGGGAGGAAGTAAGGAAAAAAGCAGTATGGCCAACACCCATGTAAAACAGTTTCCCAATTGACACCAGCACTTTGGAGTCCTTACTTTTGGGATTACCCTCGTACTTAGTGGCTAAAATTGGAGCTCCCCTGCGGATGTGTGGTGGTTTCTGTTGAGGGAGGAAGGAAAAAAGCAGTGTGGCCAACCAACATCCATGTAAAACAGTTTCCCTATGACACCAGTACTTTGGAGATCTTACTTTTGGGATTACCCTCGTACGTGCCTCCATTGCCTCAACAATCAACACACATTAAACATAAACAACTTGCAATAGAAACAGTGTAAATAGCATCTTGTCTGAATTGAAAATTGAGTTTAGATTTGGCTTAAAGAATATTCCCCTATGACACCAGTACTTTGGAGATCTTACTTTTGGGATTACCCTTGTACGTGCCTCCATTGCCTCTACAATCAACACACATTAAACATAAACAACTTGCAATAGAAACAGTGTAAATAGCATCTTGTCTGAATTGAAAATTGAGGTTAGATTTGGCTTAAAGAATATTCTAAGAATGTCTGGAGAAGATTTAAATCTGACTAATTTTGCCAGCAATTACATAACAGAAGACCAACCATATTGGTTGATTTGAGGTTAGACTAAATCTTGTTTTCTTGCCACTGGATATCCTATATAAGTGTAATGTATTCAGTGATAGTTTGAAAATAACAAATAACAAAAATAGTGGAGTTCCTGTTCTGGGATATATCACAGATGACGGGTCATGCATGCATCTTAGCAACTGTATTCTTTTCTTTTGTTCACTCCATTTTTTCTTGCTAGAAAACTGAATATGTATGGGCCGATTGTCTATACATCTTGGTCTGCACAAAGTCGGCTGCAAACATTGTATTCGCTTCCCACTGTTGGTGGAAATCAATTTTGTTTAGCCAGAAAATGTTAAATGTACATGTTATGCAGTACCTGATGGTTAGTGGAGACTTCCCTTAAGAAACCAGAACCCTGAACCCTCAAAAAGAAGGTTGCTAATGTAGTCTGGCATGTGATTTGCTGTGAGGTTGGAGCTTTGCTCACTGTCATGAAATGTGGATATGTTTGACCTCACCCAAAGGTGAGGTGCTCATTCAGCATTAAGAAATTTGCAGAACTGAAATAGACAATATTTGAGCTGTGAGAAGCATAGTGCTGACCACATAGTTGGATTATTTTGTCCACCTCTTGTGAGCTTGGCAATGGGTTGATAAGCCATAGTCCAACAAGGGCTGTTGAACTGCCAATTTTGTACTTTCAGCTTCAGGGACTGTACGCAGAGCAAGAAATCCAAGTGAATTCTACATGCATTGGATGTTTAAGCTGGGGATTTGGAACAGAAAGCACTGAAGGCCTGCTTGAAGCTCTTGATCATGAATACCATATCTTAATTGCTGATTGACCATACACCATCAGTATTTACCTCTGTCCATGATATTGGGAAGGCAGTGTTTGAAACAGTTTTATCTACCTTGGCTTGATGTGCTATTATGGGAATTATGCTTGTCTATAAACCTTTCAATAGTAAGAATTTCAGTGACCGTTTTGATTTAACTAATGCTAATGTGAAGCAAATGTTTTTGTAAGAATTTGATCATACATTGTTCATCCTGGTACAAACCACACATAATCAGTAAAGTTCATGGTAAGGGTAAATCAAATGCACGTAAACAGTATAGCAGTACAATGTATCAGCACTACATTAATGATGCACATTGTGGTAAGCAGTAGGAACCAATAACAGACCTCGAAGTCAAACACCTTCAGTGGCAGGCTGTACTTCTAACATGTTGGTTCTGATATGTGGTGAGTGCTATGCAATAGAAAAATGTCACAAAGGCAAAGAAACAACTGTAGAGGAAATGGTTATCTCCCAGTATGAAAAGGGAAAACTGTATTCAGAAATTGCTGAAGTCATTGGTAAAAGCTGGCAACCATACAGTCTATATTAATGCGATAAGGAGAAATAAATACTGATGTTAATAGTGAAAGAAGAGGTGGACTATAGAAATAGTTGTGAAGAGAAGAAAATACGTTAGAGGATGGGTGGAAAATATCCTAAGTTAATAACTTCTGCATTGTCTGTGCATGTGAGGTTTCAATTCAGGAAGGAAATAACATCAAGGGATGTTCAGCATATTCTAAGCAGAGTGGGTAGTCCTCTATGCTCTAAGAGTGACCTCTGGCTTATCAATCATTTTGAAAGCTCAATATGTTGTTAAAACAGGCTTTAACCTCACATCCTTTTTTTTTTCTTTCTTCAAACTTTCTTAAAGAAGCTCCCTGAACCCAAAGAAGAAAAATCTGATGTTTCATATGACTTTTATTACTCATTCTTCAATAAAATATTCTTTTAAAAGCTTGTTCTTCTATTTGCTTTGTGTAAATCAAGATAAACATGTAGAAATGCATTTATTACATGTTTTCTTGCAATAGGGCAATACAGTACGTTTAAGTGAGAAATATCTTCTAAGAACTGTTTGCTGTATGGTGGCTTTGAAATCTCATCCTCTGTGCATGACCAGAAGAAAAAAAGGGGAAGGAAACACTTCCCATTTGAGAAAAGGATAAGCATTGGAAAACCCAAACCAATAACAAGGAACATCTCAGACATGGTTAACTCCATAAAAAGTTTGACATTAAGTTGCATGCTTAAAGAGATCAACATTTTTTGTGTATAATATTGTCTTATCTGTTATGGTTTACCAGTTTTGCAGGTTATACAGAATGAAGTCAAAAGGTCATTCCTAGAAAACTCAAGATATTTAATTTTGTCATAAAAATGTATGAACAACATAGTTTAATCAAAATTGTTAGCCATTTTTAAGAAAAAAGGTTTTAAAAAAGTTTCCATTGGAAATCTATCGCATCCTTGGAAGACGCTGAAGTTAAATACCAAGCTCTGGAATGATTTATGCACACTTCTTTTTTAATTCAGAAAGTCTCAAATGTGTGTTTCTGTTGGAATCTCGATATCAAGTTTCTGGACAGTGTACCTTCTCTACCAACTATCGCGTAACCTTCCTAAAACAGAACACGATTCCAGCATTTTACTCCCAGCTTTGTAGGTTTTTTTCTTACAAACCTTTGTATTTTAAAAAAAACAAAGTACAAAAAATCAGGTATATACAGTATTTTTTACCTGTAATTGGCAGTGTGACTTACAAACAACACATACATTAAGTTTTGAGATACTTCATTGGCTCTTTCTAATTTCGTGTCATGCTAACCTAAATCAATAGAATAAAATTAAAGTTTTGCAGCTGTCTTGTGTTCTAAAAATATTTAAGTTTGTTAGAATTTAGAATAAGAAGCATAGGTTCTTGGTGGTTAGGCAAGTTCAGCTAGTCCACAGACCCTCAGGGTTCCTGTCTAGGGGATATGTGGATGGCGACCACAAGGTACCCAAGCTGAGAACATTACTTCCACTTACTGGTGTTTTGCTCCTCATTGTAGCTTTTCTGTCTGACCTCATGACCTTACCTTGGTCATCACTTATTCTCTTCCGACCCCAATGCTATTAAGGCACCCGAGGGCTAGGGAGTCTTTATTTTTCCAACCTTTTTTTCTATAACCTCTTACCCTCTAACATGCTGACCTGTCATGGCATGCAATGCGTCCTCTAATTGGTAATCGGAGGATATGGTCGGTGAATTTATTTTGATAACTCTCCCTGTCAGGTCAGTGAGACCCATAAACCCATAAGTGTTGTCCTCCAGATATCCTGAGGCTTGTGAGAGAGCAATGTAACCACCAAAATGTAAAAATATGGTACTCTCTTAAAAGTGGTGACTTTTACTGCTAATTCTCTCCAATTCTAGTGTCCCATCCATCAGTGAAAAATATTGGAGAGCAAGAGGATTAATGACTTCATTGTCAGAAATCCAGCATTAGCATACAACAATAAGCAAAATCTGCAACTGCAGTCAAAGGTAATCCCATCAGCTTCCAAGCGTGCTAATACACCAATTGTTTTACTAGAGCCCATCGCTTCCTGTATCACAGTCACGTTTGACTGCAGTTTCTGGGATTCAAACTCGTGATGTTTGGCTTTAAAGGGATGGCCAGTCCATTGTGCATTGCTCTTAGCGATCACTGCTATCTTCAGATGAAGTGCTTCCAAAAGGGATATGAAAACTGGTTTAGGAGTTAAGAGGAAGAATGACATATGTAGCAAAATAACTTGCCAATTAAAGGGTCAAAATTGAGGTGCTTTTGAGAAAGTTAAAATTTTCGAAAATGAGAAGGGTAGTTTGTATTCAGGGGATTTTCTTGAAAATCTTGATTGCATCTTGGAGGATGCTGAACTTAAATGCCAAGTTTGATATTTAACTGACTTTTCATTTGTTATGCTGTTTACAGGCACACACAAGACACAGTCTCGTTTTCAAAATGCTTTTATTTTAATTCAGGGGTTCCAAAGCCTGTATTTCTGGTAAAACTTGGTGTATATTCAACTTGCATATAATAATTGCAACTTTTGTGAAAGTTTCTCTGTATCTGGAAGTAGCGGGTTTTTCCAGTAAGCCGACAACATTTGCATGACAAAAAAAAAAAAAAGAAGGAAAGTCTTACTATTTCTGCAAATAGTCGTGAAGTCCTGTTCAATGTCTTTTATTTATAGTAATAGATTGTAAGACGTAGACAAAATCTTACTGCACAAAAAAATGTAGACTTTGCTGAAGCACACAAATTCATGTCAAAATTGTTTATGCCAACCATTTCTTATGTTTGTTCCTGCTTTGAATTTTCAAATACATAGTTATATACTATTTGCTTTTTTCTTAGGGACATGCAAAGAGCGTGGAATTTCAGGCCATCAAATAGTGATCCACATTGAAATTTGACTTGCTTTAACCTAATGAATGCTTCTTGTACTTGCAGCATATATGCAATGAAAGTTTACCTGAATTAACAGGAAGTGCTAAGAACAGACTTTATAGGAATAGTTAGTAGAACAATGGATAAGGACATAATGCATTTTTGTTATGCAAAGCGCTCTATGTACAACTTCTGGTTTACTCTATTCGATTTACAGAAGAGCTTCAAATATTAAGGAGTTACATTGCGATGCTTTATTAAAAAAATTAAGTTTCTGTACATTTAAATATTTTTTGTGGATGCTGGTAAAATTTGAAATTGGTAACCTAAATGCAGAAAATCTTTCACGTTCAAAATAAAATTTTAGGAACTTGTTTCCTACAGTATTTTTTAATTCAATTTTTAAACCTGTGCCTTACTTTGCAATACTTAGCTTACAGGAAGTAGAGGAAGTATCCTATTCCATCCAAAAATTTGATTTAGAGATTTTACAGGAAAGACATTTTTGAACCCCACTGAAGCCATTTTTAGGGAAATCTTTGATTGAGGAAGGGAGTGAATAACATAATACAAATACAAATTTTACATGGAATTCAAATTTGCAGAATCTTCCGAAGATGTCACAATTTACTCTTTATATGAAGGGTTTGAAATCAGTATTTTGTCAGAAACATCTACAATTTTAATTAAGATACCATATAATTAATAATGTCAAATACAAATGTCAAATGACTGGATAATTTTCTGGAAATAGCCACTGAAGTTGTCTTCATTTGAAAGGAAGGAATTTTGCATACTTTGTATTAACAGGTGAATTTTAAGATAGAAAAAAAATGTAGCACACTGATGTACAAAATAATGTAGACTACTTTAAAATAAAGACAATTTCAATTAACTTTTTTTCTGGTATAAGCCATTAACATGTTATAACTTTTCATTTTTTTAAACTTCAATAGTTTTTTAAAGAACAGTTGCAATTCAGTTGTTTCTTGCAATACCATGGAAAGCATTTCAACGTCAGCACATAGTGAATGGTTTTTAAAACATTAACTTGCATGTGCTGTGTTTTTCTTGTGTAATGAAATCTGCCCATAGTGAAATGATTTCTGTCAGTGCTTATCGTAATATAAATCAATCAGAAAAATATAACCTTTGCAGCAATAAATTGCAGGATAGATACAAAAATAAATAATAGATTGACAGTAATGACTTTTAAACTACATGCTACTGTTTAAATTTTTTATGTATTTTATGCAAAGAGAATGGGTTTTCAAAGCCATCACACAGTGAAGGTTGTGAATATCGCTTTAGCTTACGCATTCTTATACCTACAACAAAATGTGTCACAGTATAATTGTGTTAACAAGAAGTGGATAAAAGTAATGCTTTTTTATGAATAGTTTGTAGAAGATTGAGCAGAGGAAGTCATACAAATGCAACGCATTTCTCACCCCTCAATATGGGGCAAATCAATATATTTTTTGAGGGAATGTTGATTACCCAAAATAAATTTGGAAATTATTATTTATTTATGCCAACAAACTTACTGTTTTTTAAACACCAACAGTAAGTTTGTTGGCATAAATAAGTAATAATTACCATCTGAAGGTTATTTAATCCCAGGACATTAAGTACTTGCAATAGTAAGTCACCATTGGGGTAGTTGTCTCTGATGTGAAACTGCCTTTGTGGTTTACTGGGAAAAATACAAACTGGTTTGAGAATTCATTGTCATTCTGGCAGGTTGTCACAGTAGCTTAATGGTTAGAGCACCCACTTAGTAAGCGGAGGGTCTGTGGTTCAAATCCCAGCTGTGCCATTGCATTTTTAAGTTCCAGTTCTACCTCTCAAATTTGGAAATCTAATGTTTATATGTCCATTTACCAATCAAATTGCCCTTGACTTTTATATGGAAGTATAAAGTTGGAAGCACACACTAATTTTTACTTTCTTTACGACATATAGTAGGTAGGGTAAGTATTCTACGTAAAAATTTTGATACCAGAAGTTCACAAGGAGTGCATTTTTGAGATATTCTCTGAATCCAAAAAATAATTCAAAAATAAAAAGTGAGTTAAGTACCACACTTGTTCAGCTTCTTCCAAGGATGGAACAAACTTTTCAAAAAGTAGTCTTACCACCCTTGACTATCTTTTACATGGAACATTTTTTGTAAATGTTGATTTTTGCTAAAATGTCACTAATGCTTTTGATTAAGATACCAGATGTTTAAGATATTTTCATGGCAAATGAAATGTATATTTTGAATTTTTTTGATATCTCTTAACTCCTCTTCATTTTGGATGACTTGCATAAAAGGTAAATGATAAGAGATAGACAAAATCTTACTATACAAAAAAATATATATCTTGTTAAAACTCACAATTAGTCAAAAACATTTGTGGTGTGAACCATTTCAGAGACATTTCTTATTTGTCTGAATTGTCCAATATTAAATACTTTTCTCAAATGCAAGTATTTCTTTTTATGTGCTGGACATTCGAATATAATGGAATTTCTAAACCATCATAGAGCGACCTGCTGTGTTCTTAAAAGAATTTGACTATTGCTTAAAGCCTGTTGTACTTTCATATTTCCCTTGTGTCAGTATCACACATCCATTTTATGGAACATCATTTAAATAATGTGAACCAAATCCAGGCTGCTCTTCATAATCTTGACCTGTTTCAGTTGTTCCCTGAAGTTTTCATTTCTTTATGCATTCTGTGCAATGCTTTCTCTTTTTTCCTTCTGCCTCTCTTTTTAAGGAAGGTTTGAACTTGTCTCGTATCCTGTTGTGGCCTAATGGTCAGGCTTGTTGCTAATTCTTGAGCAAGAATTTTCTGAGGTTTGTGATTGGTAATTTGTTCTTATTGGTTATGTTGTAGATGATCCAAGTGTTAACTCCTGCACTGAAGTAACCTAAATTTTCAATGCCACTTCAAACCTCTCTGTAGCACAATGATTAGAATATTTGGTCAGTTAGGTTCACATCTTTCTTAGCTTTATTGTCAAATCTATGCGAGTGTTAAGTACTGGATTTCCGTACCATGATTTATTTCCACAGTCAACAAAATTATCTCCTTGCACATCTCTGTAGTTTTTTTTCTGAATCAACATCCTCCAGGATTTCTATTTTCGCAATATCTTCTGAACTGGTTCATTGATCTCTATTTATTGGTAACTTTTGACCAGAGTAGTATCATCACTTTCAGTTTCAGTATTACCGGATATACCATTTCACCATTTTCAAGTTGTACAGTAGCTAATTTCATAATCCATGATCATGTGACTTTTGTCGATACTGTGACATACGTAAGAGAATAATTTGAATTTGCACTCAGCAAATCTTTAAAGAAAAAGGTGTGAAACCACATGTCTTTGTCATTGGAGGGGTAGTATTACTATGCTACTCTAATGGTTAACATGTGCTGTACCTTTGATCATCAGAAGCATCTCAGGTAACACACTGCATGCATTGTTTGTTCTCGGAAGTTGCTGACATTGCACCAATGAGCATGTCACTTCAGCCATGAAATCATAGAAATCACAAATGAAAGTTGTTAACTCCATGTGAAGTGAAACAGTGTTGCAATATCCACTGTTTTCTCTGCCATTCTCGTATTTGAGTTTTTATTAATGGACGCTCTTTAACTGCTTTGGTTCTGAGCATCCCATTCTATATTGGCATAAAAGACTACTTAATTTTGCTCAGAGGCCTCTTTTATCAGGCTTGAGGTTATTTTATGGGCCATAAATCTACGATACAGGACCACTGGCTTTACTCCCCTTCCAAATTAATTTAATGACCCCAATTTCAAATAACATTTTTCAAAAGTTGTAATATATTTTCACCATTAACCTATTCATTTCTTGTTTTATTTAATTATATGTTTTGAAAAGAAAAAGGAGGTTAAACATTGTATTAAAATATTGCATAGGTACTTCCAACTTGTTTTGAAATTGCAGCCTTAAGTATGGCTTGGCAATAAATATTTTGATTTCATGGTTAAAAATAACTTTCCAGAGCAGTTGATAAATAACTTTTATTCCAATGGATAATGTAAAAAGAAGAAAACAGTTCTGCGGGAGCAACACAATAGCTTATTATCTAGGTAGTACTTGTTTCTCTTAATTCTTATGTTTATAATTTTGTTAAACTGGTGAATGTAACCAGCAAACTTTGCTCTTGCAAATGTAATGCTCTATATGACAAATATTTAGTACATTCAAATATCTGTGTTAGCAAGTCCTTTAGCAGGGTTGGGGTTTTTTATTCATAAGGGGTGGCTTTTAGGTTTTCTATTAGTCAAACTGAGCTTAATAATTTGTGAAATTGTTTGCACAAACTTTTCTTCAAATTTAATTTTCAGTGTCGGAAAGCTCCAGAATTTGGCAGAATGTTGAGTAATGGACAGCAAGTAGGAAAGCAAGAAAAAAACTCTACATAAAAAAAATTGCTATCAGTAAGAAATTAACTAAACAGGTCGGAGCAGACGGTTAGTACATGTTTGCTTTTGAAGAGCTTTTCCATGAGCTTATTGTTGAGGGGTAGTACAAAACATTGTTTATTATGAAAGCATCACAGATATATAGGTAACAGAGAAATCATTGGCAGTTCACATTTGTTATTAAATTTAATATGCAATTACATAGTTGCATTGGGCATTTCACATAAAGTTTAGAATCATTAATAGAAATATTTAATTAATTTTGGTCACTTGTTTTGAGTCTTTGTTACAAAGTTTTTGCAGATATTTCCATTCAGTGCTCGTGAAACTAGGTGCAAAATAAATAATAGGAAAGAGAGGAAAGTACTGATTATGAACTGACACAAGCAAATTTACAAATAAGTACATTAAAACTGGGAGGATATAACACCAAATATTGATAATGCTTATTTCAAGTTGCTATCACTATCAAATCTAAATCAGTTTATTTGTATCGTCTCCTGAATAACATGCATATTCCTTTGTTTTGTGCAAAGTAATGTCATCCAATTTTGCTCTGTTTGCAATTATACATAAAGTTCACGAGTTTTGAGATGCACATTCTTTTTTTTTTTTTTTTAATTATTCACACTATATACTGTTGCATTTGCTGAAGTCACTTCTGTAAGCATTCCTGTTACATGTTTTCTTCGATGACTGCAAGCTCCCAGTCTTAGGCAGTTACAGCATCTTCAGGGATTAAAAATCTCATTCCCCACAAGAAATTTTTTACCATTGGGAACAGGAACAAGTCATATGTAGTCAGGTCAGGACCATATGGTGGGTGAATCATAAGTTTGACCTCTGTAGACTCCAGGAACTGAATGGTAATGTTGGCTGTGTGTAAATGCATTGTTGTGAGGAGAAGGATCCCTCACAGTCCCAGGCATGGCTGCCATTCTTGATGGGTGAAAATTTTGGCAAGCAATCTGGTGTATTAATTGGAGACAACCGTGCTTTGCTCCTCCAGAGGAATGGTTGCCGTATGATAACCCTTCAAGAAAAATGAGGCCACCATTTTCTTGTGGACAATTTGGTGACACTTCACTTTTGTTGGTGGATTGTCATCAGGAAATCCCCACCACTTATTGCTGCTTGGTCTACACATCAAACTAACAAATCCAAGTTTGATTTTGTATATATTAACAAATAATTACTTCATTCAGTTCGTTATTATTTCTTCAACATTTATTGGAGCAATTTGGGATTTAAACTAAATTTCCTTCTTTCATTTTCATCAATGACTGTCAGAAACTGGTCTAGAGTCACCTACTTTGAATCTTGTCAGCATTTCTCACATCTTTCAACATGGGCATGATTTTGTTCTTTTGTCAAATTGTGAGGCTCCCATCAGGATGCAACCTTTCTCACACAAAGGAATTCATGGAAGATTTTCAAAACTGTTGCAGAACCAATCTGCAATGTTTCCTCAATTTCTTTAAATATGTGATTATTTTCGTGAAGCATTTTCTCACCATTACAATGTTTTCCTCAATCACTGCCTTTGCTGGGTGTGCACTTCTCTCCTCATCTTTCAAAGATGTTGAGACACTTTTAAATTCCTGAAACCACTGGAAAACTGTAGCACAGGAAGGAGCAATGTCCCCAAAAGCTTGTGGCAAACGTTCAAGACTTTGGCAATGGTTTAACCCACTTTTAAGATTGCAGAAAATCATTGAGCGAAAGTGCTTTCTTCCAAGCTTCATTGCAGAGGCCAACTACCTGCATGCCACAGGTTCATCCTTACACTGCTGTAATTCCTGGAGTGGGAGGGTCACTACCCGATATCAGTTGACTCACAAAGGTTGGGGCTACCTCATCATTGAGTTAGAGTGGATCAACAAATTTCAGAACTTACGTAGTGACCCTCATATAGACTTATTCTCCTGATTAAGGTCTATATGTTTGTTTAGCATGTAATGACATTTTGACCTTCCTCTGTACAGTTATATTTCTTCCAGATAAAACATTGAGTCATCACCATTATTACTAGAGAATTTAATTTCCTGTATATCATCGAATGCCTAATTGTATGTCCACTTGCAATCGGCCATAGTCCTGTATATCCCAACTTTTTGTGTGCTCATGGTACTGCTGTGTGGAAGTGTATAGCAGTAGAAAGGGTTCAAGTAGGATGTGTCACATCCTTGAAGTAGAACTCTTAACGCTATATTAAAGGTAATGGATGCACCAAGCTATATGCAGAAGAAATCCTCTTGCATTGTCGGAAGTTAGTTTTTATTTCAACGCTTCTTTTATCCTGTCGCATCTTGGCTTTTGCCTTTGCACAGGAAGATGACAGAAGGTAGGAGGATCCTACAACTTATTATTTGTACGCATACCCAGATGTCATTAGTTTTAAATGCTGTAAGGGTAAGGTAATTAAATTTTGCTTTTAAATGCAATAGTGAAGTAGTGAATTTAAGATAAGTATTTTAGCTTCTTGAGTTTCCACTTCATAAATATTTTTATTCATATATAGTCTTGCTGAAATCTGCCAAAAGATGTTTAACTAGGTGTACATTCTCCGTCTGTTTCTTATTGTTAATTTTGTTCCAATTTCATTTTATGTAAGTATTCATTTGTCTAATTTAAAGTACCTGGGGTATTTGCTTCTAACTTCACCAGGCGTGCAGTCCATATGTACATACATTTTTATACTTCGCTCACTATTGTAGCAATAGCTGGACAATGTTAACAAAATTAACCAGTCTTGTTTTAAGCATGCATTTGTTTTCTCTTGGCAGTGCTACTGCTAAGCTATATGATATAATAATCTCAGATTTTTTTGTCAGGTGCTCATTAACTTTTGAACAGTACCTTTAGTGTACTGCATTGCACCTTAATATATATTCATGTGTTGACATAGAAATTTTTCTTTTCTTTCGGTTAGAAGGTTTTGAAGAATAAGTCAAAGACCTATGGTGATGGAGAAATTACATTGTTAAAGTCAGCAATAGCTAACCTTGCACTTGACAGCTACACGATTCACTTACCTGTGAATGAGGCTAGCCTTCTCATCCAATCGTGTTACAAACATATAGCACAACCAGTAGTCGATTGAACGAATTAGAGCTAGCCTCGTTCGCAGGTGGGTGAAACAAATAGCTGTCAAGTGGCAGGTTAGTTCTCGCCTACCATAATTATACATATGCCTTTGCAGGGCACTTCATATTGCTGATCTGGAAGTTACGTTCCTTAATGATAGGTGAGTCCTCCAGTAGGTGTGAGATATTGGGACATTCTTTTTCTAGGGGAATCTTGCATGGAGAATTTACCCTTCAGGGAACAAAACTTATCGGGCTGCTGCATCTTACTATTAAAAGCATGAAGCCGCTAAAGCCTACGAGTTTTTCTGGGTGAGCAGTAAGGAGCAATAAAAATGGTACACATATTATAGTTCAAAAATATGTGATGTATGTTTTATGATCTAATAGGTGCACAAGGCAAACAGATTTACTTATGTACTTTCACAACTGGAATAACAGTACCATTTGTCATGCATGCATTCTATGTATAATGCCCCTTCCCCAGTTCATTTAAATATGGGGCTTTTCAAGACTTAACGAACATTTATATCTCATGCATCTGGAGCAGAAAAATATTTTGTTTCCCAAAACATCCTCTAGGAGTGGTGATTTCTTTTATTTACAGTCTGCCATTAAGGGGCTTCAGATGGGTGGCATGGATATTGTGTCCATTACAGACAGCACACCAGTTTCATGGAACCCTCCAAGGCCAAGAAAGCGAAGGAAACTGTGAGCACAAGGAGCTGTCTTAGTGTATTACTTTAGTGTGTTACATGTGAGGAAAAATACTTCATTGTTTACCAGATTGTTAAAGAACAGTGATGAGTGATTCAGTGCGAAACAGGCACAAGTGCATTTAATCAATATTAGCTAATGGAACCTTGAAGGGTGTATAATTTGTCAGGTTCAATTTGTTTTTGTATTGTATTACTTTTGCAGAATATTTAAACAATAAATCCAAAGGCAAGACAAGCTTAATTTTTTTATAACCCAGCTAAACGTATCCTGTCTAATAAAAGGCATCCAATACAATAAAAATTCCCTGAAGTAGAACATAATAACGATTTATTGTGTGTTTTTGCTATAAATGTAGTCTGTAATTAAATAGGAAACCAGAAATAAAACTATTGAATCATCATGACAGCTCCAGAATATTTTAGCGCAATTTTATAGAAAATTTTTCCGTACTCTAAGATAGACCTCTACATCCTCCTTGCTGAAATAACTGAGCATGAGCGTATTTTCGGGTGAACACGGTATTCAAGTCTGGCACGTAATCTGCGCAAAGCATTCTGGATGCTAGAGTGATGAAGAAGGCAATATGGCTGACATCGTGCATTGCAGTTGGCTATTGAAGACGCCAACGCCATACACTTTCGTACGGATTTATTTCGAGTTGTATTAATCTTTTGAATTCAAATCTACCCAACGTTAATTTCTGCCACTCTTTTGCATTTTTGTTGCTTAATAACGGGAAAGATCGCGTTTTTTTGACTTTCGTGAAATTCAGCACGAGCTACAGGACTCATAAAATGGCAGCCAACTTGCTGCTACTATAGAGAGCAATGCACCAGCATTTGGTGTGGACTAGTTTTGTTTTAAAGCTTTCACAAGTTTTATAAACAATTCTAAACCATTGCAATTTTGTATTAGTGAAATTAACTGCTGGTTTTTAGATTTGTGAGAATTGGTGATAGCATATTCTCGTGATCCGAAGATGCGCCAGGTAAGTTTTTGATTTGTAAATAGTTTTAGTATTAGATTTAAGGCTTTTAGTGTTTATTAAGTGCCTTTAGACTAATTAATCGAAGAAACATTATTATAACTTTGAAGTGACCTTGGTTTGTAAGCTCCACTGCTGCTGCATTTCATTGTGGCTATTACACATCAAGCACATGGAAAAATGGTCTAATATTAAAATATTACGCCTTTTGGAGTATTTTTGCTATTTGAATCTAGTACTTACCATATTTACTTGACTGAGAATAAACTCCACCCGAAATTTGACTAATTTTCGTGATTTAACTAAGTTTTTTTGGTTTGACACTCAGTCATGCTGGTTTGTTTACAAACGAAATTTTGTAAATAAATACCCGTAATAATTGGTGTTCCAAGCAAATTACTGTGTCGTAGTAAACTTAGGAATATTTGGCACCTTAGCTAACAGGAACTTTGAATATCTGTGATAGACCCATTTTTGCAATTTAAGCTTAAAGTTTGACATCTGTTAGCTCCATGAGCCTACATAACCTAAATGAAAGAGGGTAGTCATCTTGATGTTGTTATTGGCCACATGTTTGGGAAGTTGTGTGTTTGTTCACATCATGCTGTTTGTCTTTCTTTTTTCCAAAAAGGAATAGCCACTTTCCACAAAACGAATGAAAATTGAATGCTCAGTTTAATGTAAACATGCATGTTGGTACTACATGTGCATGGGTTGACAATCATGTGTATTGGAGTATCTTCCATGGACATCTGATTCAGTAAATAATAATAAACTTCAGATGACTTACTAGTGAATATGTTGTGAGCAAAATTATAAATATTAAAATTGTGAATCTGTGTATATGGCTGCTACATTGTCATTTATAATTGTTTTGGTGGTTTGAGTTGTGTGAAAGTAGAGAAGATTAATAACATTACAGTGATATTTTGTGAAGTGCAGTGTGCAAATGTGTATTTTTAAAGCACTATTTGTGTTATGCAGTAGTGTAGCTAAGTGGCAAACTGAACCATTCTGAGCAGTGCAAAGATTCTGTGACAATGGAACTGGTATCGCATGATGGTAGAATTATTATTGTGCCTGTGTGCACTTTAAATAGACATAATTTTGTTTAAATACATAGGAAACACATGAGCATAATACATTGGAGTTATACAGGGTTATTCTGTTAGTCATGAAAAAGAACCAGGGCTGAAATATAGTTTTAAACATCTCAAGAAAGTGTTGCAGAAAACGAAAGTTATAGTTTAGAGGTGAAGTTACTGTACTAAATTGACAAAGTACATTAACCCAAAGTCCATATATGTTTGATTTTCTCAATTTTTTGGGGGGGAGGGGGAGAATTTGTTCTTCAGGTTATGTTCATTGCCGGGTTAACCTATATGGTTACAAGAATACCCCAAAATAAAAGGTCTATTTTGGAAAATCATTTACTTAATTCAGTAACTTTATAACAGGTTGGCTTAATGAGTTACTAAATTGCTTTTGTTATTTTATTTTCATAAAGGAACTCTGTAGAATTGTGTTATGGCATTTATGTAGTTGCATTGTGTTTGTGGGTCATCAGTGAGAAAATTATAGCAGTAGCTTAAGGTTCTGCAGTCTGCAAGGCATGTTAAACATAAAGGGGCAGTGAAGGTCAGATTACATCAAATCGATGTTCAGAACACATGTTCTTTTCAGAACAAAAAATTACTTATTGAAATTGAAAGTAGAAATTTAGTTTATTAATGCAAAATAACTTTTTATATTTTCTGGAGCATATTTCATAGGCTATTTTAATCTCCATTGGACATTGACTGGATATCTGGTGGTTAATGACGGAAACTGGCCTTTAAAGCATGTTGTGGGAGGGTATTTTGTTATTAAATCTACTCAAAAATTTACTTTTAATTTGATTTCAGTAATACTCTTGTCAACCAATTGTCTGCAATTTATAATTGGCCAAGACTTAAATTTTCATGAAATTTCAATAAAATAATCATTAATGCACTTTGGAGGGCTATTGGATTTCAGCAGACACTGCAGACTAAACAAATTATGTAATCTGGGCCATAGGGTATAAGTGATATTTGAAAACTTTCTGCTTATTGTCTGAAGATTTAAGCAAAAAAATGTTATATTTTTCAGGGTTAGTAAAATTAAGGTAACTAAAATTATTTCACAGCTTATTCCGTCTCCTTTTTTATTTTAAATTCTTTTACAACCTGTGCTTTGCCCTGTGGGCATATCACAGAATATTTAATATGTTAAGTTACATAAGAATGTTATCTATTATCTATAAAGGTCATAAGGAGTTTCAACATCTGCTTCATTATTTTATAGATGACTCATTGCATGGTCAGGTTTTCATGCGAGCTATGAAAACATGTTTGTAGCTTACAAGACTTGGAACTTTCGCAGTGAATGTTGCTAATAATTGCTCCTCAGGTGATCAGCTGCATCAAATTTATAAAATTTGAGCCTTCAATCACTTGATTCTCCATGGTTATCAGGAACTAATGCCAGGGTGAAACTCATGCTGATATATATACACCAACTAACATTCAGGCAGAGCAGAGTGGCTGACTGGCATTACAGGAAAACCCTATTCAAGGAAGCCCACACCACCTTAAGCAAGTGGCCAATCACTGGATTCTCCACACTCATTTGCCAATACCTACCTGGCTCCGCCCACCTTGTTGGTGTATATATACCAACATGATTTTTACCCTGGCATTAGTTCCTATGAAGCCCATGGAAAACCAAATGGTCGAAAGCTTGAATTTTATAAATTTGATGCGGCTGATCAGCCTAGAAGAAATTATGTTAGTAGCTATCAGTTGCATCTCAAAAACAAGTGTGATCTTTAATAGTATTTTCCTATTTAATAAGTTAAAACTGTTTTCATATCTCCACATGCTTATATTGGAATTATGACGTAATTGACAGGACATAATGTGAAGTTATGCAATACTGCTAAACTAGGTCTGATTAGGGTGCACTTAATTTAATGTTTAGCTTTTATTACTGCATGCTGATTGATTCTTGTTACTGTGTGATATCTAATGTAATGGGAAGGAAATTTTGGCATTGCTAAATTCTGAGCTATGTTAAGTCACGTTAAGGTAACAAAAGTATGAGGGCTGTCCCAGAAGTATTGAACTTACAAATAAAGCACACAAATTTTGGGAGAAAACATCTTTGTTTCTCTAATTTCCTTTCAGCTTGATACACTTTTCCCAGTAATGCTCAATGACTTAGATGCCCTGCTTATAGTAAGAACTGTCAAGCTCTGCAAAATAGCCATCAATTGCAGACTGCACCTCTTCATTGTTCACAATCTTTTACCACCAACCATTTCTTCAAGTTTGGAAACTGAAAATAATCAGAGGGACTAGATCTGGCGAATATGGTGCGTGAGAAAGCAATTTGAACTCATTGATTTTGACCAGGATGATTATGGATGTGTGAACTGATGCATTTCTTGATGGAACAAAACTTTTTCTTTTTTTTTTAAATGTGGCTATTTTTGTTGGTTTCACCACTCAGAATGCAACAAGTTTGCATAATGCTCGCCATTGATTGCTTTTTCTTTCTGGAAATAATGAAAACCCACCTCAAAAAAAAAAAAACTGATGCCATGACCTGCCTGCATATGGAACTGTCTTTGCCTTCTTTGGAGCCAATTCTCCCCTTTCAATCTACTGTTTCGACTGTTCTTGGGTGTGAAGTGATGGAATCATGTTTCATCCATGGTTATGTATCGATGCAGAACCTCAGCTTTATTGTGGTGAAACATCACCAAACACTTGACTGAAACATCCTCACAATGCTGTTTTTTTCCATTGTGAGCAAATGTGGCACCTTTCTTGTGCACAGCTTTCTCATGCCCAAATTTTGTGCCAGCATGCAATATACAGCACTTTTTGAAATGCTAGCTTGCACACTTTGTCGAAGGTCATGCAATACCATTTTGTGAATTTTCTTTACAATTTACTGTGATGTTCGTCTTGGCAGCTTGTACAGCCTCACTTAAACTCTGCCATCCAATATTTTACTGCTGTAAATCAAGGAGCAGATTCCCCCAGAATAAAATCTACCTCAGCTTTAGTATTAGTTGAGGCCTTTCAAATGAAAGTATTGTATTGTATCACATAAGGATGACCAGTTTTGTCCATGTAGGATTAATGACCTCGTCAGAAATCCAGCATTAGCTAACAAGTTTTGTCCATATCACAGAGCATTTACTATTGATGGCTTTCAAACAAGCACTAACAACGTAGCATCTTCAAACTTCAGCTTTATAAAGTAGGTACTTTCTACTGTAGCCATTTGTTTGAAACGGCCTTTATCTATATGTCAAGTTGGATATTTCTGGGACAGCCCTTGTAGATCCATGTAATACAGTATATTGGACTTCCTCATGTGTTGAGTCATGTTACATTAAGCTCATTGTAATCTGAGCTTTAATGTATCTACTTTTAATGTTAATGCATTAAGGTGTTAGAAGTTTTAAATAGCAATATTGAATTGAAAATCCCATAGGCTAAGTTGATTCTTGGCCAGATGGTCCATACTGCCTGAAGTTTCACATATATGTTAAATAATTTAAAACAAATTTACTACATTGATCTACGGTAAAGCAACAACTCAGTACTCCAGTTGTGACTATTCACATAATCCAAACTACAGATGTCAGCCAATATTTAATGGCTTTTTCTTTATAAATTAAACTACTGGTTTTAATGGAACATTTTGTGCCAGGGATTGTATACTCTTTTTTTTTTTTTTTAACTGAATGAAAGGTTATGCTCTGCTAATGTTCATTTGCCCAAGGAGTTCTTCATTGTTTTAATTACTGTTCATGCTTTTATATATCTAATTGCACATTAGTTAAAATTGCCTTTGTCTACAACATTGAGGTCATATGCTATGAATTAATGGTTGCTATTGCTGTTAGATAATTTCTATCAAATAGGTGAGTAGTCATTGTTTCTCTCCACTTTTATATAAATGTTCTCTCCTAACAGATTTTGGCTGTCACTTGCTATTTAATCATCTAGGTGAGTGATTGGTAGTTTATGAATGAGTGATTCACAAACGACCCATTACGAAGAACTGTGAATGAACTATTCTTTTTTAATAAATGGATGGTTTTCACAATTTGAATTGGCATTTGCTCCATATTGTTAGGTTGTGTGCACTGATCACACTTGTGTGGGAAATACTGTTTTACCCTGCCATGACTGCAAACATCTTGAAGTATGCAGTTTTCTTAGCATTGCATCCAGAAACTTGGATCTGATTGATGTTGGAAGATTTTTTTTTGAGAGAGTAAGTCACTCAATAACAAGTGCATTGGTTTTTGTAGACTTCAATTCATTATTTGAATAACTGTTAGTCTAAATGAAGTACCTACATGGAAATGAACTGGCTTGACCCATCACTAGCTTTCTAAAATAGATGCATATTTCCTGCTTAAAGTTTCCATTAAAATATATTTGAACTTAGATTACTTATTTAAAATAAGTTAATATATTCTCCAGCAAATCATTGCAGATGATCAAAAGTGGATCAGATCAAGTGACATCAAAACAAAATCAGACAAGAACATAGTTGATGGGTTGAATTTGATTCTTCTGTAGAACATTGGAAGGAAAACTGTTGGAAAAGATGTGAGGGGAAGCATAAGGTGGAAAGTTCCTAGCAATAACTCATTGACCAAAAACAGCACATGGCTAAGAAGTAAAGCATGCCCTAAATAATACTGCATAATACTACTAAATACTACATCATAGCTTAGTAGAGCACCTGCCTAATATACAAGCGGTCCCGGGTTTGATTCCTGACTGAAGAGTGGCAGTTTTTCTCAAGCCAAGATTATTCCTTATCCTTGCCAGAGTCTTGAATGAATGTTATATAATGCACAAAACCCATGGAAAGACCACAGTATTGAGTTAACTCCACTGCCAGTGGAGAATATGCTCGAAAGTTAAAGGTCACCAATATGATGACCTATGGGTAACAATGTTACAATCCAATTATGCTTGTGAGTTTCACACTCAACTCACCAGCCCTTTCCTGTCATGGTGAATCTCAGCATGTTTGAGTAAGATAAGAGTATTATGCTAATAATAGGCCTTATGCAGGTGGCATAAACTAATGGATTCTCAATAGGAAATAAAACAATTGTCCTCTGGCTGTTGGTAGAGCATCTGCCTGCTGTGCAAGGGGTCACAGGTCCAATTCCTGACTGGGAGGGTGTGAATTTGACTTCCACTAGGATTTCCATTCTCCAGTGAGTCTGGAAGTGTGAATGGGTGTGTGACTGTGAATTTAACGTAAAAAATTAAAGCAAAACCAATGTAACATGAACCCAAAGTTCAAAACCACCGTTAAAGAAGTGAACACCATTGCTCTTGAGCAATTGTTCCGAAAGGTAAAAAGCCATTGATATGACCTACGTCAAGGGTGACGTAAATCAAAAAAAAATTGTCCTCTTAATTTGCTGTGTTAGTGGAAATGCATAAAATTAATAGCAGATTAGCATTAATAAGGTTTGTCAAGAAATGGTATAAAATAGATTTTGTTTCTGGTTTTAGAATCTTATTGATCTTACTCACAGTGGAAGTAATTCAAATCACAATGGAGTTATTCACATTTGCATTTTGTTATCAAACCCTCAATATAGCTGCAGTGTAAATTTTAGCTGTCTTGCTGCTAACAATTGTTAATAGCTGAGCTGTAGCTTAATCAATAGAACAGTTTGGTAATTTCAAAGAGTATTGTGAATATGTGGCCAGAAACTAAAAGTGCAGCAGTAGAGAAGCTGCCAGCTGTGAGAAGGTTTGTGAGTTTGATCCCTTGTTGGGAAGTGGGAATTTTTATCTATCCAAGATTGTTTTCTTGTGCTCTCCTGAGTTTGGAAGTATGAATGTCGATGTATGTGAGATCTAATGTACACCAAAAATAAATAAAATAAAAGCCACTTTATATGAATGTACCATTACCTGTAGGCAATATGTTGCAAAGGAAAGGCTGTCAATATGACCATTGAAGTTAAAGGACTCATTAAAAATTGGATAAGCCATATGCAACAATTGTGCATTGGTTAATTAGGGTACACGCTAAAGTTACACTATTTCAGAAGGCTGTTTTTCTCTTCTGCAGCATTATCATAGGACCCTTATCAATCAGAAGCAATTTCGTTACAGGAATGATTTTGAAAGATTAGTACACTTTAGCTATAATGGATAAGATTGCCAGGGAAAAGCCCTTTTGACATATGAAATAAAAGTATATCCTGGTAGATGCTGAAATAATGGTGAAAAAAATGTATGTACAAGAAATTACATGTAAGTTTTTGACAAGATAGCAACTAATCACATTAACATAAACAAAGAACCTCAGGGTTCCTGATCTGAAACAAGGGTAGCAAGTTTAGTGCCACAAATAACCTCAGGTGATGATGTAAATGTAAGGGTACTGAACTACCTGGTCATCACTGTTGCAATCTCAACGTGGCTGAAATGTATACTTCGTGATTAATGAACGAAAACAAATGACATTTTCAATTGACAGCATGCGTTTAGTAGTGTGGTCCTCCAGCAGTGGGGCTGAATATAAATTATTTTAGCATGTCGACAACAACATCGCTTATCTAAAGTTTGAATTCTTTGCTGTAAGGAAAATATTGATTTGTTTTCCTGTTTAATCTATAATCTGAGAGGTCTATTTAGTCTCTTGACATTACCAACCTGAATCATGAAGTCGGTACTCTTGAACCTAGTGGCACTATCAGAAAGTAAAACTATGGGAAATGGACAAGACTTGCTGCACCTTTTAACAAATTAACTATGAATTGCTTTATAGGGAGTGTTCCAAACACAAAAGCATATAAAGAAAACCATGTATGCCCTGTGCACTTGCAACTTGATTGCAATTATTTCAGATACACACATTGTGGGAATATCGAGGTTTTTGTTTCATTTATATCGTCCTAGTGATTGGTAACCTTAAATTTCAAGAATACCTGACTTATTGTGTGATTGATTGGTCAGCATTCTTAATTCTCAACCCAAAAGTCCAGAATGCGATTACCGGACACTGTACCAATCACAGAAGTCTGGGTTATTCAAGAAAGAATGTTTCGAAAAGATTGCATTAACATTTATTAAAAAAAAAATAAACTTGAAGCAGGCGGTAAACAGAGCCGGCAATTTGTCACACAATCAAGATAAATCGGGATAAAATTATTTGCAGGTTTAGTTTTAAGCTGCATTAGAATTTACCGACGTACATGTAATTAAAATATTGGCATAATCAGGGCATCTTGCGTTAGTCGCGTCTTGTTTTTCTGGTCGATTTACGAGAGAGGGGACGGCCTTGGGAGCGGCCATCTTACTGATCTTACTCACAGGTTGTGAAAAAGTGTCAACTCTCAATTTTCCTAATCGTGTCAAAGGCATCACGTAGAAGTAATGAATGAATGGAAATATACGAATGTTTGGCAGTGGGGTAATAACAGTAAAACGGAATATAAATAAAAATATAATCTCGAGTCGTAAATAAGCGTACGGTAGACAGCATGTAGGCGTTGATAGCGACACATCAACCACCACCGGTGAGTGGTCTGTCTCGGATGACTCGTTATTAGAGCCAGTTGTGGGCCATGAGTCCAGAATATTTTGGGCCCTTCAAGAAACGTTGCTTTTATACTTTGCTGCCAGTTTAAGTACCATTAAAAGGTCAAGACTCTTAAAAGCTGTAGAAAGATCCATTTAAGTACGTATTATGTTCAAGAGAATTAATGAGAGTACTATAGGTACTTCATGAGGCAGTGATTGATATTTTTCGAGCATGCAAATTTTGCTGAGTTCGAAATAATCATGATTTAGGCTTATTGGCCTGTTCTCGTCTCAAGTTGCGAATTAGTCTCCCCATTACGGTATATGTACAACATATACTCGAGTGGCTGTTTTGGAATTCAGTGGGCTTCCATCCTTTGGACATGCCGGAAATAGTTCATTTGATGTTCTTTTATTCATTCAAATTGTACATATTTAGTTCTTTTCTGATGTTTTCATTTTTCTTTTTGTCTATTCTTTCATAGCCCACCCCATTTCTTAAGAATTTCACCTCTGCAGCTTCTATCCATTTGGCTTCTTTTCTAATTAGTGTCCAACTTCACATCCATACAAATAGAAGGTAGTGCTAACACACAATTTTAGTGTGGATACAATTTATCTTTCCTTGTTTTGGTTAATAGTGTATATTTCATTGTGCCACATGTATATTAAGTGTATCTTCTTTTTAATTTAATTTTATTTTAAATTACTTATTTCACAGCCTAAATAATTAAAGTTTTGCACTTATTGAAATTATCGTTTTTATCTTTGTTCTTAGGGGGAGTCTTCCTTTAGATACTACTATTTTTGTTTTGGAAGTAGACATATTTAAGCTATATGCATCTTGTTTAGTTGCTAAAAGTGTTGCAGAGAATTCTCTGATGGAGTCAGATAACTTGGTCATCTGCAAATTGTCCGTTCCATAGGAACTAGTTTGTTTCTGCCATTTTGTTATGACATGGTCCTATATAAATTGAGCATATAAAGGACATCCTCATCTTACTCCTTGATTTTATCCCTACAGTCAGTTCTAAAATTTCTCTCTGCATATAGGCTTTGCATACATTAGGTGTTTCGGGAAACCTTTTCCTTCTAATATTTACTATAGCTTATTCCTGCTTGCACTGTCAAATGTGTTAGTATAATCCATAAGAACTACATATGTGGTAGATTATATTCTGTGCGTCACTCTTGGGCCATCATGAAAACAGCCCTCCTTTTTCAAAGCCATTTTGACGTTCTTGTAGTATTGCTTCAGCTATTTTATAAATTCTATTATTTAGGAGTTTCCCATATATTTTTTAAGCTGTGTTTAATGAGTTTATTCCTAACAATCATTTCTCTTTCCCTTCTTAGATATAGGGATAAAACATGTTTCCATTCTCTGGAACTGATCCAGTTTTCCAACATAAATTTAGGAGATTTAGAAACTTAAATAAACACAGAAGTGGAGTGCTTTTAAATAGTTCAATGTTTATACCATCTGGACCTGGGGATTTCTTATTTTTAAAGCTATTAATGGCTAATAATAATTTGTCAAGAACAGAGAGAAATTGAAAAATTGCATGTAACAAGAAATTCTGATTCATTAAGGTCTTAAGACCTTAAATCTCTGTTGACAATTGTTACAAATCCTCCATATACTGTTAACCTAATTATAATTGCTTCATTGATTCAGTTATAGGTATGTAGTCTCTTCTTCCAGGATTGTTTCAACATCAATACTACTGCTGATACTGTTTTTTCTTGCTCTATGCCACTGTATATAAGTACATAATCTAATAGGTATTCCTTGCCTTTAAGTTATTCCTTTGTTTCAGATATGAGTGCTATGTCTCTTTATCTTTTTAATTCCTTTTATAGCCCTGTTTTTTGTTGCAGTCCTCTTACACTCCAGGTACAAAGTTGGATATTTTCAACTAGGGTCATTACATGTGAAATCAATGCACTCAACGTACTTAACCATTTTAGAGTTTGCTAAAATTTGGTACCCTCATTGTGGCTGCTGAGGCTAAGGAATTTCAATTTTTTATCTCAAATGATGAAATATGGCTATGTAAAATTTTCAAAAAAGGAATGGTTCCACATTTATACTGTTAATATAAATGGTATAAAATTCCCATGATACAGAAAAAGTAATTGAAAATAAAAATGAAATATATCTGTTTATGCTGTGACTGATTCTTAGCAAGTGTTGTGACAGATGGAGGATTGATCAGCCCATAATATTCAAGGACTATTATTTCAAATATGATTACTTATTTGTTTAAAGAAAGGACTGCTGTCAAATTATTAAGCAAGACAATACAAGCATTTCTCAAGGATATTCATTGAAAATATGACTGTATATGTGTTATTAATTAAAAGGGAAGTATTAAATCATTGATGATAAAACCTACCTAACATTTTTAAACAGAAGCAGTTTATTAAAAAATATCAGCTACTAGGTTCAATTGTAAGGCTTCAAATTTAGCACTAAATTGTCATTTAAGTAATAGGGAAAACAATATTTGTAGTCTGCATAGATTGGACAACCTTGTATGCATGCTTGAAGATAATGTTGAGAGCAAGAGAGATACAGAGAGGGGGGGAACAGAATCATGCAATCATGCACATTGTTATTGAACAACTGTAAAATGCTCCATATAAAATAGGGATGTCATTGTATGTCACATTGTTTCCATTGCACAATTCTAGCTTTGGTTTATAGACTGGAATATAAATTCCAGCTAATTTTTGAGATAAAGCATTTTTATTCTACATGCCATCTCTTAAAGAAAAAATAGGTTTTGGCATGAAGAGTTGGTAATTCCCTTGGTAGCGTTAACGTCACCAGCTTTTATTTGCATTTTATCTTAACCTTTCATACCATTTTTTTTTCTGTGCACCTGAAACCACTATTTTTTGGGTTTAAAAATAATTCAAAAATAATATATTTTTGTTTTAGTTTAGCCCTTTAACTTCTTTGGTCAGTTCAAGGGTGTTTTGAGAAACAACTATGGTGTTTAAGAGGTAGAACCGGAACTTAAAAATTCAATGCCACAACTGGGATTTGAACCACAGACCTTCCGCTAAATTAAATGCCGGGCGGACGCTCTACCACTGAGCTATTGTGACAAACTGCCAGAATGGCATTAAATTCTCAAGCCAGTTCGTATTTTTCCTGGTAAACCACAAAGGCAGTCTCACATCAGAGACAATTACCCCAATGGTGACTTACTATTGCAAGTACTTTATATCCCAGAAGGATATTGTGGTTCAAATCCCAGTTGTGGCATTGAATTTTTAAGTTCCGGTTCTACCTCTTAAACTTTGCCCACACACGGCTTGTGTGTTTAAAAACACCAACAGTAAGTTTGTTGGCATAAATTAACTATGGTGTTATTACTTGCTGAACTATAGGTTTGTTAACATTGGATGATTGTTAACCAAATAATTGATGAATTATTGATACTAATACTTTGATTCCGTTTACATCATGTGTTGCAAGAAATTATGCAAACATTTAAAAATCAAATGTACCTTTACAGTAATATCTGTGTATGAGACGGTGTGTGAGACGTGTGTATACTTATAAAACAATACTATTGTGAATCTAAGACAGTAATGTCTGCATAATTCAGAATTCAACTCTCAACTGAAGCATAGTTGAAATATTAGATTAAACTAACATTGCTCATGTGCCCACTATGCATTGAGAATTTTGATATTTGTCCAAGAGATGGATGTTACCATTTAAGGGTTAAACACTGTCTTCCCTGTGTTCACCATCAATGCCAATTTAATCATTCATGATACATTTCCTTCCTTTTGGTTCATACATCCTTATAACCACTGGTATCTATTCTTTGGATATCCAGAAGGTTTAATCCTAGCAATACCAATGAGGGGAGGGGGGGGGGGGGTACTTTATGCCCACCTTCTGTGACTTTTTAAATTCGGTCTTAATTTTTTGATTAAAGGCATGCAAATAGTTATTGTCATACATGCAATCACTGCTTGTACTAAATTGCGAAATTGTTACAAAGTATCTTCCTTTCATAGAAGTTTGAAAACAGTGTTGCTGTAATTAATTTAATTTAATTTATTGTCCGGTTGATAATGGAGGAAAGTTAACCTTCGAAACGCGTCCCAGAAAAATATGTTGTAAGTTAATTATGGAAAAATTGAAGCTATCAACAGTGAAGCAACAAGATTCTAAAGTAAGAACAAATTAGAAACTAAAAACTTCAGCTTTGAGAATGAGCTGGATATAGCTTGAAACCCCAGGGTCAGCACCAAAATAATAAGATAAGTGAAGTTTTTAGTTTCTAATTTGTTCTTACTTTAGAATGTTGTAAGTGTTGTTCAGTGTTATTAATTAACTCACCTTTTAAATTAAAATAAATTAAATTGTTACAAAGTCTTTATTCTTGGCCATTTGGAGAATCAATAAAATGTCAGGTGGTCATGGGGTGCTGTCCCATCAGTATGTGATTCACGTAAAAATTTAAAAAGGGAATAGTTAAACAATGTTAAATATTACCTTTGTAAGCACAAGATATAACTTTCCAATTTTAACATAAATTTGTTTGGAAAATTGCTCAGACATTTTGTTGCCGGCGGTGGTCATAGGGTACCCCCCCTTAGGTGGTATAAGTTCTGTAATAGCAAAAGTTATCTTGAAATTTCAAGATATTCCTTTTATTTATTGGTTTGAATTTTCAAATACTTATACTTTTTTCAAGTGGTGAGCCACAATTCACTTTTTATTGTGGTCAAGCAAAAGCATGGCTTGAACCAGTAGCTAAACTCTTACCGTTTAGCACAATTAATGGTTGTACCAGACCAGACAATACACAAAATGACGTACCGAAAGATATAGAAGAGCAAGAAATATACATACAAGTCCCTACTCCCCTCCAAAAAAAAAAAAACATGTTACATTCATATAACTTTCTTCACTTTTCTCCATTTCTCTAATTTCTCTATAAAATCTTAAACCCTAACATGCTGACCTGTCATTGCATGTAATACGTCCTCTGATTGGTAATCAGAGGATATGGTCGGTGAATTTACTTTGATAATTCTCCCGGTCAGGTCGGTGAGACCCGTAAACCGACAGGTGTGGTCCTCCAGACATTCTGGGGGTTGTGAGAGAGCGATGTGACCGCCAAAACATAAAAATATGGTGCTCTCTAAAAAGCGGTTACTATTACTGCTAAGTCTCTTCTGTATTTATGTTGAAAAATACTGGAGAGCAAGAGGATTAATGACTTCATTGTCAGAAATCCAGCATTAGCTAACAACAACATTTATACTGATGAATCATTGATATCAAACCAAGTTGGAGCAGGGGCTGGAGTCATGTGCCACCTCTTTTCCTATTACAAATCTTTAGGTTATGGAACTACAAACTTTGATGGAGAAATTGAAGCAATTCGAATAGCCCTCCAAAATCTTTTGTATAGATCTCAGTTTTCATCAAGCAGTTATTCTCTCAGATTGCAGGGCAGCAATTATAGCAATTACTTCCAAGTTGTCATCAAAAAACCAAACAATTATAGAATGTTGGAGAAACCTTACCCAACTAATGGCACTTCAATAACACCTAGTCTTCCAATGGATACCAGTTCACTATGGGCTGAGTGGTAATGATAAAGCTGATTTTCTTGCAAAAAAGGGTACCAGCAGTGTACAGAAATCTATAGTTAATCTACCATTTTATGGAGCTAAAGATTAGTCAACTTTGAATTCCAAAAGATTATTGCAAAATATTACTATGAAAAATCAAAAAACACAAGATGAGAACTGCCAAACATTAAAACAGTAATTCTTGAGTATCTTTAAAAACAGCAGTTGCAACCTTCAGGTTGATTGTGGGACATGATAGTCTGGCAAAATTTTAGAACAGAATTGGGATATATTCACCAGTCTGTCCTCTATGTGATCTGAGAGAGGAATGAACCAAGACCAACTTCAAATATGCTCGGCCCTTTCTAGCGGCCCACCCATCAGTGGCAAATATTGGAGAGCAAGAGGACTAATGATTTCATTGTCAGAAATTCAACATTTGCCAACAATAATTTTTAAAAAAATAGCCAAAAAAGAAAACATGAACATGCATTTTTCAAATTACTCTAAGGGCTGTCTAAATTGAGCTACGGAGCAGGAAAAGATGTCATTTTGCAGCACTCTTTTATGTTCTTTCCAGTGATATATAACTTAACATAGGTTCTAATTAAGAAATTTATTCAAAATACAAATTGAAATTGTGGTTTCATTTTCTTACAAAAAGTGCATAATTTAGAACTTCTGGAATATTACCATAAATATTTAGTACTGTTGTAAATCACATGGCAAAATATATATGTGGGATGACGATGGGTTCATGTTAAACATTATTCTTAACTCTTGTTTTTCCTCAATCCTACTTTTAACGAATAGGAATTTAATTAAAATATACAGAAAGCTAACAAAAAAAATAGTGTTGAATAAACAGGAGAAGGGAATGGACGTATGTATTTGGTGTAAGCTCCGGAAGTGAGAGGAAGAGTGACATAAGTAGCGATGGGAGTGGATCTGGCAATGTATAGGGCATGGATTGGACTCTATGGTCAGGCAAAACTTAATTAAAGGGGCCCTGGAGGTGGTAAGAGATAAGCTATGTACTAGTAGTGAGTGTCATTGTGATACTTTTAATGATAATGGAATTGAACCCGGGACCGGATGACACCCAGGCATTGTTGGAAAAACTCAGACAAAATAGGATCTGTAGACGGAATAGAGCAACTGATAAGCGATAGTTTAAACAAAGTGTCCAGGGAAATAAACAAGGACATGAGAGAAGAAATCAGAGGAACAAGAAGATAAGTAAATGCAGTCAAAGTTGAAATGGGAAGATTGGACGAGAGGAGACGAAAGTTTAACTTGTTCTTTATAGGGATAGAAGAGAGGAGAGGAGTTTGGCCAGCAGAAGAGGTTAAACAAATTCTTATTCGTAATGGGAATGGAGATGAAAGGCTAGTGAGATTTTGGGGAAAGCGAAGATGCTGAAAGGCGCCAACATTTATGTTAATAAGGATTTGACGCCAGCTCAAAGGGAGATAAGGCAAAATTTAATACGAAAAATGATGGAAAGTGAGAGCAGGCAGAAAGCAAGTTTATATTAGAAATGTACAACTCTGGGTAGAAGGAACATGGAAGGGAAAATGGATATATAGAGAAGGAATCAGACAAGAAAGAAAGTAACATTGCAACATGGGCAGAAAATTCAATCAAGGGCTTCTGGAGGGAATTTATTTATTGATGACATTCTATTAGGGATAAGCAATAGTTGTATGCCTGCAATAAACATTATCATGATCCCTGGGCTACTATTCGCTGATGATCTGGTAGTACGATCAATTACAGTAAATGGTCTTAAGCAAGTGCTGCAGGAGGTGGATAAATACTGTAATGAATGGAACCTAACCTTAAATCAGCAGAAAATGCAAAATGGTATTTAAGAAAGGAGCAAAATTGAGTAAGTATGAAAAGTAGAAAAGGGTTGAATAAGGAGTATAAAGTAGTACGAGAATGTATCTACTTAGGAGTAAAATTAGAAATTAGATGGGAATGGGGGTGGGAAAAACAAAATAAATTAGCTCTGACAAAGGGGAAAGGAGCTATGTCAGCAATAAGAAGTTGTAAGTACAGAATACTGAATATTGGGGTCAAATGGTGGTAGAACCAAAAATGCTCTGTGGCATAGAAATATGGAGACTGAATTAGGGGGAGG
Source organism: Tenodera sinensis (assembly GCA_030765045.1). Taxonomy (NCBI): domain Eukaryota; kingdom Metazoa; phylum Arthropoda; class Insecta; order Mantodea; family Mantidae; genus Tenodera; species Tenodera sinensis. Next base: position 82,977,086 of record CM060963.1, read on the forward strand.
AAACCATAGATGCAGTTCATGGGATGTTTTGCAGGGAAGTGTTGGGTCTTCCAAGTGTGGTGGCAAGAGAAGTAGCACAGATGGAAATGGGAAGGGTGTCAAGAAAAGGTATGATTATAGAAAGAGCTCTGAAATTTTGGTATAGGATTTTGAATTTAGATAAAATTAATTTGTTAAGGCAGTGTGTAGACTACCGGGAAAGGAGTCTTAGGGAATCTGGATGGACTAGTAGTATTTGAAAGAACCAAGAAGTAAATGGGATAGGGGATTACTGGAGAGGGGTGAATAATCAAAAATTCTGGAAAATAATAAGAAAGAGGTTTGAAGACATAGAAATCCAAAAACTGTTTTGTGGCATAAAAAAGGTCTCTGGTAGATTACATATCAATGAAGGAAACATGGGAAAGGGAGACATGTTGACAGATAAATAATGAACAAAGGGAGCCAATATTATGGCTAAGAACTGGTGTTTGGAGGTTAAGAGGCCTAAGAAAGAGTATCGCTCAGAGTCAGTGTCCTATTTGCGGAAAGAATTTCTGTGGCAGAAATGGGAAAAGTGAGATAAGATAACAGCATTTAAGAGGATTTTTAGTAAGGAGGTCAGGAACTTGGTTTTTAAGTAGAGTTAAGAAAAAATGGAATTGGTCTGTACAAAGGGAACAGAATTAACAGTATTGGTGTCAGTTATGCGTTAAATAGCTATAGATAAGCACAATGTATGTATAAGAAATTATGTTGGGTGGATATGACAGACTAAGAGCCTGGGCTGAATGTCTTGTCATATTCAAGTATGTATTGATTTAAAGTAAATAATAAAGTCAACAAAACAATATCAGAGGTATCAAAATATCCTAAAACCAATCAGCAAATTCTACAATTAAATTAAGTTGATTGCTTATTTTAATAGCATACAATTTAATCTAGTAGCCTATTAATTGATAAAACAAAAATATTGAACATTGGACCTGTAGCTATAGGTACTAACAATGATCATTTTTAAACAACTATCTATAAGATATAAATTAACACCAACCTGAAGATAAATTAAGTTTTTGGTTGAAAGCAGTTTTCCAAAAAATTATCTTGGAACTTCACAGATTACATTTTAAGAAAGCCATTTGGGTTTGGCTTACATAACTTTCGACAAGAGTGTATGTGCTCCCAGTCATAGTAAACAGAGTAACTTTTGTGAGAACATCCACCACAGGACATCCAGAGGTGTAGAATAGAAGAATGATGTAGCTGGTCCACATGGATGAAGAAAAATTATTTTCACTTCATCAAGTTCATTTTTTTTTTCTAAAAATTTACCCAAGTTACTAGTATTTAACTAATAATTTTGTTGTAGTGTTACATTTTACACAACTGTATACTGCACTAAATTAAATAAATAATTCTAAAATGGTTAGTTGTCCTATTTCCAAATTTTATAATAATTTTGTACATTATTGCACTTTATCAAATATTTCTACATTATACAATTTTTTTATTTATCTTGTACCATTCATATTTAAAATTGTCTTTTTCTACACTCTATTAGCATGCATATCTTTATGACAACCATAAAGCTTGCAAAACTTAAAGGCATGTGAATGCTGGCCAATGCCCAAGCAGAGTGCTGTTGCCAGGCGTAGCGTGTGTACCGGCAGAGATCCTGTACATAAGAGCATGTGACATGCGTGTACCACATTCGGCAGCACTGGTAGGAGGGGCAAGCTTAGGATTCACAGGAGTCTGCAGTACGGCCTGCCCCCATATGCCTTTAACTTTTGCGAGGATTATAGTACTGGATTTCCTCTTATATTCCCCTTGCACCTACAAGAATACTAGCAATAATTTCTGCAAATATTTAACTCGACTGACATGAAGAACATAGAATAAGTGTTTGTAGGAATAGTTAGTACAAGAGTAGATAAGGTCATGTGAGTGTAACACATCAGATTTTTCATATTGCTTCCTTGATTTTTGTGACAAAGTGTTGTAAACATTTGAAGTCTTTTTCTGGCAGTGTGTTTTCTAAGTTTTGCTTTCTAAACCTGTACCTGCCATTCCTGCCATCTTAGATCACTGTTTTAAAGGTAAGTTATTGGTGATAGGGGAGCTGTATGTGCTACCAAGTAAGGTCATAAGTCGAAGTATTGTGGATGGCATATCATTGGATTAGATCACAGGTAATCAGTATATTCTAATGTGGTCAACAAAACAAAAGTGCTTCTTGAATTTTGATATTTTATCTTCAGGAAAAATTTCATTTTGAATGTATAAAGTCGGTCAGAATATGCTCAAAAGACTATTGTGAAAAAATATACAAAGAGTAGGTATAAACGTGCTTTTCATTACTTTCTGAAAAATCTTGTGAATTACTTCACAATTTTTTGTAATAATAGAGTTTCAAAACAAGGTGCTGAAAGTTGAAATGTGAGAATGGAGACTGAAACTGCCTATACTGAGTTGTATATTGTATTACCTTTTGAGCACTGATATACCCTTAAACACTAGGAAGTCATAAACAGATTGAAGTTATTTCTAGAAAATTTTCTTTTTCCTCACTCTCCTTTCCAGTGATCTTTAACCTTCTGATTATAGCTTAGAGAAAATTTGTTTTTCTTTTCAATAAAGAAAAAACTTCTTTATTGGCAGAACTATTCTCTTACTTTATAAACCTCAGTATCTATATATACATAAACCTCAGGAAAACCCGAAAAGGACCTGCAGAAAAGTTTGTGGGAGTGTGCTTAAAATTGATTGTTTAGTACGGTCAACTTTTCATTTTTTCTCACTGTTACCATCCAGCTCTCTGCTAACAAACGAAGTACAAAGCTGGCAAGTTCAATCAGACTTGAGAAATTCAATGTCATTGATTTTTGTCTCCATGCTTCTGCTCTTACTGCTTGAAGTGGCATGGTGAGATATGCAGATGATATCAGATGTATATTGCATTCACACTAATTCCTCAGCTCATTCCTCTTCAAACTCTTCTTGGGAAAGTTTATTCTTATAATTACATCTTGTTAATTGTGATAAACTTTCATTGCACATTTATGTTGTTCCTTTGTACCTATAGGAAGAATATAACATTCTAAAGCGATAGATCATTAAAAAAAGTCACAGAATAGCTTTGAAATTTCCTGGCCTTTACATAACTAAATAAAAAATCTGATGTGTTGCACTCACATGACTTTCTCTACTCTTGTACTAACCATTCTTACAAACTCTTACTCCTATATCTTCTTCGTGTTAGTTAAGATAAAAATTTGTACAACTTATCTTATTGCTTATTTCCTTGTAGGTGCAAGGGGAATATTAGAATACAGTAGGCTTTGTGCCATAGTAAAATCTTTTAAAGCTTTGAGATTCTGTTGTCTTTGCACGCTTAAAATATAAAAAAATGAACAACAATGATCTATTTTACGAAAGTTCTAAGTTTTCCGAAACACACACATAACAAGGAATATCTCTGAAATGGTTCACCCTATAAGAAAATTTATTTAGACATAAACTGTGTATTTTAGCAAGATCTACATTTTTTGTATAGTAAGATTTGGTCTATCTCTAACGGTTTACCAGTTATGCAAAAGTCGTCCAGACTAAATACGATTACAGGGGCTATAGCCAGAAAATTCAAGATATACATTTCATTTGCCATAAAAATATCTCAAACATATGACATTTTAATCAAAATCTTTGGAGCTATTTTCAAGAAAATCAAAATTTTCCATGTAAAGAGTAATTTAGGCTGGGGCTATTTTCTTCAAAATCTTCGTGTCGCACCCTTGAAAGACATTGAACTTAAATACCAACTTTGGTTTTTAACCGACTTTTCGTTTTTGAGTTATGCTGTCCACAGACTGACACACAGACACTCACACAGACCTTTTTCTAAAAATGCTTTTTTGGGGGGGTTCAGGGGGTCTCAAAACATATATTTCTGGTGAAATCTCGACGTCGAATTTTTGGGTGGAATACAATACTTCCCCTACTTACCAGTAGAGAAAGTAAAAAGTGAATAGTGATTTATAACTAAAAAAAAGCATTTGAAAGTTCAAACCCATAAAGAATCTTGAAAATGACTGTTGCAAAAACATTTACTTGATAATGAACTGAGTGATTTAACAGGACTTTATGTAGTACAATTTGTCTATGTATAGATTTTACAAAAACTACTCAGAGTGAAGAGCACTTCACAGGTTATTTGCAGAAAATTCTAGTTAAAAATTTAAACTTTTTTTCTGCTGCACAAGGTTAATCAGCTCTCTAACTCTAATTTTTGTATGCTGAATTCATATCTGCTTTACATTTTGTTGTGCCACGTACCGTTCCCAGGAGTCCAGGAGTGAGTACTAGTCGTCTGGGTTAACCCAGGCGGATGGTAAGGTGGCCACGGTACCTATCCGTTTAAATACGGATTTACCCGTGTGGTGGTATAGGTTGGTATATGTAACAGGCTTTTTTGTCTTTGTAATGTCTGATAGTGCAGGGTGGGTTCCTGTGTTGTCACTGGCGGCGGGGTCTGTCGGATCTTGGATGTCTAGCCATCCAAGCGACCATTTCCCTACTGATTACTTCGTCAGCCTTGGCCGGCGAGCAATGCAGTGCCAGTGACAGGAAACCGAGGGGAATAGGTGATAGGTGTGGAGAATGATGAAGGCAAAGCGGTACCTACCAGCCAAGGGCGTCCTTGGGTACCATTAGTTCCACGTACCGTCCAGAGGGCTCCAGAGGCAGTTCGAGTCGAGCGGGTGCAATTTTATTTGCCCCGTTCGAATGTCATGTCCGCAGTACCTAGCCGTTATACGGCTTAACCTGCGCGGTGGTTTTGATGGTGTTACTACAGGGATGTATGATACACTGGGAAATGATTGATGGTACAAGGGGTTTTTATAGGGGCAGGAGGGGTGGTTGGAGGGGATTGGTCCGCGAGCGGGCTCTGCGCGGTCTCTGGTTGGTCGTTTCCGGCCGGTCAGGTGGCGCGCTAATTCCCTCTAGGGTTCTGGCCGTCAGTCACTCACTGAGAGGTGAACTGAAACAGGTATTTTCTCTGTTTTGAATACAGATTGTACTTTCGCCTTTCCCATTTTCAGAGTTAAACCGCCGGGCTTAGGATGTCCTTTGGTAGTCTCTTTGATGGTAGTCGGCGTGGCTCTCTCTGGTCGTATTGACCCAGAGTATTCACCAGAGGGTTAGGGTGGTTCTGGAGTTTGTTGTACATTGTGCGAGCGCGGGTTTTAATCACGTCGACAATGTACGGGATACCGGAGTGCCAGACGCCAGACGCCAGTTCGAGTCGAACGGAGGTGAGGTGAATGTTCCTCCGGTCGAGTGTCTTTACCGCAGTACCTAGCCGTCATACGGCTTTACCTGCGCGATGGTTTTGACGGTGTCACTACAGGGATGTTTTCACTGGGAAATTTGTTGGAACAGGGGTTTTTATGGTAACGGGAGGGATTGTAGGCAGGGATTGGTTCGCAAGTGAGCTGTGCGCGAATTTTACGCGCTAATTCCTACCAGGGTTCTGGCCGTCAGTCACTCGCTGAGAGGTGAACTGAACTGGTGATTCGCTCTGTTTTGAGTACAGATTGCATTTTCGCCTTTCCCATCTTGAGATTAGATCGCCGGACTTAAGATGTCCTTCGGCAATCTTTTGGATGGTAGTCGGCGCGGCTGTCTCTGGTCGTATTGGCCCAGGGTATTCACCAGAGGGTTAGGGTGGTTCTGGAGTTTATTGTACATTGTTCGAGCGCGAGTTTTGATCACGTCGACAATGTACGGGATACCGGAATGTTCATGTAGGATATGGGCAGGAAATCTTCGGCCTGTATCATAGATCATCCTTAATGCCCGGTTCTGCAACGTCTGGAGTCTGATGAAGATGGACCTAGCCACCACTCCCCAGATCTCGCATCCGTACAGGACCAGAGGCGGGATGATCGCTCGATACAGCCGAAGCTTCAGGCGTAGGGGCATGGTTTGGGAACTGAGGATGGGGTACAACTGCCGCAGGGCAGCGTGGCCTTGCAGTACTTTGCCCCTGACGTGATGTCTATACGTCAGCCGCCGGTCCAGCGTGACCCCGAGATACTTCGCCGTAGTGACCCAGGGGATCCGACGGCGCCGAAGCACGAGGTCCAGCGGGAGCCGGTTGGCTATCGTATTAGCCAGGAGAATCGCAGAGCTTTTCTCCGGGTTAATAGACATACGCCAGTTCTCGCACCATCTATTGATGGCACAGAGGTGGGCTTGTACTTGTCGGTAACTGTAGCGCGGGTTCTTGTTAGTAGCGAAGATCATGAGATCGTCCGCATACTGACAGATGTGTGTGTTTGGGTGCGTGGGGAGATCGGCCATGTAAGCTGCGAAGAGTGCCGGTGACAGTACACTGCCCTCGGGGACTCCTGCGCCAATGGGCCTCTCTCTGGAGAATGATCCCTCCACCTTCACCCGGAAGCTACGTTCCTGTAGGAAACTAGCCACCAAGTAAATGTATGGAGGGGGGATTTCCTGCTGTATGAGCTTGTAGACAAGCCCCTCATGCCAAGTGGTAGAAAATGCCTTTTCCACGTCGAGCAACACTGCCACCGTTTTAGCCCTCTCCTGGTAAGCCAGGGAAGCTTTCTCGGCTACACGCAGTAGTTGTTCAGTCGTGGAATGACCAGAACGAAAACCAAACTGGTGTTCCGGTAGGAGACCTTTTTCCTCCAAAAGAGGTCCGAGGCGGGACAGGAACAGTTTCTCAAACACTTTCGAGACAACTGGTAGGAGGCTGATGGATCGGTAACTAGATGGAAAAACCGGATTCTTTCCCTGCTTCAAAACGCATACCACACGCGCTTGTTTCCAGACAGCTGGAAAGTGGCACATGCTGAGGCATGCGTTGTAAATGCGGGTCAAGTGCATCACGGCTCTATGGGGTAGGTGCTGGAGCATTTCCGCTGTTACACGGTCCTGCCCAGGGGCTTTACTAGGTTTTAGGTGCCGGATGGTGTTAGTTACCTCGCGAGGGGTAACTATCGGGATGTGGAACTCCTCGTGGCCCGCGGGTCGGACTTCTAGGAAGTCTTCTACCGCTTGTTCCACGAGGTCAGTATGGTCATCGTTCTGAGGATCTACCCTAGGCTGGAACTGAGTCTCCAGATAGTCTGCTAGTGCCTCTGCTTTTTCCCTCGGTTCAAAGACAAGTCTTCCCCGAGGGCTGTGCACTGGATGCTGGTGTGCAGATTTATCTTTCCTCAAGGCTCGGACGATGCGCCACGGTTTCCTCTCTTGGAGGTTTACGCGACGCATTGTTTCGTCCCAAGCTGCTTGCCTGTGTTTTCTTAGGAGTCGTCTCACCAGGGATTTGAACCTCTGGTGTATTACTCCTATCCTAGGATGTCGGAATCTCTGCCATAGCCGTCTGACAGCATTCTTTGCTTGAATGAGGCGTTTTAGTGGGACAGGGATAGATGTCGGGTTTGGTACTTCGGTAGGAATGCGATGCGTGTGAGCACGCACCGCGTTTAGGACGGAGGTGGAAAACCCCGTGGCTGCCTCCTCGAGAGCCTCTATCGAGTCTATTCGAGGATTTGCTTCCACAGAGTTTTGAAGGGCTAGGACGGCTGCATCCCAGTCGACTTCATCCACCCAGTCCGGCACTCCCAGGGCAGTAAGATTAACGTCTGCATCCACCACAACAGGGTTGTGGTCGGAGTCCAGATCGTTAATCACAGAGAGGTCCAAGTGAAATGGTATGTTTTTGGTGACCATGAAATCGATGATGTCCGCGGCGCCGCGTGCCGGGTAGTAGGTTGGACCTCTCGGCCCGTGCGCGTGAAGGGCGGGGTTCCCGCTAATAAGACGGTACAATCCCCGGCCCTTAACGTTCTGGGTGCGGCTGTGCCAGCTTGGGTGTTTTGCGTTGAAGTCGCCTGCAATGCAAACCCTGTGGTGTAGGTTCAGGAGTGCCGTGATGTCCGCTTCATAGAAGTGACCATCCGGCGGGTCGTATACCGCTACAAGCACCAGATCGTTCCCGCCCAAGGATAACCTTATGGCGGTTGCTTCCAGGTGTTGTAGCGGAGGAATGGTAACAGGAGTGTGGGTGAGATGGTTCTTTATGAAAATGGCAGTACCACCGCCCTGTCGGCCGACCCGATCAGACCGATGAGCGGCGTAACTTGGCAGGTTAAACTGAACACCAGCGTGCAAGTGCGTTTCACAGACCATCAGGATATCAATCCCATGGCTGTCCACGAACTCCAGCAGGCCAGGTCTCTGGTCTCTAACTCCATTTGCGTTCCAGAACGCAGCTCTAAATGAACGCACAGTTCTATGCGCCATTATGAGCTCACGGAGTTAGAGTAGAGTTCCTTAGCCGTTTGAAGCACCGCGAGGTGCTTCTTCACAGCGGAAATCCCGGGTTTGTTGAAGGTTTCCCTGCAGCGTCGTAGTATTGGGAGGGAACGCTGAACTAAGTCGGCGAACCAGGTTGCCAACTCGATGAATTCAGCCATCTCCTCGGAAGCGAATGTGTCCCCTAAGGTTGGTTCTGGGATGTTTTGTAGAGGCACTGCTGCCTCGTGGTGGGTTGAGCCAGTCCGCTGGGACGGGCTAGCATTGGCTGTCTCTGTCGCTTGTTGATTGGATGACGCAGCTTGAGCTGTGGGTACTGGTGGTGGGGAGAGTTTTCCAACAGTTTTGTTGGAATCCTTCGCCACAGTAGGTTTTTCTGTGTTTTTCACCACAGAGGCTTTCTTCTTCCCCTTCTTGGGAGGACGTTTCTCCTTAGGAGCAGTGCTGGGTGTTGGAGCAGGTTTTGTGCTCACAACCTGGGGTGGGACACTTTCCGGGACTGGCGTTGTCATCGACTTGGCAACCTGGTCGCTAGGGGTTACTTCCGCGGCCTCGGCCTGCGCGAGAGCACCTTCGTGTCTCGCCAGGGCCGTGGCGAAAGAAAATTTAAAATTAAATTATTTTGTTGTTTAACGACGCTGTCAATTGCCAGGATCACATCAGCGTCGCCGGTGTGCCGGAATTTTATCCCGCAGGAGTTCTTTTACATGTCAGTAAATCTACTGGCATGGAGCTGTCGTTTTTAAGCACACTTAAAAACCATCGGCCTGGGCCGGGTTTGAACCCGCGACCTTGGGAACAGTAGGCCAGCGTCTAACCAACTGAGCCACCCAGACCGACGTGGCGAAAGAGACCCCTGTTCTGACTTCAGTGTCAGCCTTGCCCTGTTTGCCTTGCATTATCGCAAGTCTCCTAGGGCACCCGCGATAGATCCCTATGTGGGATCCATTGCAGTTGGCGCACCTTCTTTCTTCTTTTGGTACCGGGCAAGCCTTTAGCAGGTGCTCGCCCGCACAACGGGGACACTTGAGAGTCCTCTCACAGGCAAAGCTTGAGTGGTGGAAACCCAGGCATTTATAGCACTGGGCTGGCCCCTCCCTGCCGTGATAAGGCTCAATCGTGACCCGTGTATAGTACAGGCAAGTCACCTCGTCAATCTTAGGGGTTCCCTCCCCTTGTTTCTCTACGGTTACTAGGAATAGAGGTAGGGGTACCTTTGTGGGTTTCCCCTCTTTCACCTTTCTAGTGGTGAGTTGCACCACGGACCGCGGTTCGATTCCGTGTTCGTCCTTCAGGCCGGCACAGATATCCTGGGGGTCTGTCTCCGAATCGAGACCTCTAATTACCCTGCGGACCACGTGGGGTCGCTGTAGCGAATACGTGTGGAATTTTATTCCACTCGCTTTCAGCACTTCCTTTGCGGCCGCATGGTCTCCAGAGGTAGTGGTTCGGATAACAACACGCCCTGGGTGTCGTGTTGCCTGGAATACCGCCTTTAACTTTCCCCTGAGTTCCTTCATCACCTTGATGTGATTAGGGAAGGGGTCAGACACAATTGGCGGAATTTTTCCCGCCTTTTGTGCGGCTTGGTGCTGGGGGGACGCTGCAGGTCCCGATGAAGGAGCGGGTCGCTCTGGGCTCGAACCAGAGGACCTTTTCCTGCGGCTTTGTACCAGTACAAAGCCATCGTCGTCCGGCAGTGCTGGAGTTGGTTTGACAGGAGCTGGCGGTGTTATAGGGGCGACAGTCCCTTGATTAACAAGGCCCACGGCCTTTTTCACCTTCGGCCTACTCTTGGCCCTAGTAAGTGCCTTGGCTTTCGCCTTGGCGATGCTCACTCGGGGACCGGGTGAGGGGTTCGAGGTAGAGGGTTTCGGGGGTGTCAAAACCATGTCAGGGCTTACCTGCTCGCTGGTACTCGGTTTTACTGTCAAAGTCGGTGCAGGTGCCATTCGGCTCCCCACAGAGGGCCAGACGCCTTGCGGCGCGCCTATTGGGGTTCCAGCGAACCCCGGGTCCAGACCTGAGTCCAGACCCTTGGCTACAACCTTGTGGGGCTGCGGTCTCGTTGGTCTGTCAGTCGGTACCGAGTCTCCTCCGTCCGACATCTCTTCCTGGTTGGCCCGTGAAAGAGCTCGGCGAGCCTCCTTCACTAGACAGGCCAGTAGAGGGCCCAAGCCCGGTTCTGTGTTAGGACAGCTCCGGGAAAGCTGCCTCGGTGGATTCTCTTCTCTCTTCTTCAGTTTGGAGTGCCCTAAAATCTGCTTACCAGATTTCTTATAGGACACTCCTCGACGAACTAGCGGCGCCCGGCCTGGCTATTACACTATATGTAGTTGGCGCGGTGCGTAGTGGCTGCTCCCTGGCGAGAGGTCACGCAGTTGGCTCTCCTTTTCTTCCAGTAGTCCAGCAGAGTGGTCGAGAGGTGTACACTAGGCGAGTTCCAATCACGAAGTGTGTGACCGGAGTGCTAGTTTTCCGCTCCCCATATATATACAATGTTAGGTGGGAGGGGGTTGCGTTGCCCTGGCCAATGAGCGGGTGACAATTTGTGATTGGGCCTGCTGTTTCGGGCTGTTTGTCACTGGCCACAGTGTTTTCTTGAGGGTCAGTACTTGGTCCAGAATCACTATAGTTGCTGTTGTGAATGTGTTTCATGGCTATTGTCCAGGCAGGGCTTAGCTGAAGTCCGCGGTCCCTGTTGTAATTGTTTGGATGTAGTTTGATTTGAATGGCTTCCTTTATGACTCTGTCCCAGTATTTATCCGTATGCTCCAGAACTTTGATGTCTTCAAAGTTTATTTTGTGGGCAAACTCTATACAATGCTCGGCCACTGCTGACTTATCTGGTTGTAGGAGCCTGATATTGCGTTGATGTTCTTTACACCTTTCTTCTATTGTGCATCCTGTTTGGCCTACATACACTTTACCACATTCGCAAGGAATCCTGTAAACTCCTGGGACCTTGAGTCGAAGTGATTCTTTTACCGGCCTAAGGTATTCTTGGATCTTCTTTGGAGGCGTGAAGAAGGTCTTGATGTTATACCTAGCGAGTATGCGGGAGATCTTGTTTGAGACGGAACTGTAGAATGGTATGTAGGCTTTGTTCGGCCAGCTATCCATCCTTTGAGTGAAGCGTTGGGGGTTGTTTCGATTGTTTTCAACCTTCTTGCGTGCCTTTTTGATATCGTTATCACTGTATCCGTTTTTTAGCAATGTGTCTCGTAGGTATTTAAGTTCCTGCTTAATGTGGTCTTCATCCGCAATATCGAAAGCCCGGTGAAACAAGGTGGAGATAACTGTCTTCTTTTGAGTAGGATGGTGGTGACTGGAGGCGTCCAAGTAGCGGTTGGTGTGTGTTGGTTTCCTGTATACCGTGTGACCTAGGCTGCCGTCCAGCTTCTTGTAGACCAGAACATCTAGGAAGGGGAGTGAGCCATCGTTCTCAACTTCCATGGTAAACTTGATGTTCGCATGTAGGTTGTTGAGGTGGTCTAAGAAGGTGGAAAGTTTTCCTTTTCCATGTGGCCAGATAACAAAGGTATCATCCACGTATCTGAAGAATGCCTTTGGTTTGTCTGAGGTAGTATCCAGGGCAGTATGTTCCAAGCTCTCCGTGAAAAAGTTGGCAATAGCAGGTGACAACGGTGAACCCATGGTTACCCCAGACAGACGGATGGGAGAAAGACATGTGCCACTTAAATAAATGTAGATAAACATTGCTCCTATTTCTTATATGTACATCATTTTCCTCAATAGTAGGTACCATAAGAATATTTAAATGGTTTATGTTTTTGAACCATTATGCATGCTACTTTATTAATTCCTTTTTGCTTATTTTCAGGCATTGCCTCTCTTGTTATATTTTTTGCCAATGATTCAGTGCTTACAAACATATCACATGTCATTTTAACTACATTAAATGTGTCTTCTGTTTTACTCTACCTCTTTTTACTAATTCCATCCATTAATCTGGCATAAAAACAAGAAATTGAAAAAAGCATAAAATTGAAACCCTTATATCTTGTAACACAGGATGCTGTAAAGTTAGCCCAACTCACAGAAGATAGTTTCAACCTTCTCCAATAGATGGCAGCATATAACTAACTTTTTTAAATTTTGAATGTTAGCCCTTTTTTGCAAGCACCCAATCAATTATCAATTTAACAATGTATAGCTATGAAAAGAAAGTAGATCAGAAAGGCATCTATCATGTGTGGAAAGCTACGAAGATACCAGCAACGGATACACCTCACTATGTGACCAGATGGAACAAATGGTTTTGAAACCTATACTTAGGGGTAACAGAGGGAGGGAAGATAATATGTTAAGTCAAATTAAGCATGTGATCGTAAAAGTGAAACCAAGGAACGGGAATGGAGTGGAGCTTAAGGGCCTTGACAGCTAGGCCATTTGGACCAAGGCATGCAAGGTTACATGGGGAGAAAGAAAGAAACGGCAAAAAGTGTTAATAGTGTGACTTTTGGTTGTGGTTGGGTGTGAAGTACAGTAGACAGATGTAGTCGAGATAAACACTTTTATTCCCGTAAACAGTAACTTTGTACACTCGTTGCAACAACAAGAAAGTCTTTTCCGATTCTCCAACAGCACGGCTCCGAACTCGTAACACAAAGAACTAACTCTTCTCCGTCGGCACAACTCTCCACATCGTCTGTCCGTCTCCGTCGGCACGACTACTCAACCTCCCCATACGTCTGACTGTTCTCCGTCGGCACTACTCAACGCTTCACATACGTCTGTCCGTCTCTGTCGGCACGACTACTCAACCTTCACATACTGACTGACTCTTCTCACACTTTACCGCTATTTATATCTCCCAGGCACTATTCTGGAAGCTTCAGGAACGTTCACTTATTGCGCTGGAGTACAAAGTAGTAGATTCCAGTAGCCTCTATCCTTTTCTCTCTTTCGGCAAGCGCCCCAACAATGCGGCCATTCTCTGTCTCTTTCCTTCGGCTCCTTTGTGGTAGTGCCGACAATAATGCGATGGGTGACACTGCTGCTGTCGGCAATTAGATGCGGCGGGCGCGGTGACACTGCTCCCTCCTCAGAGCTGGTCGTCCCGACCAGCACTATCACTGCGGCATCTCCCTTGCGCCCTGGTGGACTAACCCATCGAACCTCTTCTCCAGGAGGCACGATCCTAGGTATCGCTGTTGGATAGTGTCCCTTGGTCCGGGTAGGACGATGTATGCCATCCTGCTTCGAAATTCTGCAACAGTACCGCCGGTCTTGACGGTCTCTCGTCCAGTTGCCCTTCTTCCTGGTGTGTTGGTGGGCCATCCTGCGCACTTGGAAACGGCTCGCTGGGTACCATGTCCGCCGACCTCTCTGGCGCACTTTCGCAGCCACCTTGTTTCCGATGGGTCCGGCAACAAACCCCACCACATCCGCGCGAGTCGCGTCCACCGCTGCACTCGTGTTCACTCGTGCTCGGCACGGCCTCTCCTGTATCCTGCCGTCCAAGATGATGTCCACCATTCTTCCGTTCACGGCACTATGCGTCAGGTGATTGGATGGCTCCGACGGTCCCCCCATGTCACACGCCAAGTCGGTTCTCGCGTGATGCTCGTTTGCTTGTGCGCTTCCCTGCTGATCGTCCTCCACGTCATATCCTGGTTGGTTACGTACCCGACACACTCCTACAGAGGATCCTCGACGACGTCCCTGAACTGCCCCTTTGTCTTCCCCGAGACGTACACTTTCGTTATCTGAAACGGGCGCAACTGTCGCCTCGGCCACTAGGTGCTTCCTCCCCGGGTCCGCGCTATTCCGTCTGCCCCTGGCATCCAGTACTTTAACGCTCTCGTCAACTCTTACTACCAGGGCGCCAAGACGTTCCCCGTCGTCCTCCACGACGTCCACATGCTGGCAGAGGTCTTCCACCTTTTCGCCGAGTTCTTCCACGTCTTCCGTCACGCCAATCAGTTCGCCGAGTTGTTCCACGTCTTCCGTCATGCCAATCAGTTCGCCGAGTTGTTCCACGCCTTCCGTCACGCCAATCAGTTCGCCGAGTTGTTCCACGTCTTCCGTCACGCCAATCAGTTCGCCGAGTTGTTCCACGTCTTCCCTCACGCCAATCAGTTCGCCGAGTTGTTCCAGGTCTTCCCTCATATCATCCGAAACGGGCGCGACTGTCGCCTCGGCCACTAGGTGCTCCCTCTCCGGCTCCGCGCTATTCCGTCTGCCCCTGGCATCCAGTACTTTGACGCTCTCGTCAACTCTTACTACCAGGTCGCCAAGACGTTCCCCGTCGTCCTCCACGACGTCCGCATGCTGGCAGAGGTCTTCCACCTTTTCGCCGAGTTCTTCCACGTCTTCCGTCACGCCAATCAGTTTGCCGAGTTGTTCCACGTCTTCCGTCACGCCAATCAGTTCGCCGAGTTGTTTCACGTCTTCCGTCACGCCAATCAGTTCGCCGAGTTGTTCCACGTCTTCCGTCACGCCAATCAGTTCGCCGAGTTGTTTCACGTCTTCCGTCACGCCAATCAGTTCGCCGAGTTGTTTCACGTCTTCCCTCACATCATCTGAAACGGGCGCAACTGTCGCCTCGGCCACTAGGTGCTCCCTCCCCGGCTCCGCGCTATTCCGTCTGCCCCTGGCATCCAGTACTTTGACGCTCTCGTCAACTCTTACTACCAGGGCGCCAAGACGTTCCCCGTCGTCCTCCACGACGTCCACGTGCTGGCAGAGGTCTACCACCTTTTCGCCGAGTTCTTCCACGTCTTCCGTCACGCCAGTCAGTTCACCGAGTTGTTCCATCTTCATCTCTTTCAGCTCGGCAGCGAGGTTGTCGTATGACGTTTCCACTTTGGCAGCGAGGTTGTCGTTTGACGTTTCCATTTTGGCAGCGAGGTTATCGTTTGCCGTCTTCATCTCTTTCAGCTCGGCAGCGAGGTTGTCGTATGACGTTTCCATTTTGGCAGCGAGGTTGTCGTTTGCCGTCTTCATTTCTTTCAGCTCGGCGAATAATTCTTTCATCATTGCCATCATCCTGGTTTCCGAATCTCCCTCCATCTTGGTTCTAACGTTGCAACTTCTAACGGCGAAGTAACGAAACTAGAAGTAATTCGACGAATCCCACTTCTGACACCAGTGTAACTTTTTGGTTGTGGTTGGGTGTGAAGTACAGTAGACAGATGTAGTCGAGATAAACACTTTTATTTCCGTAAACAGTAACTTTGTACACTCGTTGCAACAACAAGAAAGTCTTTTCCGATTCTCCAACAGCACGGCTCCGAACTCGTAACAAAGAACTAACTCTTCTCCGTCGGCACAACTCTCCACATCGTCTGTCCGTCTCCGTCGGCACGACTACTCAACCTCCCCATACGTCTGACTGTTCTCCGTCGGCACTACTCAACGCTTCACATACGTCTGTCCGTCTCTGTCGGCACGACTACTCAACCTTCACATACTGACTGACTCTTCTCACACTTTACCGCTATTTATATCTCCCAGGCACTATTCTGGAAGCTTCAGGAACGTTCACTTATTGCGCTGGAGTACAAAGTAGTAGATTCCAGTAGCCTCTATCCTTTTCTCTCTTTCGGCAAGCGCCCCAACAATGCGGCCATTGTCTGTCTCTTTCCTTCGGCTCCTTTGTGGTAGTGCCGACAATAATGCGATGGGTGACACTGCTGCTGTCGGCAATTAGATGCGGCGGGCGCGGTGACAATAGTGAGTGATTATAGAAAATATTAAGTAACGTAAAACATAGATAGGTAAAAATTTAAGGAAAGGGTGGCTAGGCAGATAAGGAATAAAGAGATTTAATAAAAATAAAAGAGAAATATTATAAATAAACAACAATAACACGAGTACTATCCAAACATGTCCAGTGACAAAATGTAATTGTATAAAATGGATTACAGAGAGCTGTCCAAGACAAAAGGGCTAAGGCTGAAGTTCAAGGATAGCTTAGTGTATAAGATTAGAACTAAATAAATTCAAATTCAGATTTAACACTGGCTGGAAATCAAAGACATTTTATCTTTCGTTTGGATTTAGATAGCTATCCAATAATCTTTAATAAATTTGCATATATATAGCACACAATAACATAAATGGCCACATTAATGCATATACACTGTGCACAGTTACATATAACACATAACCAACAGGAGGCCAGTAAACACAATAAAATTTGTCAAAATAATAAATAAACAGACAGTACGCATTACACTGGCCAGAAATGATGCAACACATGTGCCCCCACAAACAAGATGTCATGAAGCACAAGAATGAAAGATGCAAAAGCGTGCAGAAAATTGAGAGTGCTGTAATAGTTTGTAACACACACCGCTTAAACACACTTTCTCAACCAAATCAAACCTATGCAAAATACAAACTCAGGACCAAATCCTAAAGACTCAAACCAAAATAAAGTACCCAAATATAACCAATGATATAAACGTGAACAATAGCACAGGAAAAGCATAACAAAGATAGAGTAACAGCAACTAGAAACAGAAGTATGGGAAGGGTTTCGTTTGAGATGTATGAATCTTGTGCAGATGTTCTGAGTTGAGATCTGTACTTTTGCTAAAACACCCTTATACAAGTTGACTGTTTCAAGTTGTCTGCTATACCTCACTTGTAACTTAGCCACAAAACAATCGATCTACATAGAGCTTATAGGGTGAGCTTATTTTTAGGGTGACAATAAACAGAACCCTTCTTGTTCTCATATCTCTATGTGACAAGGAGCTAAATGCCTGTTGTCAATTCTGATGTATTGTTTCTGGGTCAAATTCCTGTGGCAGTAGGTCATCCAGATTCCATGACTAGCCAAAGGCAAATTAGGCACGAAAGCAAACATAAGACAGAAATTATTCAGATAATGAAAGGCCACATAGGATCTCTGGCCATGAGGTGTAAGTCATGATAGAAGTGGCTAACCCATCATGATCGCAGGATTGAACCCAGTAAAATGCATATTCTCTATTCAAGAGAATCTTTGGTAGAAGATGGGGAGGACCCAACTAAAGCAATTAGTGAGTTGACATGGTTCAATGCTGCTGAGTTTCTATTTAACAGGTGGCTGAACAGTTTAAGACAGGGTGTTATGATACATATGCCGTGTTTAGAGATTCTTAGGGAAGGTGAGAATGACTTGGAAGTGATAAGTGAAAAAAGAAAAATTAGATGATAGTTTTAGTCATTGGGTAGACAGCCAGCTGCACCTAATGAATATAGATTAGAAAGGTAAAGTCACAATTGGAATTATGAATCTAATGATAAGTATTGTGAATGTATATCATATTAGCCAAATAAATAAAGCCATGGGTGAATAAGGCAAAGTCTTACAGTATATACCATTATGATTAAAAATCAGCTGTTATAATGGAATAGAAAGAGCATTTAATAATTGAAACAAAGCTTGGGATAAAAACAGGAAAAATATTTGCGATTTTTAAAAATCTGATGTGTTAAATCTACAGCACTTCCTCTACCATTACTCATTATTATACCTTGGACTTTTAGTTCCTAAAAATCTTAAATTAGGTACCAAAGTAAGTTCTAAAACTACAAAAATAGGTAAACAAAAAATGGCATTATTTTATTTCCCATTACAAATTAGCCAAAACATCTGACAGTGTCTTTATTGTACATGTTCATAATTAGAGTCACAGTAAACAACTAACACCTTGTCTGATTTTACATTGAGAAATTGCATCGCTTGTCAGGTAACACCATATTATAAGCCGAAAATGAACGTTCCACATCAACTGATGTCATCGGAGCATATTTAAATGTTGGCATTAGACCCACGGGAAGGGCATGTTCATGTTCTGGCGCTTTATCAGACAAGATGTCAGCAACTGTTCAGAGAACTGTCAGTCCTGGGTTTGTTTGAACCACCAATTTGAGTTTTTCAGTAACTTTTTCACCAACATAACTAGGTACCAAGTTGATTTTTTCTGTCACCTCTTCTGTCAATCCCAGTTGCGTGTAGACTGGTTTGCCTGAAGACTCTAGAGCATTAATAGTGGGGACCAGAAATACGTAATATGATTTGATGAATGCAGTATCACAGGCAATTGTTGGGTCCTGCAGAGGTTCTTTAGCTGCATCCTCTGCTACATTCAAAACACTGTTCTTAATGTCTTCCAAATGCTTGCTGCAATATTCCATGGCCTGTAAATACATTCCCTAGCGGTAAGAATAGGTTTTGGTGGAAGTGGAACTTTGGGGAGTTCTCAAAATAATTAGATCCTCGTAGGTCCTTCAATAAGAACCTTTTTAATTATGGAAACCAACTTATTTACTCGTGGATATTCAAGACATTTGTCTCAGTTATGCGATTCATGGCATGAACAAGACCAGCAATATGGAAAAAGTGGGCTAAAATATTTAAAGGAATTTAACAGCAGTAACCATGTAGGGGGCTGCATCAGTGTAGATTAGTAGCACTTTATTTTCATTTACATCGTTGATGTAAAGTGTTTTGAGAGCATTGTTAACAAAGTGGGCAGCTTTTTCCTGGTTAATCTTTTTTTAATTTCTTGCTGCAGATCAAATGAAGTACAAATGGCGTATCAGGATCCAACTTTCTGACAGTTAGATTAGCTACACATCTACCTTATCTATCAATTATCTCATCGATAGAGATCCATATGTATGAATCACCTGTATCTTCTCTTACCTAGCTTAATGTTTCTTCATATAAGGTATGAAAGTATGTAAATACGAGTAGTTTTTTCTCAATGTGGATTCTGATGGAATGCTGCAGTGACAGTATTTCTCTAGGATGCTTTTGAAATGGCTACTTTCAGGTGTAGTGAATGGAATGTTTGCTGCAACAATGGCTCAACACAAGCCTGAATGATATTCATTTCAGTTTGATAGTTAAGTGAGCATAAACATTTGTTTAAAATTTGATTTGTTTTATAAATTTGATGCTTAGCTCCTCTTAACATACTGGGATAAATGTAACCTTTGTTCACAATGTACCTAAAAATAATAATAAAATAAAATTAATTTCATGAAGTGTTTATGAATGCAATCTACTTAGCAAAATCCAATATCCCTTAGAGCATTCATAGTTTGTTTTAACATAAAATTTACAAAATAAAAAATAAAAATAAAATTTTTTCTGAATTACTTAGTCACAAGCTACTCACTGCATGGAGTATACTGTATTTTCAATAATTCTTAATGCAATGCAAACTAGTGTTGCACAAATTTATAAAATTTACTCAGCTCTCAAAAGCACACATCGTAGTGAATAATTATTCTCTATCTGTTGAGAAATTAGGAAATTATTTTATCCATTGCCAAGTCAGAGATGATCTGGAACTCGGTACTTTCGGCATATTTTACTTTCTAATGAGCACAGTGTCTTTGCTCTGAAACCTCACACTGTAATGAAGATACAAAGTATGCATTGTTAATTACGGCTGATCACCCGTGAAGCCGTAATTAACAACGCACGCCGTGAAAGCTTTAAATCTTACAAACTATGCATTGTCAAGGGACAATTGGCATACAGGCTTCCACAGCGTTTCCATAATACCAAATGAAGAAATTGAAAAATGTAAAATTAGGTAAAAATAGGTGCTAACAAATGAAGTATTTTTAGGTTGTACAGGACAACTATTTTCGAACATATAATTCTATAAGTATAGTATATAAAAGTTGTAATTTCTGTAGGAAATTTCTCAAGGAACAAAAAAAAGTTTTTATCTAAAATCCAAGGTCTGCTCATTATGCATAATGCCTTATAGAGATCAAAGTTTCAATACAAGTATGGAAATGAGACTTTCTTAGCAATTGTGTTGAATGTATACATTTTTTTTACTGATGTTAAACTTGCATCATTGTGATTATTGGATTGTATGTTGAACTGGTGAACACTTTGTTGATTACATGACACTGCAAAAGTCTAAATGTTGCAGTGTATTGTTTTCTGGGAATAAAAAGTTCAGAAGGCTTGAGAATGAATTAAGTACCCTAAATGAAAATTTCTCTCATAAATTTATTTGTGCAGTGATTCAAAAAACATAGAACACATAGTATGACATCAGAATCATTTTGTAACTTGTGTATTGATATTCTTATGAAGTATTATCCAGTTATAATATTAAATACTTTAATACTAGATGTTTCCTGGGATAAGTGAACATATAACATGGAAAGCAGCTTCTGAAACATGAATATCAGTTTTATGTATTTTTCCAGTTTGGGCAATTGAAGTTAATATATGCATTTCACAAGGTGATACAGTTTACAAGCATCCATATTGCAACAGTATGTTTTTCTTCCTTCTTTTTAATCTCAAAGGTGCTGCTGGATAATAGAGTAATTCTATTGCATGAATAGCATATATTCTACTCACTAAAGGAGTAATACATTTTTTTTTATTCACATTATCTGCTCTTTCTCTATTTATCTTTGCCATTTCATTTGAATTTTCTTTAAGAAATTCCGAAACCTCTTAACTGACCTTTAACTTAGAAAACTTTTAATCTTATTACTTTAACTGTCTTCAGCTATTTATTTTTTGTCTACTCATTTCTTCGTTGATTAGTCCCTCTACAAGCAAACTTTGTATGTAGTACTTTTGGACAAAGTTCGTATATAGCTTTCCTCCTTTTAATTTCTGTAAACATTGCCTAAACCAAGTATTCCCTGTTATAGATATGTCACCTTTAACTCAGTGATTCTTTTTCTCTCATTTCATAAAATAGAGTTTGCCTATCCATATCTTCTATCATGTTCAATTGATTAATATTTGACAGATAGAATTGGAACTGAAGAATTCAATGCCACAGCCGGGATTTGAACCACAGAACTGCTTCATGTACAGCTGTTCTAACCACTGAGCTACTGTGAGAACTTGCCGGTATGATACTGAATTCTCCAACTAATTCAGATTTTTTCCAGTAGACCACAAAGGGAATCTCACATTAGAGATAAATACCCCAAAGTTGACTTACAATCGTAAGTACTTTACATCCTGGGATTAAGTAACCTTTAGATGGTAATTCTTATTTATTTATGCCAACAAACTAATGGGGATTTTTGTTGGCGCAAATAATAATTACCATCTAAAAGTTATGTAATCATGGGACATAAAGTACTTAGGATTGTAAGTTGTCCTTGGGGTATTTATTTCTGATGTGAGATTCCCTTTATGGTCTACTGGGAAAAATATAATCAGTTTGGAGAATTCAATGTCATACTGGCAAGTTGTCACAGTAGCTCAGTGGTTAGAGCAGCTCCATGTGAAGCGAAAGGTCTGTGGTTCAAATCCTGACATTGACCTTTTCAGTTCCAATTCTACCTGTTCAACATTGCCGACACACAACTTGTGTGTTTAAAAATCCAGCAGTAAGTTTGTTGGTGTAAATAAATAATGATTACATATTATTTAAAATACTTCAGTCAGTTTTTAATTTACTACTACTCCTTATGTAGGACTTGGCAGAGGAACAGGCAATTTTCAATTTCATATAACAGAATGCACAATTTTTCATGTTATTCATTTCTGTTAAGAGAAAATAAGGGAAAACATGTGATGTAAAGTCACACATTCCTCTGCTGGATCTTTTATTAGCAATAAACATTTTATTGCATTATGTATGGAATTATACAGGTAATTATGTGAATATAATAGCTGACTTAATAAGCTTCTGGTTTTAATAATTTAATCATAATTGGAAATGCCCTTGCAAAAGAACTAAAGGGAGAGTTATATTGTATATTTTTTACTTCCAACACTTACATTACATGTTGTTTTTAGGCAGTATCTGGGGAAGAGTCAGGTCATGAATCTGGTTCTGATTCAGAAAAGAATTCTGGTTCAGGATCTGATAATGATTCCAATTCTGCCTCTTCCAAGTCTGGCTCAGGTTCAGCATCTGGCTCAGGTTCAGGATCTGATAGGTAAGTAGCATTGAACACAATTCTCCAGCTTTATTGATGTGCTTGGTTAAATATTTAAATAATGGCCTCAATTGTGCTTAGTTTGTGTTTGGTTACAAGGTTTGCTAGCCTGTCCATACTGCCTTGCTTGCTTGCTCTCTTAATGCAGTAAAATTAATTTTGCTAATTAAATAATGCATTAAATAACTTTTACTTTCTACAGCTGAAGCTGCAATTTCCAGATGAAGTAAGCACATTTGTTGCTACACAAGTTAACTTGTGTTACATGGTATGAGGAAATGAATGGAAGGAAAGAATCAAATAAAAAGCACGCTAATAGCAATTACATCCTCCTTCCATCCCCTCAATTCTGTTGACTTCACTGAAGGACAAAGCTTGTTAGTTTTGGTAATGTTCCACATAGATGTACATATGCTTCCTCAGAGCACTTGACGGATATTTTCAAGTTTGTATGTAGCAATGTCAAATATAATCTCCAAAAATAGAGCTTATAATGCAGTAGATATATTCCAACTAGTATATGGAGAATGCAGGAGCTTGCATTAAGATTTGTTAAAATGAATTTTTAAATTCATCCCTGAATTAAATTAACAGCTTAGTATTGGGTAGTTACTACATACATAATATTAGAAACAAGAAATTCAAACCTGATAGATGGAGTTGGGTGTAATTATAACATAATCGGAGTAGATATCTGTTTTTATCTATTAGTCTGGAGTGTTGTTTCATTTCCTTTACAGAATGTTAATTACTTAATGTGAGCCCTGGGTTTTGGGTTTTGGGTGGGGCTATTTTCCTCGAAATCTTCGTGTCGCATCCTTGAATGACATTAAACTTAAATACTAACTTTGGTTTTTAACCAACTTTTCGTTTTTAAGTTATGCTGTCCACACACACACACACACACACACACACACACACACACACACACACACACACACACACACACACACACACACACACACACACACACACACACACACACACACACACACACACACACACACACACACACACACACACACACACACACACACACACACACACACACACACACACACACACACACACACACACACACACACACACACACACACACACACACACACACACACACACACACACACACACACACACACACACACACACACACACACACACACACACACACACACACACACACACACACACACACACACACACACACACACACACACACACACACACACACACACACACACACACACACACACACACACACACACACACACACACACACACACACACACACACACACACACACACACACACACACACACACACACACACACACACACACACACACACACACACACACACACACACACACACACACACACACACACACACACACACACACACACACACACACACACACACACACACACACACACACACACACACACACACACACACACACACACACACACACACACACACACACACACACACACACACACACACACACACACACACACACACACACACACACACACACACACACACACACACACACACACACACACACACACACACACACACACACACACACACACACACACACACACACACACACACACACACACACACACACACACACACACACACACACACACACACACACACACACACACACACACACACACACACACACACACACACACACACACACACACACACACACACACACACACACACACACACACACACACACACACACACACACACACACACACACACACACACACACACACACACACACACACACACACACACACACACACACACACACACACACACACACACACACACACACACACACACACACACACACACACACACACACACACACACACACACACACACACACACACACACACACACACACACACACACACACACACACACACACACACACACACACACACACACACACACACACACACACACACACACACACACACACACACACACACACACACACACACACACACACACACACACACACACACACACACACACACACACACACACACACACACACACACACACACACACACACACACACACACACACACACACACACACACACACACACACACACACACACACACACACACACACACACACACACACACACACACACACACACACACACACACACACACACACACACACACACACACACACACACACACACACACACACACACACACACACACACACACACACACACACACACACACACACACACACACACACACACACACACACACACACACACACACACACACACACACACACACACACACACACACACACACACACACACACACACACACACACACACACACACACACACACACACACACACACACACACACACACACACACACACACACACACACACACACACACACACACACACACACACACACACACACACACACACACACACACACACACACACACACACACACACACACACACACACACACACACACACACACACACACACACACACACAC
Source organism: Tenodera sinensis (assembly GCA_030765045.1). NCBI lineage: Eukaryota > Metazoa > Arthropoda > Insecta > Mantodea > Mantidae > Tenodera > Tenodera sinensis. The sequence continues at coordinate 83,001,892 of CM060963.1, forward strand.
ACACACACACACACACACACACACACACACACACACACACACACACACACACACACACACACACACACACACACACACACACACACACACACACACACACACACACACACACACACACACACACACACACACACACACACACACACACACACACACACACACACACACACACACACACACACACACACACACACACACACACACACACACACACACACACACACACACACACACACACACACACACACACACACACACACACACACACACACACACACACACACACACACACACACACACACACACACACACACACACACACACACACACACACACACACACACACACACACACACACACACACACACACACACACACACACACACACACACACACACACACACACACACACACACACACACACACACACACACACACACACACACACACACACACACACACACACACACACACACACACACACACACACACACACACACACACACACACACACACACACACACACACACACACACACACACACACACACACACACACACACACACACACACACACACACACACACACACACACACACACACACACACACACACACACACACACACACACACACACACACACACACACACACACACACACACACACACACACAGACCTTTTTCTAAAAATGCTTTTTTTGGATTCAGGGGTCCTCAAAACATATATTTCCGGTGAAGTCTCGACATTGAGTTTTTGGGTGGAATACAATACTTCCCCTACTTACCAGTAGAGAAAGTAAAAACTGAATACATGTCATGTAACAGACAAGCACCAAAATACATAGAAACCAAATATGGAAAAATTAATTAAGTTACACAATTCAATACCTTGGTGAAAGAATTCAATAAAATGGAATTGAAACTAAAGCAAACCAAACTGGATGCCTAAAAATGGAAACAGCATATCAGATTACTCAAAACATCAGCAATAAAAACTGCACAACTAAATATACAAAATTAAAACATTATAACATAGTAATTAAACCTGAGTGCCTCTAAGCAGCAGAAACATTAATCTTGAATATAAAAGCAGGTATTGAAAATATAGTGAAAAAAGAAATGCAACATTATAAGAAATGTTTCAGGTTTACAATCGTAGGTGAAGAGTGTAGAGATAAAAAAAATGTATACTTATATTTATAGTGATATTAAAAAATGTAGGTTAAAGTTTTATGGGCATATTAAATGAATGAACTCAAATAGCCTCACAAAACAAATGGAAGTTTTCAAAAATAGGAGTAAAGCAAAAGTAGATATCATAAAGTAGATAGGGTGTGTAAAAATGACTTAAAATTGGCAGGAATTATTCAAGAAGACACAAACAGAGTTAACTTTAGAATCAAGGTGCATAAATGGCAAGTTGACCAAGAGGACCAACTGAAGAAAAAAACTGGACCAGCATGGACAGATGAGAGAAAGAAAGTCCACAGTGTAAGAGTGAAAGAATTATGGACTCAAAGGAGAACTAAGAAACATCTCTAAGTACTTTGCATAGTCATGCATGCATGGGCTCATCTGTTGGGAGGTGGGGGATAACATCTTTGACAAGCATGTGATGTTACCTACCAAATACATGTTATTATGACATAGGTTGTTTTCATACTCTTCGTTATGATCAGCTTCTGAATCTAAAGGTCTCATTTTCAGTTTATCTTCAGAATTGGAGTAATCGGATTCATACACGTGTAAGGCATCATCATCATTATCACAAATCTTTGCGATTTTGTAGATTATACTCGTGTTTGTCAGAAGTAATAACATATTATTGTAATGACAAACCAATATTGCACAACTATCGAGGAAAAACATATGTCAGTACGTAATGAGAGTAGGTGCACAGAGTTTGGTTTGCCTCTATGACACATAACCACTGATTAATCATTCTTGGAGCTAAAAGAAACAGATAAGGTTGCTGCTCCACCAAACAGTTAAGTAAGGTTTAATTTATATGTCCTATGATAAATCTGGCCCAAGAAAGCCACTTAACATCGATATCGCTAATGTAAAAAAAACAGCAGTAACACTAAAAAATGGATCTATTTAGTTTTCTTTCTCAGAAAGATTCGGTCAGGAACCAATCAGAGCATTCTTTGCAGTCACATGCTTACAGCTGCTACAAGCATTTTTGTACTTTAAGTGGCTTTCTTATTTCAGCAGTACTATAGTCAGGCAGTTGCATAGGTGCATTCATTTGAAAACTAGAATATTTAAATAAACATAGGGGTCTCCCAGGCTCTTAGTGACGAACAGGTTTGCCTTCATGAATTCTGTCTAAGGCATGCAGCTTCATTTCCATGAGCAGGACTACTTGTTTGCATTAGTACCACTCATTAGAAACAATACAGTGGGGTGTCAGGTAGTCCACAGTAAAATTAAAATAAATACTCATAGTATAAAACACTTAAGTAGTAAGCAGAAATGCCATAGTAAATTAAACTAAATTTATTATTACATATATGTCTGCCTTACAAAAACTCACTTCAAACTGCTGAACACTACTACGGTGTTGGACATGTTATATGTTGTGTGTATAGTTTGTAAACAAAACTGAAGTTTCAAGTGTAAGATGCGTAAACATAGTGTGACATTTGTGAGTTGCTGTGCATGGCCCGTTAATTTTTGGTGAAATCCGTTAATTGTGCAGGCAGCTGATTGATCCGAGGCTGGTTAAGAGGGCATGCCAGTAGATTTTTAAGCATATGCATTCACTGCTGGATGCTGGATTTTTCAGCATGCTGCCATGCAAATTATGTGACAACAAGTGAAAGGCAATTTGCTTCATACCATCTTGAACAGTTCTGAGTAATTAGTTGTGAACCTTCTTTATTGCAGTATACCATAACTGTAAACAAATGCTCTGTACCCCTGCTGCATTGTAATGCTTCAGGAGTTATTTCATGTTGTAATTATATACAACTTTTTGACATTGCCAACATCATTGTTATACATATGTAGCATGATTTATGGGAGTCCTTCAGTTATATTTACTGCTTATTATTTTTATTTTGCTTGACTTTGCTGTAGAATGTATAAACCCAGAAAATTCAGTGTGGCTGCAGATAGCACAGCACGTGTAACACTGAAATGCATGGAATGGTGTGAGAACATATTCAGATAAGTGTGATCTGTCTGTGGGCAATGAACCCCCACAGTGATTCTCTTTCCAGCACCTCTGCTTCCGGCTCTGGTAGTGGCAGTGGATCCGAGTCCGAAAAATCATCACCAGAAAAAAGTGACACCAGCCCCCCTAAGCAGAAGACGAAACAAAGCACTGATGATCTAAAGCAGGTAAAGAAGAATGATGGTTCGACAACTAAACAAGCAACAGAGGTAGGAAAGCAACCATATCATATCAAGACGCGTTCTTTGCTTCCATCATTCTCAACAGCCATGGGAAACTAACATTTGAAGGATGTCCTGTGCAATATTTTAATTATTTCACTATCCACAATATTTATGAAGGCTGTTTGTTAAGTATCTTTTATTTCTGCAGAATTCAGATTTTCCTTTTATTTTTAAAGGCTTCGGAATGTTTGCAAATGGCATAGATTATCCTCAAATTGGGTGTTCAATTGGGAATACCTGTAACAGTATTTTATTTTGAAAATTTGCTTCAACGTTTGCACAGAACAGGATTAAATGTTATATGATTCTGATAGTTTCTATAGTTCAATATTTTATTTTGAAAATTTGCTTCAACTTTTGCACAGAACAGGATTAAATGTCGTATGATTCTCATAGTTTCTGAGAATGGTTGTACCTTGTGCTACTACTCTGTTTGCTTACTAACTTAACAAGCTAACAACTGTCCTTTTATAACATAAAATTGATGAACTCTGTCAAATAGTTTTTAAAGATCAAAAGGGAATCACTCAACAGAATGTGTCATATTCTGTAGTGGTAAGAACTGATAAAACTTTTAACTGCTCATTTTTTCAATCATCAAGCCATGTGCTTTACAAATTAAAAAGTTCTAAACCAATATTTTTTCTGCTTAAATCTTAGTAACAAATAAGAGCCTTTGTCGTCTCTTTCTGGCTTCCTGGCCTTTTGGTTTCTTGAGGTTTTCTTATATCCTAATTTCTTAGCTTTCCTCCTCTCTTTGTCCTTTCCCTCCCTATTGTTTTTACAAGCTTTTATTTAACTTGCAATGTTCAGTTCAAATCTTGCAACTGAATTTTAAAGCAGTTATCCTCAATCAATTGAGTTGAAATTTTGCATACGTGCTTAGTTTGGATGACAATGCATGGTTAGCTATGTGACATTCAAAATCCAATATGGGGGACTGTGCAAAATGGTGGTCTAGTTATGTTTTATACACTTTCATGATATTGGTATTAAATGAAAGGGTTTGCTGAGAAGAATATGAATAACATATATTGTACTCGGAAAAATTATAATGCAGATTTAAATAATATTATACTATGAGCTATAAACAAGACAGGGCTACCTAAGGAGTTAGAAATATTCATTGGAGCCACTTCTACAATGTGGCCATGCAACAACCATGCAACCATGATGCATTAAATGAAATTAACAGACTCGGACACTTGTCCAGCGATAGCTAAAAAACAAATAGTAAAAAAAAAAATTATTTAAACAAACTTTTATGTAAATGCTTTAAAAAGAAGAAAATAAACTTTAAATTAAGTCAGATCCAATTACCTGTGTAGATAAACTAAACCCTGGCGCAACAGCCCATGAAGAGCCAAGGCTTGCCGCCCACTTTTGCACACTACAGGCGTCATTGGGGGGTGTAGTACTAGAAGGTGGGACGTGGTTAGCGCTCCGAGCCCACCTGGGTGTAGATAAATATGAATACAATTGTTGTTGTTTTCTAGTGCCTTGCATCTGGCAATGAAGCCATTAGCATTCGTGCTTTCCAATACTTTTGAACTGTAGTTTCTTCTGATCTTAATGCTTCACAGGTCTTCAAGTGGTCTTCGTTCATTTCTGCTGGATTGTTACACAGGACACATATTGGTGAGGCTGAGATACCCATTCTGTAGAGATGACTGGCTAAGCAGTCGTGATTTGTCAATAGTGACTTTCATGTAACTGTTTTCTTAACGGGCACCAGTTTTACAATGTGGCAGTTACATCACCCGATTTAAACCCCCATTTTGCAAGGAGGACCACACCTATCGTTGGTCAACGGGTCCATCGGACCTAGCCGGGATGACTAAATAGGTGGTATTTAGATCCACCGACCTTCCCCTCATGTGCCTCTGAGGGACGCTGTTGTGCTGTGATAGGCCAGCACATATGTAAATGACATTTCCTCCATTTTAGATGAAACAGTTATACCGCTGTGAATACAATTGTAACTTGATCTTGATGCAAGTATTTCTGAGAAAATAAAATTTTTTAATAGAATAGGTAAATCTCGCAGCAAGCTTTTATATCGTATAAATCGTGTTATGTAATAAATTGATGGATAAAATACTCACTTTGTCTTTGGCATATTCCTCCAGTGTACTATATTCCCACCCAGCCATTTCACTTCTCTTCAACTCATGTTTTCCTAGGTCATCCTCTCCTGACACCTTGAGGGTTCCAGTCAAATACAATTTTCTTGATAGCTCTAATTGCATGTGACCGACCTAGTTCCACTTTCTTTATTTTATTTGGTAAACATATTTAAGTTGGTTAATTCTTCTCCCTAGTTCTTTGTTTGATATTATTTCTAGCCATCTTATATTTATAATACTCCGGAGTTAAAACTGTCCCCCAATCGGATCTCCGGGTGGGGACATCTTTAGGCAAATTTCATCACAATTCCAATACTTTAAGAATTCTACAATGGAATGCAGGAGTCATGTCCCAGCCTAGAAAACAAGAGCTAATGAAAATATTAAAAGACCAAGATATAGATGTCTTCACAGTACAAGAAGCCAATATATCAGAAGAACAGGAAATGTACTTTGAAATAGATCAGTACACTACACATATACTTCCAAAAGCTCGTCAAATAGCAAGTGGTATTCTTACAGGAATTAAAAGAAATATGAAAGCTACTATTCAAATCCAAAAAACAATGGAAGAACAAGATAAATCAGAAATAGTTAAAATTGAAGTATGGAAAAGTAACTACCACTCTAAAATTGAAGTATGGAAAAGTAACTACCACTATAGAATTTACAGTATCTATAATTCTCCAGACAATATACTAGATCTAAATTCTATTCCCATAGAACCCAAAAGTATTTTAATAGGTGATTTTAATGCACACTCCCCTAGGTGGGGCTACAGAGATATAAATTCAGCAGGAAGAGTCATAGAAGACCTATTAAACTCATCAACAATGGAATTAATATTTAATCCTAATGATCCATCCACTTACCTTCATTATAATGGTTCGGGTACAAATCTTGATCTTCTGATGGTGTCATCTGACATAATTGACAATACAAAAGGAGAAATAATAGAAGACCCAGGTTCGGGCCACAGAATCACCATAAACTCCATAAGAGGTCTAATAAATAAAAGTAACAAACCAAAAATTAAAACTTCTTGGAATTTTAAAAAAGCAGATTGGTCCAGTTTCCAAAATGAGATAGAAGGGAAGTGTAATATACTGTTAGAATCAGAGTTCAAGTCTACAGATGAAATGAATAAAAAAATTTGTGAAATATTATTGACAACAGCCAAAACACATATCCCCAAAGGAAAGTTAAAGAAATATAGCTACTTTTGGTCTCCATCTTTATCTAAGTTAAAACACGAAAGAAATATAGCAAGAGTCAAAGCCGAAAGAACCAAGTGTCCAGAAGATGTACAGAACTGGAGAAGAAAAGCAGCCATTTTTAAGAAAGAATTAATTACAGCAAAGAGGGCCAGTTTCACAAATTTTGTAGAACATATGGACTATAGGAAAGATGGAAATAAAATATACAAATTCCTTAATAAAACAAAATTATCAAAAAATACAACTGAACCATTAAAACATAATAACAAAAGCTTAACTACAGATAGGGAAATAGCAGAATCCCTTAACAAGTTTTATGCTCAGTCACAAAGAATACCCCAAGCATATAAAAAACAAGATAAAACTATCCAAAAAACTATCAGATAAACTAATAAGCCAAAAGATACACGAAATGATATTTTTATTCAGAATTTTAACGAAATAGAACTAGATTTAGCAATAGAACACTTACAGAACAAAAAATCTCCAGGACCTGACAAGATCCACCCAGAGTTTATTAAACACCTTGGCAGGAAAGGAAAAGAAATCCTACTTAAACTGTGTAACACGTGTTGGAGAATGACTGTGCCTTCCGACTGGAAAAAAGCCATTATCATCCCGATTTTAAAGAAAAACAAACCCTCAAACAATATTAATAGTTTCAGGTCAATATCTTTGACCAGTGTTATTGCAAAAGTGATGGAAAGAATGGTGGCATCTAGACTTAACTGGTTCCTAGAATATTACAACTTAATTAATAGTTCACAGACTGGCTTCAGACAGAATCATAGTACAGGTGAAAATGTACTCCTACTAAGCCAAGACATCAAGGAAGCTTTCATTAGAAAGGAGGATACCTTGGCAGTATTCATTGATTTTAAATCAGCATATGACTCAGTCTGGAGAAACAAATTAATTGAGAAGTTGCAATCAATAGGTGCGAAAAGTAATATGCTTAAATGGATAACTCAGTTTATTTCACAAAGATTTTGTGCCACAAAATATAATACATACATTTCCAAATATAAACAAACACACCGAGGACTTCCACAAGGTGCTGTTCTGAGTACAACACTCTTTAACATATATATAAATGACCTTCCATCAATAATAAAAACTTCAGAAACCAAAATTGCTTTATTTGCTGACGATGTAGTCATTTGGACTCCAGGCTCTCCAAAAAAAAACCTGAATTAAGTAAAGACAGAATAGAAACAGCCCTAAACAAAGTACATGAATGGAGCTCCAAAACCCTCATGACTATCAATGTGGAAAAAACAAATTATGAATTATTTACACTAAAATACAAACCAGTTATTATTAACATAAATTATAATGGTAACCACTCAAAGCAGTTGATGATGCCAAATACTTAGGCATCACTTTCGACAGAAAGCTAAGTTGGAAAAAACATAATAACAAACATCTCAGAAAAGGTTGAAAAGAAACTGCAAATCCTGAAAAGGTTAGCTGGTGCTAAATGGGGCTGCTCAAGGAGAGTCCTTAACACAACATACAAAATGTATGTTAAACCAAACCTCTTGTACTGTTCTGAAGCTTTAATAACTGCAGCAAATGCTAACATCAATAAACTTGAACAAATACAAAATCAGGCTCTTCGCCTAATCACTGGAGCAGTTAAATCCACACCTATTGGTGCCATGCTTGCCTTAACACGGACCCCATAAATAACAACAATAACAACAAAAATAGAAGAACAAGCATTGCTCCAACACGAGAAAATGTTATGACTGCCAAACTCTAAATGGACAGTAGAGAACCTCCCCCCTTCAATCCTTTAAACTCATAGTAGTTTCCTAGAAAAGGTAACACAGATTAAATCCAAATTGAACATTCCTAACACCAGAGAAAATCTACTTATAAGAGAAAATCCATTGGAATTATTGCAACCTACCTTCAGTTTGGAATTAATAGAGGAAATAAGTAAATCAGACACACCATAAGAAATACAAAAACTTCTAGCTCTGGAAACAATCAATACTAGATATCCCACAGGAGAATGGCTGCAAATATATACTGATGGATCCTCCAGGAAAACCTCCCTGGAGCTGGAGTTACGTGTTCACATTTTTCCTTTTATCATTCTGTTGGCAGAAACACAACAAATTATGATGGAGAAATAGAGGCTATATACATTGCTCTCCAACAATTATTAAATCTTCCCTTAAATCAATTTAATAAGGCAGTAATTCTTTCAGATTCTAAAGCTGCAATTCAGGGAATATGTTCGAATACTACAAAGAAGTCAATAAAAATTAGAGAATACTACAAAATGTTAACACAACTCCAAAAAGTTAATAAGACTGTTCATCTCCAATGGATTCCAGCACACTGTGGAGTCATGGGGAATGAAGCTGCAGACTCACTTGCAAAGAAAGGCGCAACAATAAAACAAAAGTCTAAATTCAATTTCTCATATTCCTCAATAAAACGCTTGATCATTAAAAAATTTTCTCGTTCATACCTACAAGAAATAGAAACCAATGCCAAAGATAAATAATGGATTACACTACTTTCCAACCCAGATATAATCCCCCAGAGACCAAGGAAAACAGTGGTTGCAGCCTTCTGACTACTGACAAATCACGACTTGCTTAGCAAGTCATCTCTACAGAATAGGTATCTCAGCTTCACCAATATGGGTCCTGTGTAACGATCCAGCAGAAATGAACGAAGACCACTTGAAGACCTGTGAAGCATTAAGATCAGAAGAAACTACAGTTCAAAAGTATTGGAAAGCACGAATGCTAATGGCTTCATTGCCAGATGCAAGGCACTGGAAAACAACAACAACATATTTATAATACACCTCACATACCTGTTAACAAAATTCTACATCTTTTTGTTCATTGCATCCATAATTTTCCATGTTTAACAATCGTAGGGTTTGTCTTCAATGAGAGATTATTCTGCCATATGGCTTATAATTGTACAAGTGTTCCATTTGCAAGTAAAATCCACATCTTCTGCTCCACCTGTTTTCGTAACCACACTTTTCAGATATAGGAAAGTATTAACTTCTCCGCTCATTTTACTGGCTGCATATTATGGGTGCATTCTTGTGTTCAGTGCATTCTCATGTGCACCCATCGGAAATTCATCACATCGTTCTTTAACTCATTGCTGGGATCCATCAACTTCATTGCTGAATACAGTGCTTAACCATTGGTTCCATTGTCCCTGAGAGACTGGTGGACAGCTCCATAACATAACTAAATTGTAAACATCTAGTCAGCTGATTGAAAATGGAAGCTGCAGCTTGCTTGACTTGAGTGGCTAAATTAGCACACAGAATCGCATGGAAACGGGAGATAAACAACCTGCAATGTCACCATAATAAATAAAGATTTCATTTGTAGCATGTTGGCCATATTGTATGAATCATTGAACCGTTCTTCAGCCCAACAGAAAACACATCCATCACAATTTCATTGTTGGAATCCATTGCTTATTATTCCGTTGAATTAAAAACTCGCCCTATGAGGTAGCTAGCACCTTCTGTAGCTGTAGTGAAGGGAACATGGAATTTATGAATAGGTCTTTCTGTATTCTAATGGTTAAATGATATGAATCCTGGATAGGGGTTAGTCTCTATGACTCCTTGCTCTATCCTTTATTTAGTTAACATACCCTGTTCAGTGATCCATTTGATATCCCCCTTGCTTAGACAAATCTCTAAAAGTGACCATGGAATGAAGGTATGATTGACATGAGTTTCAGCTTGCTGTTTCAGCTCCATCCCACCTTCCATATGCTCTCTCTTCATCTCTTGATGATATGTAGGATATACAATTTTTCATTATACTTTTTGTGTAGTGTAATCAAGTTCTTTATGGGTGGAACAGTGTACTCTAAGCGGATAAAGAGGAAACAGCTGTTGACTATTTCAAAAACCACCCAACCAGTATTTTCCTTGCTTGAGAAGATCATTCAATTTTCTTGTAGTGCAAATTTGAAATTGTGAATTATAAGAGTAGGAATTCCATGTGATTAGACCATTTTCCAGGCTTGTGGGGTGTTATCAAAGTGAAGACGGATGTTTAGCTGTATAGATTATCTGGAGAAGTTTATCCAGTTAGATACACAAACTTGGAAACTATACATCACCAAGTTGTTAATGATTGCTAAAACATTTGCAACTTGAGGATTACTCATGTGCACCCCTTTTAAGTACAGTTTTGTTGAAACTTTAAACTTTTATGGCACGAAGTAGCTGTGGGACTATGGAAGGTCAAAATGCTTTAAAATTTCACTTTAATTACAATTTCTTGGAATATTAGTGTCATTTTGGGAGTGCTGGAAGTAAGGTCATATTAACCTATATCGTCATATGAACTTGTGTTATGTGGCTTCATTCTCTCTCACTCTCTCTCTCCCTCCTACATAATACATTCTGTCTGGCCATTAGTACTAATAATTATAATAATATTGCTGTTATTATCTTTATAAACTATTTGACTTAAGTGTAAGGTGGTATTAATTCACTAACATTCTTATGTCTAACACACTGAAACAAATGCAGTTTGATTGACTAGCTACACGGGCCCACAAAACATGATTGTGAAGATTAGTATTTCAACTAATTCATATCGATTTTTAAATGCAAACTACAGTTTAACTGCTATATGGTTACTAACAAGTGAATTTTTTGCACAAATAGATGTGAAAATATGTGCACTCTGCTTTCTGTCTATACAAAATTAAGAAATTTATTCTAAAGTAAGAACAAATTAGAAACTAAAAACTTCACTTATCTTATTGTTTTGGTGCTAACCCTGGGGTTTCAAGCTGTGTCCAGGGTTAGCACCAAAACAATAAGATAAGTGAAGTTTTTAGTTTCTAATTTGTTCTTACTTTAGAATCTTGTTGCTTCAATCTTTCCTTATTTAAGAAATTTATATTTATCATCAAAGAAACATTCTGAACATTTAGCTTCTTCATTTGCGTGGCAACTGTGATTTATCAGTCTTTTCTAATAATGATACTTGCATTTCAATAGTACAGCAGACAATTAAAGCTTCTTTTAGGGAAACTAAAAACTATTAAATACACGAGTACTGTGATGTGATAACACAAATAAGGCAAGTGTTTTACTAAGCCCATTTTCTACATAATGGTTACAAGACAAGGTGAAATTGAAATACATGGAAACACGTGCTCCTGATCTGCACATTACAAGAAAGTGATTTGTTATCCATGTAGAAATTAAATGGGACAGCTTTGTGGCTGTGTGGTTAAAAATGCTTTATTCTGCTTTCTATGTATTTTGTTTGGTGATGATAACCACTGGTCGGAAAAAGGTGTGGTGGATTTAGTTCATGCATGTGAAAACATTAAAATATGATGCGGTACCAAAATGGTTGCGTTAGGAAAAAATGATGGTTACAGAAATTTATTATCACTATTTAAAAGCTCTAAGAAACAGTAGATTTACACTTATTCCATTGCAGGCTTGTGTAAGGATAAGGCATGTAAAAGAAATACATTTACCACTAACAAATTATGATAAGGCATTTGTAACACTAAAAACCTCACTAAAAGTAATTTTACCTGGACATCCTGATGCTTGTTCACCTCATTGTCGGTATTTCTCATTGATGCAGCCTTTTTCCCAGTGGTTTTGGAAGGGGTGAGTTTTGTTGTGATTAGTGTTTGTGTTATGTATTTCCAGGAGTTACTGTGTGGTGGCAAATCAAAATACACTATGTATGTTGTTTTGGTCTTTTAAGATGTGCACTTTTTCCCAAAAACTGACAGACAAATCTGCCTTTGTTCACTTTTCTGGCCAACCAACTACGTAATACGGCAAAATACATTGATTGTGAAACCCACAAGATATGCATCAGCATTAAATGTTTGGTAGAAAATTTTCTTTTAGTTATGTTTTCCATATTACAAATTCTAACTTAGAAACAATATCTTATTCAAAGAGTACAGTTTCCAACCTTTGTACACACATTACATTATGAGAAATTTATGAATTCCTATTAATACATTCATTACAGAAAGACACTATACATTCTAAATTCTAAACACTGAAACTAAGCCTGTGCACGCACGCATGTGCACAAACACACACAAACTCACACATGCCATTGGAGGTAATTTTTTACCCTGGTTTTGGTATTCTAAACACCAGTCATGGCTAAATCTTATAACTCTTTAAACTAACCATTCAATTTTTCTAAGCTTTCTACTATGTACTATTACTATTATCAAGCAACTAGAATCTCACCCTCTCTGTGTCTCTCTCCCTACCATTTTTCTCTGTGTCATTTTTTTTAAAATTTGATTCGTGAAGGATCAAAATCATAGTCTGGAGCATTTTCTTTGAAGTATTGTATTGCAAAAATTGAGAGATTGATAAATAATGTTACTGAGATTATAAAAAGGCATTTAGAATGTCATGTAGAGGACTTAAGATTTATAAGTGGTTAAAAACAAACCTTTTTTCTTATAGAATCCTTTTTTTGTTATACCTCTTATGTGAGGTTTTATAACATATAAAATCAGAGATGAAGTTGGTGGTTTCATATGAAACACAGTCATGACGGGCCTTATGTGTACAGTAGAAGCCTGCTAATCCCAATTAATTGGGGGTGTGGTCTTTTTGGATTTGGAAATGTTCAGATTATCCAAAAAGTTGTTGTTGTTAGCTAATGCTGGATTTCTGACAATGAAGTCATTAATCCTCTTGCTCTCCAATAATTTTCACTGATGGATGGGGCACTAGAAGTGGCCAGACATATTTGAAGGCGGTCTCAGTCCATTTCCTCTATTATCCAAAAAGTAAAAACAAATATATATATAAATTTAGCTATAGGATTAGCAGCTATGAGGTAGCATAGGGATGTGTGGAACTGACATTGCAATTACCACGCACAACATAATGACAATGTATTCTTCTGATCTGCAGAGATAGCTGATCGCATGTGATAGTGGCGGTATGTAGGTAGTTCAGCTTGTTTCTCTATTATTAGTGGTTATTCTACAATAATTCGGGACCCTAGAGACAATGGTTTCATCACTGATATCTCGAACATTATTGTCAACGGATACCCGTTCAAGAAGGCAATTTTCCCCTGCATCCTGGGATTTCTTGAATAAGTTGAACGATGCCATCAATGTTTGATGCGGCAAGGGATGGTGTTTCTTGGCCACAGTTTCTTCCACGATTTTTGTAGTAACTGTTTATTTAAACTGTCCCAAGCCTCGGCTAGTCAATAGATGATGTCTTATGGTTATTTTCTTCATTTTTTGTAAGATTGTGGTAGAACACTGCTCTTTTTCAATCCTGAGTTTGTCTGTTCTGTGATGTATATGCTTTCTCTACATTACAAACAACCTTTTTATTGTTTTTTAAATTATGGATTTTGTATTTGGATTATCTGAAATTTTGGATTTGGAGGGTTTGGAATAGCAGGGTCCTACTGTACATAAGAAATACATAATATGGCTCATGGGCTGGACCTTAGACTTACATTGGTTAATGCTTATCAGACCCTGGATGGATAAAAAGATAAATTAGTGCATAGCAAATTTTTTATCCACAAACAACAATTACTTTTGGAATTATTTTACAAATATATAAGTATATACCATTCCTAATAATAACTGTTTGTGCAGTTTTGGACAAGTGAATCTTGAGCTGGTTGAGAAAATGCAATTTATTTATTTAATGGCTTGAATTGGTTGTAGCTTAGATATGGCCAGGCCTAAGAATCTATCCCATGCAGATCTCTGAAATATATGTATTAATGTACTCAACCTGCTTGAATTTGTAACAACTAATGCAGTTAAAACAAAACAAAAAAAGAATTATACATCTCCATATCTTTTCTGCTGTATTTCTGAAGGGATACAGGTATCTAATTTATAAGATTAGCAGTATATTGTATACCATTGATTATAAGACTCATTAATGATTTAATGTGCAAAAATTCTATAGTGTTGGGAGGACAACCCTGATGTCTATGGAATCCGAAGATCAGGGCGCTCACGGAAAGAACCTGAAAGACTTAATGCTGCGGAAAGTGATTCCAGTGAAAGGGAAAAGCGCAAAGTACCTGCTAAGAGAACTAGTAAGAGGTAATGCAGTTTTGATTTAGAATTTCTAAATACAGTATATCGGTTTTAATCAACACACAAACAGCTCATTTTCTTTTGCATGTCAAAGGCATTTTGTATAACTTTTGTCTTTATTTCTTTAACAGGATACCTATATTCTGGATGTAACATTAAAATGGTTTGTTGAGAAACTTGGTACTTTGTATTAAACCTACCATGCAGTTTGGAAGAAAAACAAACACACTGATTTCTACAGAGAGTAGATCAAAAGGATAGAAAATATTAACAAAGAAAGTTTAGAAAAAAAAAAAAGAATTACAAAGAGTAGGGCATAGAAAGCTGGTAACATTTGATCTGCAATATATTGATTATGCACTTATTAGATGTTTGTTTAAGGATATGCTTTTTCGAGAGGTAGAATCAGGACTGAAAAATTCAGTGCCACAGCCAGGATTTGAATCAGAGATCTTCCGCTTCACATACGGCTGCTCTAACCATTGAACTGTCATGGCAACTTGCCATTATGACATTAAATTCCCTAACCAATTCTTATTTTTTCCCAGTAGACCTCTAGGGAATCTCACATCTGAGATAGTACCCAAGAGTGACTTACAGTTGTTAGTAGTTAGTAAGTTGCCCTTGGGATACTGTCAGATGTGATATTCCCTAGAGGACTACCAGGAAAAAATATGAATTGATTAGGGAATTTAATGTTATACTAGCAAGTTGCCATGGTAGCTATGTGGTTAAGAGTTGCTGCCCATGAAGCGGAAGGTCTGTGGTATTTAATTTTTCAGTCCTCATTCTACCTCTCAAACAATGCCCATGTTCAGCCAATGTGTTCAAAGCCATCAGAAGTTGATTAGACTTAAAGTAAAATTGCAATTTATGCACTTTCTACAAACAAAGGAAGAATGGGCTGCTAAACTTTGCACTTTTAATTGAAAATACATTTTGAAAAATGACTCTCTATTATTATTTTTGCGTGCACTTCATGGCCATTAAAACAATAAATGGCAGTTTCTTGCAGGAATATAATACCATGCACATGCAATTATCAATCATCTATTTCTGCAATGAAAAAAGTATGTGTCATTCATTTTTAGAATTGCAGCAAACGTTGAGAGAGGGAGACATGCCTTGGAATATAGATCTCAGCACTTAGAAAACATGCTGGACATTTTGCTATTGTAGGGTAAATAAAAGAGGCGTATTAAATGAGTATATTTGAGAGCTAGAATCAGGACTGAAATATTCAATGCCATAGTCAAGATTTGACCACAGTTCTTCTGCTTCAGGTGCAGCTGCTCTAACCACTGAGCTACCATGGTAGCTTGCTGGTATGACATTAAATTCCCCAACTGATTCGTATTTTCCCTGTAAATCACTAGGGAATCTTACATTAGAGATAGGTACCCCAAGGGTTACTGACAATCGTAAGTACTTTAATAGCTTCATTATTTCCTTATTTAACCTTTAGATGATAATTGTTATTTGTTTAATGCCAACCAACTTTCTGATTAATAACAATTACCATTTAAAGGTTATTTAATTAACACGGGACATAAAGTACTTACAATTGTAAGTAGTCCTTGGGGTACTTATCTCAATGTGAATTTCTCTAGTGGTCTACCAGGAAAATATGAATTGGTTAGGGAACTTAATTTTATGCTTGCAAGTTACCATGGTAGCTCAGTGGTTAGAGTAGCTGCGTGTAAAGTGGAGATCCGTGGTTCAAAACCTGGCTATGGCATTGAATTGTATTTAGCGTAAATTAATTATGAAGTTTAAAATAATATTTTTCTTTTCTCTGGTGTACAGATCAAGTACCTGGAACTCAGACTCCTCAAATTCTGAATCAGATGAGGAGACAGAAAGGCCACCGCCAAGCAAGCCTCCATCTAGGCGAGGTGTAACAACAAAATCTCGTCACAAACCTGAAGCTAAGAAAAGTTCTCGTCGAAAATATAGTGAATCCTCAGATGAGTCAAGTTTTAACAGTGATGATGACAATGAAAGTCGAAGGTAAGTGCTATGTACATCTTTAGAAATTGTTATTATAGCATGAAAAAGGAGCTGTCCTATTATTAGTTTAAGAGAATAGAGAAGTATGACACATTATTTGTAGCATATCTTCATGTTTGTATTATGTAATTTTCATTTTATTTTTATAAATCTGTATAAATCCTAACTCAAATGGTGTGTCTTTAATAGTAAATTTTAACCTCCTTTAACCTCATAGATTATATCGATTGATGCTCAAGTGAGCCAGTCCTATAGACCTTAAAGTTATCCAACATTTGTTTTCTCAGGATAAAGGAACACCCCCCCAAAAAAAACCTTAACTGGATAACTCATCCTAATGTACTCAGATGGGAAAACAGGAAATTACAGGGAGTAAAACTGCCTAGATAACAGGAATAATATAATATACAGATATAACCTGGAAAATAAGTAAGAA
The DNA here is from genome assembly GCA_030765045.1 of Tenodera sinensis. Taxonomy (NCBI): domain Eukaryota; kingdom Metazoa; phylum Arthropoda; class Insecta; order Mantodea; family Mantidae; genus Tenodera; species Tenodera sinensis. The sequence goes on from CM060963.1 coordinate 83,019,188, forward strand.
GCTCTTTTCTAATAAATGTAATTTACAAACTATTCCTTATACCTATAAAGATTATGTACCTTAATAGCATTGCAGCCTGCAGTGGACCCCTTTTACTAACGACTGGTTTTTCAACCACTCACTTCCTAACCCATGCTACCCTGCTCCCCCAACATGCATGTCTAAACAGCCCAGTACATCAGTTAATTGCTGATACACTAAAAGGAAAACCTTCCTCCTGGGGAACATTCTATGCTGACTCAAAATATTCTAGAACATTCAGTGACATCCCCCTTTGTGCAATACTTAGTTTTGTAACCTTAGGCAGCTTGTTATAATGTTAATGTAACAACATTGAAACAACATTTGTGCATATGGATCCTTTGTTTCTTTAGCAAGTTCATTGTGCATTCTTTTATGGCATAATAATTTAGTAGGTTTGTATTTGGTATGATACATCTTGTTTTACCTTCATTTCTAGGGCAGAATCTCAGTTCCTTACCTTTTTGCTGCTTATTGTTCCCGGGTTTTAACTCAGTCAATATTTGCATGAAACTTTTGTCTGCAGGTGTTGGCGATGGAAGAGGTACTATTACCTTATATATAATGTCAAGACCTAGATCCAAGTGTATCATTGACCTTTTTTGTCTTCTTTATTATGATTTATTTATTTAAAATCCTCCTGAAATACAGATACACTGGATAAATTATAATTTACTTTTCTCATCTAGATTTTAGATACATTTCTTTCACACTTTTTTTTTAAGTGTTGGTGTTAATTTTGAAACCTTCTAGAAATATGCTACACTGGATAAATTACAATTTACTTTTCTCATGTAGATTTTTGATACATTACATTTCTTTCACACATTTTTACTTTCTCTATTGGTAAGCAGAGGAAGTATTGTATTCCACCCAAAAATTTGATGTTAAGATTTCACCATAAATTTGTTTTGAGACTCCTTGAATCCAAAAAAAAAAAATTATTTTTAGAAAAAGGTCTGTGTGTCTGTCTGTCTGTCAGTCTGTGGACAGTATAACTCAAAAATGAAAAGTCAGTTAAAAACCAAAGTTGGTATTTAAGTTTGTCTTTCAAACTTGAAGACCTGTGAAGCATTAAGATCAGAAGAAACTACAGTTCAAAAGTATTGGAAAGCACGAATGCTAATGGCTTCATTGCCAGATGCAAGGCACTAGAAAACAACAACAACAACAGTTTGTCTTTCAAGGACACAAAGATTTTGAAGAAAATTCCTCTACCCTAAACTACCCTTTATGTGGAAAATTTTTTCAAAAATTTTGATTTTCTTGAAAATGGCTCTAACGATTTTGATTAAAAATGCCATATGTTTGGGATATTTTTATGACAAATGAAATGTATATCTTGAATTTTCTGGCTATAGCCCATGAAGTCCTAAATACTCTGGATCACTTTTGCATAACTGGTGAACCGTAAGAGATAGACCAAATCTTACTATACAAAAAATGTAGAACTTGCTAAAACACACAATTTATGTCTGAATAAATTTTTTTGCATAGTGAACCATTTCGGAGATATTCCTTGTTATTTCTGTAAGTTTTGGAGAACTTATACATGTGTCAAATGGAACATTTGCTATTTATTTGTTTATATGTTAACTGTGCAAATATGCCTTGTTCCACTCTTAGATGACAGTATGGAGTTAAATGGAATATACATAGATAGTAAATGTTAAGTGGAGAACTATTTGTAATAATGTTAGTGGGTTTAATTTTGGTGATTTTTGTTATAGTGTCGAACCCACATTCAAAAGGAGAACTTTTTTCTCGATCTTCAATATTTTTTTTTGATAAAAAATTTGTAAGTATTATTACTACAAATGAAATTAACATAATAATAATTGTCTCTATCTAGCACATGCAAGTTGCCATTAGCCTCGTCCTTTTCTACCTTCGCGCTGTTGCCAGGTTCCTAATAGCATGGTATAAATATTAAGTTGTTATAAATTTAAGGTTTGAACACATTATTGTATGCAGAATTTTTTTCTCTATTAGTTTATATCCTTTTTAGTCATTATACACTTCTATAGGCCCATATTTCTTCAAAAAACATTTTTTTCAATAGAAGTCCGATATGTGCTGTTTCTATACTCATCACACACTAACTAACAAATTAACTGCTAGAATGCGTCTATATTTTGTTCTTAGGTAGAGTAAACTATAGTGTTACTACCTGCCCACTTTGAATTCTCAATGTTTACTCAGTTAAGTGTTATAATTTTTTAAATTAAATGTTTCCGGAAAATGTTATACCTGTGCACTGCAAAAGTTACGCAGTGTGAAGCTTTTTTGTTATTGAGTTTACATCAGGGAATCAGTGACAACAAATGTTGACGAGGGTTGGAGAAAGTTTTTAAAATAAACCAAAAGGCTGTAACTTCTTTCTTTCATCGAGTAGGGCAAACAAAAGGTATTCCTCTATTCAGGGTATTCTCGCGCCAGGCCTGACACAAGATATTACAAGGAGCAGCACTAGCATTAGTTCGAAAGAAGTCTGTGTGTAACTATGTGGAATCTATGAGCTGTTATCGCATTATTTATTTAATATTTTCCGTAAATATTTGTAGTTATGGAAGGGGAAGCTAGGAAGAGACGATATATTGGTAAATTAAGAAGTAAGGAACGCCAAATAATTATGAAGGTGTTAGATTATTTTTCAAGTAAAATGCATGTAAGTAAGCCATATAAGAAACAGCTAAGGCTATCGGGTGTTCAGAAGCAGTAGTGTATAGGATTAAAAAGTAAGTAATGAAAGGACCTCTAAGAACGCCATCGAAAAAGAAAGCAAAAAGGGCGGAAAAAAAAAAGAAGTGAATAGTGCAAAGTGGAGTGCGGCGAATTGTTCATTCTTTACTGCTTGCAAATACTCCACCCATGCTGAATATCATTTTGTCACGGCTCAACAGTGATGAGACCCTACCAAATTTCTCAAGGGCCACTCTTAGTCGGTTCTTACATGATTTGGGGTTTGAATATGAAAGAAGGGGGTAACAAGTGCATATTAATAGAAAGAGACGATATCAATATCATCAGATGGTGACATAAATATCTAAAAGACGTAAAAAGGTTTAGGGACCAAGGGAAATCAATTGTTTATACAGACGAGTCATTTGTAAATTTAGGCCATACAGTAACAAAGGCATGGAGGAATACCAAAGTTAAAAGTGTCCGTCAAGCAGCAATTGAAGGACTAAGTACAGGACTCAGGTCACCTGCTCAAGTTTAGAACAGCTCACTTTCCACTTGCCAGCCAGATTCTAAGTCCGAACTTACTTACTGCGCATGCGCCGACAGTAGTTTCACAATAGCCCACTAGATTTCACTGCATGACTAGCAGACGATTTTCACATCTGCCAACATTGCTTTTTACACTACACTGGTTTTCGTTGCCAACACATTAAACACAAATGCACCCACTCGCGTCGTTGCAGCCACAGACATACCGCTATTGCGTATGATGATGATTATTACATTTATATTATATTATTCATATATAATACTATATATTATACTTATATTTATTATTATTACTTTATTATTTAATGTTATTATATTTATTATATATATTATATATATTATATTTATTATATTTAATATTATTATATTTTTATTATGTTTACTATTTATCGTTCTTTATTTGTTTATTTATTTTATTTTATATTATTATTTTTAATGTTATTAAATTTATATTATATATATCATCTTTATATTATTTTCATTATTTATTGTTCCTTTTTATTTATTTTATATTATATTATAATGCTAATGGCTTCATTGGCAGATGCAAGGCACTAGAAAACAACATATTATATTATTTTATTGTATTATTATTATTTGATATTATATTATATATATTGTATATCTATATATATAAATAATATTATATTATTATATTTATATTATTTTTATTAATTATCGTTCTTTTTTATTTATTTATTTTTTAATTTTCGAGTGGAGAAAAAATCCATTTACGGAGCCCCATGCGCTGGGATGGCACAGATGGGGGACTGTAGGCTTCGCCCTAGGGCACATCACATTCCCTGCATAGCATTCGAGTCCTCAGCAGGCCCTCGTCGTACAGGAACTGCATGCATGACTCCTCATTAAAGCACAGAGGCGCCAAATCTAATATACTGATAAAGCGATCCGTTGCACTAGTTGCGTCTAAGAAGGTCAGCAGCATACTGCCGACTCCCGCAAAAAACATTCAAACTTACTATTGGCAACAAACTCCTAGGGACATTCTGCTGTTGGCAGTGCTGCATTAACACAGCAACTTCGGCAACTTTCGTGACCATTCGTACACACTGCTGAGTGGGACTTTGCCGAAATTCTGACCAAGTGCTTGCGTAAGCTTTTCTAAACAATATCCCCGTTGCCCGCGGAGAAAGATTCGCAACTAGTACATGTTGCAACACTGCGCTCCATTTAACGTGTACTGTCATCTAAGGGTGGAACACGCTTTAGAATGAAATTTGAAAGCTTTAAAAGATTTGAGTATTGCTCAAAGCCTACTTTATTCCCATATCCGTATTGTACGTGCAAGAAAACAAGATAATTTCTGCAAATGTTTATCTCAACTACCTGGAAGATGATAAAAGAATGAGTTTGTAAGAATGGTTAGTGCAAGAGTAGAGAAAGTCATGTGAGTGCAACACATCAGATTTTTTTTGAAGCGTTCCTATTTATTTTGAAATACAAGACTGATGATTGGTTTCCAAAGCCTCTATATTTCACATATGTTTGTAAGGGCTTACAAAGGTACTTTTCCTGTTGAGGGCTTACAAAGGAACTGTCTCCTAAAGCAATCCACCCATGAAGTTAATACACAAATATGATACTTATCCCTGTAACCTCCTCACTATATCTTTCTGTCAGTGTGTTAATTGAGGCCATCTTAATAAATTTATGGAAGAACCAGGTGGTTCCTGGAGCTGCCTTGTTGCAATAGAATTATGATGAATGCTATATCCGTATGGCTCCTTTTCCACCATTATAGGAACAGATATTGTAGTTGCAGGGTTATTTCATAACTATGCAGACTAATTTTTTCATTGAACTATGCAAACTAATTTTTTCATTGAACATCTGATAAAATCTTAATTTTTTTTTAACAAGAGCTATCTGGTTATTGCATCCAACCTATTTGTTTTAAAACCATTAGGACATATTTGGGTAATGTGTACTGTATCTGTTTTGGGAACTATGAACTTGTGGTTGACACAAGCGAATCTGAGATATCGCACTGTTGTTTTTTCCTCTCATGCTGACATTTTACACTCTGCTTCAAAAGCAACTTATCCTTTGTTTCATGGTACAATAAATATTACACGAAAGAGCAACACTAATACATTATATAACTGCATGAAACAAAGCAATTACCATCATACTTTCAGTAATATCACTAATGTATCATGTTTGTTGGAGACTCAAGAACCACGTGATATCATACAGTAGCAACACTGGGACTGCTTACAATCCTACTACCTTGTGGACTACATAATTTTGAACTGCTGGTGTTATTCTGTTTGCATTGTACCAGAAAACTCCCCACTCCACAATGCAATTGTGCTTTCAAGGACAAAGACATTCTTCTGAGTTAATGACAGAATAAGCAAAATTGCCAGTTGTTTGATCATGTTTTAAAGGCTGTGTTATTGTCTAGGAATGCTAATCGACGCACAACTACTGCAGCAGTTAGCTACAAAGAGGACAGTGATGATGAAAAGACCGGATCGGATGAACTAGTTGAAGTTGACTGGGGTGAAGCTGAGCAGGCACCACCGGCAGAGCCGGACAATGCAGAGACTATTGAAAAGGTTTTGGCATATCGTCGTGGAAAGAAAGGAGGTAATATAATTGAATATATGGTTATACTTAATTGTTTGCATGTAGATTAACTAACTAGGAATCATCTTATTTAATTTCTTTCAAGACAAGCTTCATTCATATTGCTACATTCATGGGTAAAGCCTTGCTACTATGAAAATTAGGACATAATGAATGGATTATTTATTTATGCCAACAAACTTACTGTTGGTGTTTTTTTTTAAACACACAAGCCGTGTGTGGCCAAAGTTTGAGAGGCAGAACTGGTACTTAAAAATTCAATGCCACAACTGGGATTTGAACCACAGACCTTCCGCTTACCGGGCGGCTGCTCTAACCACTGAGCTATTGTGACAAACTGCCAGAATGGCATTAAATTCTCAAACCAGTTCATATTTCTCCTGGTAAACCACAAAGGCAGTCTCACATCAGAAAAAATTACCCCTATGTTGACTTACTATTGTAAGTACTTTATATCCCAGGATTAAATAACCTTCAGATGGTAATTATTATTTATTTATGCCAACAAACTTACTGTTGGTGGTTTTTTTTTAAACACACAAGCCGTGTGTGGCCAAAGTTTGAGAGGCAGAACTGGAACTTAAAAATTCAATGCCACAACTGGGATTTGAACCACAGACCTTCCGCTTACCGGGCAGTACTTACAATAGTAAGTCACCATTGGGGTAATTTCTTTCTGATGTGAGACTGCCTTTGTGGTTTACCAGGAAAAATACGAACTGGTTTGAGAATTTAATACCATTCTGGCAGTTTGTCACATTAGCTCAGTGGTTAGAGCAGCCACCCGGTAAGCGGAAGGTCTGTGGTTCAAATCCCAGTTGTGGCATTGCATTTTTAAGTTCCAGTTCTGCCTCTCAAAATAATGAATGGATTTAAACTGTTACGCATGTAAATGTTTTATGTGAACAAAAATTGAAAAATAGGGAATTTTTTACAGTGGTGTACAAGTAATAACTGTAATGAATGTGGTCAATGCAAGTTTTCAGTACATATTTTTGATGCCTTAATTTGGTAAGACTGAAAAATTGCTTTAAAAATGAAGAGAGCAGACAAGTTTTCACAAAGAAACAGCAGCAAGGAATTTTCATGCTGTCCATGTTTAAAATAAACATTGATTTTAAGAAATTTTATATCTTTTATTGGTTATGATGAGAGTTCTGTAAGGCTACAGAGTTTTGTTATTAAACTTGTGAACAAGTTATAAATAACAAATGAACATGAGTTAAGAAAATAGTTGTTCAGTGCCCCGCATCTGGTAACAAAGCCATTAGCAGTCTATCTTTTCAATATTTTTGAATAACGCTCTTCTCAGAGAGAAGTGTAGTACAGGATTTTAGATGATCTTCTTCCATGTCAGCATGATCATCACACAGGGTGTATGATGCAGAAGTCAGGATACCAAGCTGATACAGGTGATTCGCCAAGCAGTTTTAATAATAATGGTAATAATGATAATAACAATAGTTTATTGATCCAGTTCATCAATTTGTACATTTGAGTTTGGACACATCAGTTCTTAAGAGATACAAAATTGATACCGAAATTTAGATTTCAAATCGAATGGGCTTGATAAAGACACGTTTTAGTTTAATTGCCGGATGTGAGATTTGCGATAAGTGTTGAGTAATAACATAGGTAGATAATAGAGTAGGAGGTGTTGTAAGGTGAGCAAGATATGAGTAAATAATAGTTGTTAAATTTGTAGGATAAACGCATTATTGGTTTGAAATTAACGAGTCATGACGTCATACCACATAGTTTGAAATTCAGGTCTGCCAACCTTAAAAGTCGCGCGATATGTTTAATAAAATATAAAGTAAACATTGTTTAATCATAGAAAGGTAATTATATATTCGAAATTCAAAAAAGAACATGTTATAATAGAAAGGGACATTTCTAAATTGTGAAAAGGAATGAAATAGCATTTTGGATACGAGGCTTTCTTTTGATGACGTCATGAAATTTAAAATCGGAAAGAACGTTTTCCTAGCGTGGGGACGCCAGGAAGCGTGATCACTCGCCCCAGACCGGTAGCGGACTTAGAGGTGTACACATGTGATTTGGTGTTGCTCTGCGAGTATATATGTATCGAAAGTCGGCATAACTCCCGAAAGTGTCAAAGAGTGGAAAATAAATAATCTACAAAAGTTATTCTGGGTGATCTATAAAATATACCTACGCATACCCTGGATTAAAGAAATCTCATGTTGAGCTAGCCGGAGCAACCAACAAATATCGCATCAAATGGCGATCTAACGTGGAGCAAACAAACTTCATTCCGCATCAAAATAGTAAATTTTACAGTAAGTATACAAGTAGTATAGTTTACATAATAATTTACAATTCCTCTAAGCTGTATACACATTTACTCAAGTTATTCTTTTAATTTACTTTGAAATTCTGGTTTTGATGAATCAGTCAAAGTTTCACTCTCACTATACTCTGTTCATCAAGAGATTAGAGGAGTTGTAAACAAAGCACCGGTTTGTATCACTCCGTGGACACATTCATTCACAATGACGCAACACAGTTACCTACCGCTATGCGTAGGTATAATATGCATTTTACACTACTAAAAGGATGTATTTACTTGATCCAAATAACATGTAGCACATGGAAATTAACTGCTACTTACGTCATCTCTGTCCACAATAACACTTTTTCATTTGCTGCTCAGAATCTTGAAACCAATCTCCAGAAGCAGCTTGTGGAGGGAAGTTCGTTTTAAATTTGGAAGATCAGGATCAGAGTTAACTGCCAACAGCACTTTGTTTAAGGTGGGGGTTCATTGTTAACAAAGAACTGGTGAACTTTTCGACGGATTGCAGGTCTCACAAATTCGTTGCAAACTACATCCACCATTTATCTGGCACATGGTCGCTTTTTTGCCGGGATCTTCACCAACTGACGATTTTTCTTTGCGTGTGCTGTAAATACTTGCAACTGACACACCGGTAAACTTGGATGTTAATTTCATCACGTCTTCGATACCAAGTTCAGGATATTTCTCGCAGAACTTGTTAAACATGTTCAATATTGTTGTCTTTTCACCACTTCGCAACGGTTTGTTGCACTTATGTTTTCCGCCATGTTACTTTCATACTGAATAACGCGTGCACAGAATGAATTAGGCTGGTTACAGATTCACTTAACTGCGTATTCTTACACTTTAACTATGCTTAGTACACCTAATTCATGCTTTAGCGAACATTAAGTGAGATTTCAGACCTTAGTAACAGTATTTCTTCAAGGGACTATTTACATGGCGAAAGCGTCAAGAGGGCGCACTGTGGTCAAAACGCGCGTGACTATGTTTACGTCTCCTCTAATCTCTTGATGAACAGACTATAGGTAGTTTATTATATAATTTGATCCCTCTGACACTAATGTCCTTTTCGCTGGCACATTTGCTAATATTATTCATAAGATAGCATTGTTTCTTGTACTACAGCTGTGAATTTGATTGTTTTGTATCAATGCAAGCCTATTAGTTACAAATAGTATAGTTCTATACACACAAAGAGAATAGATTGTGAACATCTTCTGTTTTTTGAATGTCTCCCTTATGATTCCCTTACTTTAAGGTTGTAAATCAATTTGATGCACTTCTTTTGTAGTATTAACAACCTGTCCATGTGACATTTTGCGGTTGCCCCGCATATTTCAATCCCATAACTAACATTTGGACATATACATTCAAAATAGATCATCCACAGAAGTCTAGTGTCCTTATAACTATCTGAGAAAGTATGTGGATTACCGTTACTATTACATATATGATATATATGGCTAGTCCATGATAACTGTTCCAAGATTTTACTTGTTCAGTAGTGTTATTATTTATTTTAAGTCTATATTAGAGATTTTATTTGTTGTACTGAACCACATTACTTTAGTTGTTGACCTGCTACATTTTAGATTAACGATCTGCCACAACAAATACAAGAATCAGGTGTGAAGTGTGCACTATTTGCCAATGACTTAGTAATGTGGCATTTAAAACCAAAACACAAAAGTACAGGACTAGAGAAAACTGCAATAATTCTTAACCAACCTACAAAAGTGAACCAAAGAACATTTAATGAATGTTAATACAACAAAATCAAACTACCAAATCTTGTCACTAAGAAAAAAAAACACTAAAAATTGAACTAAATTTTGAGGATCAACAATTACCAGAAACAAAGGAAGCAAAGTATTTGGGAGTTATATGTGATACCAAACTTACATGGACCAAACAAATAGAAAATATAATACAAAGAGCAGAAAGGTGCCTTTCATTGTTAAAATGTCTAACAGGAATGAAGTGGGGATGTTCCAAAGCAACTCTTTAACATGACATACAATGTATATATAAAGCCATTATTTACTTACTGCAGCAAAGTTCTTATAACAGCAAATACAAAAAATATTCAAATCTTTCAAAACCAAAGCTGGAGACTAAATTCACAAGTACCTGCCTCAAAGCACTGGGTGTGCAATGGTCCGAAATTGTAAATATATGTTTACGTGTCCTAAAAGACTCTTTATATATTTTAAATAATCACTTGTATTCAATGTGTTAACTGTTATCTTCTTGTTATAATCATTTAATGTTTCTTTAGATATTTTGAATCTTAATTTTAATAATTTTTTTTTTCTTAAAATTGACTTTGTCATATATCTTTGTATTCTGGATCTTTATGGTCACCTGCAATGTCAGGCAGATGTCACAATTTTTGTTTGTGAAATATATATACAGGTGCTATCAAAACCACACCAACCCAGCTATGGTAATACTAACCAACAAATACCCCATTGAATATGAAATAGAAAAAACAGCTCTTGTTCAACACGAAAAGTTGATCAGACTCCCATTCAATACATGGAAGAAGAGAAATTTTACACATACACTAAAGACTCAGGAGAGCTTTCTTCCAAAATTCAAGACCTAAAGAAGAATATAGACCTTCCTAACTCAAAAGTAAAACTTCATGTGTAAAGCCAATCTGACACAAACATTAAACATCACATATTATTTACACCTGACAGAAGAAGTTAAGAAAAGTGATACTCCAACTATTGTTCTAAAATTATTGGTATTACAGACAATCCATACTAGTTTTCCGGAAAATGAATGGCTCCATATTTATACTGATGGATCACCGATATCAAACCGAGATGGAGCAGGGGCTGGAGTCACGTGTCACCTCTTTTCCTATTACAAATCTTTAAGCTATGGAATTAGAAACTTTGATGGAGAAATTGAAGCAATTCGAATGGCCCTACAAAATCTTTTGTATAGAATTTCACATTTTCATCAAGCAGTTATTCTCTTAGATTCCAGGGCAGCAATTATAGCAATTACTTCCAAGTTGTCACCAAAAACCCAAACAATTATAGAAATGTTGAAAAATCCTTACTCATCTAACAGAACTTCAAAAACACCTAGTCCTCCAGTGGATACCAGCTTACTGTGAACTGAGTGGTAATGGCAAAGCTGATTTTCTTGCAAAAGAAGGGTACCAGCAGTCTACAGAAATCTATAGTTAATCTACCATTTTATGCAACTAAAAGATTAGTCAACTCTGAGCCCGCCTCCGTAGCGTGATGGTTAGTGTGTCTGCCTCATGTTCAAGAGGTCGCGAGTTCGAATCTCGCTTAGGGTAAGTTATCCGGGTAAGGTTTTTTTCCGTGGTTTTTCCTACCCTGAGAAGATGAGTGTCGGGTAACTTAAAGCTCCATGGACCTCGGGCTCATTTGAGCATCATTTCACCCATTTCATTTCATTCATTCGTCCGATATAACAGAATGTTGGAGGACGTTAATTCAAAAAAAAAAAAGTCAACTCTGAATTCCAAAAAATTATTGCAAAATATTACTATGAAAAATCAAGGAATAAAAGATGGGAACTACCAAACATTCAAACAGTATTACAAATAGAGGTACTGTTAACAGTGAAGTATTCTTTATGTTTGAGGTCATTTTGAGTAACTTTTTTATACTCACCTTCTCTTAAATTGTTTTAAAAACAGGAAATGTTTTCAAAACCATTCAGTCCCATCATTAGCCTTATCCTGTTGTTCTCCCTCTCTGTACTATTGTCCTGCTGCCATCTGGTGTTAGGGGCGCAGAGCTTTAACACTTCATTTAAAGCTGGGATTTCAAAGTTAATCACTTTATTGTTTTGTTTTTGATTATGTAAATTTTTTCCCAAATGTGCAGTTCTATTGCTGAATTTAGAGATTTTAACAATTTTATATTACTTTATTTATATTTTTATTATTTATATATTTATTATTTTATTTTTATTTATATTATATTACCTATATGTTTAGCTTTTTGAAGATTCTTTTAAATTTTCTGAAGACCAAGGGTTGGTAGGTGAATTTCCAGTTGTTATTTGTGAGTGGTGTTAACGTAGTGGTTTGCGAAATTATCTTGAGCTTTTCTGCATTTTTTGACATGTTCCTAATGGTGGCTATACTGCTGTTTCTTGCATATGATGTTGCTCTTTCAGAAATACCTCTTTACTCAATGGGACATTATATAATCGGTGAATTAAGCCTCTAGATACTGCTAGTTGGTGTGAAACTAGTTTTGACATCCAGGAAAGGTATTGTGTTGTTGTCTTCTATTTCAATTGTAAACTTTATAAAGTGTCCTGTGGGTTTAGTAATTTCAGAGTGTCGTCTTTTTGTTTCTGGGGGATTATGACAAAGATGTCATCTATGTACCTTCTCCAAAATTTTAACATATGTGGAAAGGAATTTACTATGTGAGTTAGGACAGCAGTACTGGAGAGGCAGAGCAAATGCATATAAAAGAAAAGGTATGATAAGTAAATAATGAAGCTATTAACAGTGAAGCAATAGAATCTAAATTAAGAACACATTAGAAACTAAAAGTTTCACTTATCTTAGTAATATTGCAGGATGTTTCACAGCTGACATGTTTCAAGTTGACGCCAACTTATAGCTTTGAGAATAAGTTTGAAACATATCAACTGTGAAACATCTTGCAATAGTACTAACATAAGTGAAGCTTTTAGTTCCTAATTTGTTCTTATTTTAGAAAAGGTATGAGTGACAAAGTTAGCACAACATTTTTCTTGAATTCATATATGACTTTAGTATGAAAATGTTTTCCTTGCACTTGGAAAGCACTTGTGCGAGTATTAAGTATCTTGAAATAATAAGTGATGATGAGAGAGAAATTTTCTTATACAAAGGTAGAGTGTTGCATTGACTGTGTGTGTATTGGCAATGAAAATAACATAAAAGAAACATTAAATTGGCTAACCTTTTATTAGAACAATCAAGTTAAGGATTGTTTTAAACACAGAAGCTATGTGTGGGCAATGTTTGAGAATCAAGACCTGTCTATCTCATTGAATTTTTCAGTCTAGTTTCTATCCCTTAAAAGTAATATATTTGCCCTTTTAGAAGTGAAGGTCCTAATAAGTAATTTAGATCTTCTAATAGTATGAAGCAGTTGAACAAGGATTTCAAATGAAATGATGTGAAGCGTGAATTGTGAAATGCATAAATGAGAACTGCTTCAACAAACATAAATATTTAGAGACTAGGCTTCACTTCTCTTACATTTAAGTTGTGAAGATACAGGTAGACTGCAGTTTCGTGATATTTTAATCCCATCACCAGTGCACATATAACTATTTATCTTGGTTGCCGTCATTACAGATGCTAGGTGACATTTTTTTCTATTGTATTACCAACCACTGAAAGCAAAACAAATTTGTTAACAGAATCAATTGGCAGTATTTCAAAATTCATAATGTAGTCCTCATTTTTCAAAATGAACATCTTTTCTCGAAACATTAAATCTGTGGGTCCATTTAATTGTTTTAATAATTTAACCTCTGGATGTATTTCATTGTTAAATGACCAAAAATGACTCCACAGCTCATTTATCAATCTGTTTATACTTAATATTTCAAAAATGTTCTTTTATTCTGGTTTCCAAATGACATTTAGTTTTACCAACGTAAAATTATAGCATCATTTATACGTTTCTGAGGAACACTAGCAAAAGTGTTCTCCATATCTCTATACCAGGTTTTAATAATTAAAGGGAATAGTTTAGTGACTTGTATTTCAAAAAACCTGAGAACAGATTAGTAAATTAAACTGCCAAGTTCAGATGTAAATCTCTTGAAGGATACTACATTGATCTTAAACACACATTGCTTATAGGATTCAATTTTCCATGTAATACTTTTAGAAATAAATGCTTCATTGTTCATAAAACTAGAGACACAGATGAAATTGGTCTTTATAAGTTTCTTGTCTGATAGAGAATTTGTCATTTTTTCATAGTTGTCTGTGAATGTATGTAAATATATGTTTTATGAACTTTTGTCCCATCTAATAGTCAACTTGTCTCACATTTCCAGTGACAGGCAACACTACAACTATCTATGCTGTTGAAGAAAATGGTGATCCAAACAAAGACTGTGATCCAAATGATCTAGAAAACTCAGAAATGCAATATTTAATAAAGTGGAAGGGATGGTCACACATACACAATACATGGGAATCTGAGCAGTCCCTCAAGGATCAAAAAGTGAAAGGCATGAAAAAACTGGAAAACTTTGTAAAGCGTGAAGAAGAATTGGCCACATGGAAACAACATGCAACTCCAGAAGATATTGAGTACTTTGAGTGTCAGTTGGAACTACAGAATGAACTTCTTAAAAGTTACAACAATGTGGAAAGAATTATAGGTATGTTGTTTTAAACTTTAGAAATTTAAATATTTAATATAAATTATTTATTTATGCCAACAAACTTACTGTTGGTGTTTTTAAACACACAAACCGCGTGTGGGCAATGTTTGAGAGGTAGAATTGAAACTGAAAAATCTAATGTGTTGCACTCACATGACTTTCTCTACTCTTGTACTAATCATTCTTACAAACTCTTATTCCTATGGGTATATCTTCTTCTTGTTAGTAAAGATAAACATTTGTACAAATTATCTTATTGCTTATTTCCTTGTAGGTGAAAGGGGAATATTAGAATACAGTAGGCCTTGTGCGATAGTCTAATCTTTTAAAGCTTTGAGATCCCGTTCCCTTTGCACGCTTAACATATAAAAAATGAACAACTATGTTTCATTTCATGAAAGTTTTAAGTTTTCCGAAACTCACACACATAACAAGGAATATCTCTGAAATGGTTCACTCTACAAGATAATTTATTGAGACATAAATTCTGTATTTTAGCAAGATCTACCTCTTGTTAGCTACAACACATATTGTTTCAAAAATTAAAAAAACAGGTTATAGAAGATCCAAGTTCTGGTCACAGAGCAGTAATTGCTGATATAAAACTAGATAATACAAATAACAGTCAATGTTACACGTTTCTGTATTGGAACTTCAAAAAAGCAGATTGGAACAAATATAAAACTGAACTGGAACATAAATTTAAAGAACAAACAAACTCGCAGCTACATGACCAACCAGATCATTTGAACAAACATTTCTGTAAAGTCATCCTAGAAACCGCAAAAAAAATATTCCTCGTGGAAGAATTAAAAATTTCCAACCCTTTTGGAACCCCCAGTAGAAGAACTGAAAAAGCAAAGGGATATAGCTAGAAATACAGCTGAACAAACAAAAAACATATCAGATACACAAATATGGCGGAAGAAATGTGCCTCACTAAAAAAAGAAATTAATACTCCTAGAAAGAATCACTTTAATAATTTCTTAGAAAAAATGGATTATAGGACAGATGGTAACAAAGCCCATAAGTTCATAAAAAATGTCAAGGACAGGAAAGAAAACAACAGCACACCTATCATACACAACAATAAAATATTAGTAAATGATGCAGTCATAGCCAAAACATTCAATAAATATTATGCTAATTCACATAAAGTAACAAGAAATAATAAAAAGGAACGTAAAGAATTTAAGAAAGATTTGAAACAAGAAAGAAAATGTGATCCTAGCACTCAATGAAATATCTTCTTTCAAAATTTTAATATGCAAGAACTCAACATTGCAATAAATAATCTAAAAACAAAAAGTCTCCTGGACCAGATCACATACATCCAGAGGTTATAAAAAACCTTGGTAAGACAGCAAAACAACAACTACTAAAACTCTATAATCTATCCTGGAAAATCACTGTACCTGCTGAATGGCGAAAAGCAATAATTGTCCCACTTTTGAAGAAAGATAAAACAATATCAGAAATAAAAAATTATAGACCAATAACGCTTACTAGCATAATAGCAAAAGTGATGGAAAGAATGGTGTCAAACAGGTTAAATTGGTTTCTAGAATCACAAAATTTAATATCCCTATGTCAAGCTGGATTCAGAGAGTTTCACTCTACAAATGAACAAGTCTTACTTCTCAGTCAAGAAATCAAAGACTCCTTCAATAGGAAAGAAGATAATATATCAGTTTTTATTGATTTGTAAAGTGCATATGATTCTATATGCAGAACAAAACTACTAAAGAAAGTAAAAAAAATAGGAATACAAAGTCCAATGTTTTCGTGGCTATATTATTTCCTAACACAACGCTTTATTGCTACCAGATATGGAAGAAATATATCTAAATACAAACAAGTACACCATGCCTTACCACAAGGTGCAGTGCTCAGCACTACACTTTTTAATATATTTATTAACTATCTGCCACAACAAATACAAGAATCAGGTGTGAAGTGTGCACTATTTGCTGATGACTTAATAATGTGGACTTCAAAACCAGAAAGCAAAAGTACAGAACTAGAAAACACCATGCAACAATCCTTAACCAACCTACAAAAGTGGACCAAAGAAAATTTAATGACTGTTAATACAACAAAATCAAACTACCAAATCTTTTCACTAAGGAAAAAACCACTAAAAATAAAACTAAATTTTGAGGGTCAACAATTACCAGAAACAAAGGAAGCAAAGTGTTTAGGAGTTACATTCGATATCAAACTTACATGGACCAAACAAATAGAAAATGTAATACAAAGAGCAGAAAGGTGCCTTTCACTGTTAAAATGTCTAACAGGAATGAGGTGAGGATGTTCCAGAGCAACTCTTAACACAACATACAATGTATACATAAAGCCATTATTTACTTACTGCAGTGAAGTTCTTATAACAGCAAATACAAAAAAAAATTCAAATCTTTCAAAACCAAAGTCTGAGACTAATTACAGGTGCTATCAAAACCACACCAATACCATCTATGTAAATACTAACCAACCAATACCCCATTGAATATGAAATAGAAAAAACAGCTCTAATTCAACACGAAAAGTTGATCAGACTCTCATTCAATACATGGAACAAGAGGAATTTTACACATACACTAAAGACACAGGAGAGCTTTCTTTCGAAAATTCAATACAACAAGAAGAATGTATACCTTCCTAATTCAAAGGAAAACTTCATATCTAAAGTCCATCCGACACAAACATTAGATATCACATATTATTTACACCTGACAGAAGAAGTTAAGAAAAGTGATACTCCAACTAGTGTTCTCAAATTAGAGACAATCCATACTAGTTTTCCGGAAAATGAATGGCTCCATATTTATACTGACGCATCATTGATATCAAACCAAGATGGAGCAGGTGCTGGAGTAACATGTCACCTCTTTTCCTATTACAAAACTTTAAGTTATGGAACTACAAACTTTGATGGAGAAATTGAAGCAATTCGAATGGCTGTACAAAATCTTTTGTACAGAATTTCACATTTTCATCAAGCAGTTATTCTCTCGGATTCCAGAGCAGGAATTATAGCAATTACTTCCAAGTTGTCACCAAAAAACCAAACAATTATAGAGTGTTGGGAAATCCTTACCCATCTCACTGTGGACTGAGTGATAATGAGAAAGCTGATTTTCTTGCAAAAAAGGGTACCAGTAGTGTACAGAAATCTATAGTTAATCTACCATTTTATGCAGCTAAAAGATTAGTCAACTCTGAATACAAAAAAATTATTGAACAATATTACTATGAAAAATCAAAGAATAAACGATGGGAACTACCAAACATTCCAACAGTAATACCTGAGTATCCTCGAAAAACAGCAGTTGCAACCTTCAGGTTAATTACAGGACATGATTGTCTGGCAAAACATTTAAACAGAATTGGGATTATTCTTCACCACTCTGTCCTCTATGTGATCTGCAAGAGGAAATGGATCGAGACCACCTTCAAATATGCCCGGCCACATCTAATGCCCCATCCATCAGTGAAAAATATTGGAGGTTAAGAGGATTAATGACTTCATTGTCAGAAATCCAGCATTAGCTAACAACAACATTTTTTGTATGGTATGATTTGGTGTATCTCTAATTGTTTACCAGTTATGCAAAAGTCGTCCAGAGTAAATACGACTACAGCGGCTATAGCTAGAAAATTCAAGATATACATTTCATTTGTCATAAAAATATCTCAAACATATGACATTTTAATCAAAATTGTTAGAGCCATTTTCAAGAAAATGAAAATTTTCCATGTAAAGGGTAGTTTAGGGTGGGGCTATTTTCTTCAAAATCTTCGTGTCGCATCCTTGAAAGATATTAAACTTAAATACCAACTTTGGTTTTTAACTGACTTTTCATTTTTGAGTGATGCTGTCCACAAATTCAATGCCACAGCTGGGATTTGAACCACAGAACCTCCACTTACCAGGTGGGCGCTCTAAGCATTAAGCTACTGACAACCTGCCAGAATGACAGGCGACGAATTGGTTGGAAAATTCAATGTAATATACATTTTTCAGAATTTAATGTTGGTGTATGAATATCCTTATACAGGGAAGTCAATAATAATTGATTGTTCCAGCATACACAAATCACACATAGACAAGCTTTGAAAGTAGAATCAGAATTGTAAAATTCAATGCCACAACCAGGATTTGAACCTTGGATCTTCTGCTCTATATGCAGGTGCTCTTAACCACCAAGCTCCATGGCAACCTGCTGGCATGACCTTACATTTTACTGATTTTTGCGGTAGACCACAAGGGAACCTCATATTCAAGACATGCACTCCAATGCTGACTTGCACATTATTGAATTTAACACTATCTGTGGGGGTTACAAGAAAAAAAAATCTGTTGGGTTACATTCACATGACTTTACCTATTCGTCAACAATCTTCATAAAAGGTTTTTCTTCACACCGCTTCAAATTAATCAAGATAAATATCTACAGAAATGATTTTGTTACACATTTCATTGTAGGGACTCTGTAGGCTGAAGGAATAGTTGGTACTTCTAAAGTGAGTCATTGTATACTGGTTTTGAAGTTTCACACTGTGTATGACCAGGAGAAAAAGAGAGAGGGCAACTTAGCATTCAAAAGAAGTATTATTTGAAACCTCAAACAATAATGATTATCTCAGACATGATTAATACCATAAAAAAGTATTTATGCGATATAAACTGTGTGTTCTTAAAGAGATTTTCACTTTTGGTATAGTAATTTGTCTCTCTTATGGTTTACTGTTAACATAAAATTCATTCCAGATAAAGAGGACTTCATAGATTCTTGTCAGAAAATTCAAAATGTAGATTTTATTTCTCATGCAATATCTTAAAAGAGTGGCATTTTAATCAAAATTCTTAGAGCCTTTCTTGAGGGGGGGAGTCTATCTAAAGGATAATTAAGGGTGGGGAAATTTTCTTGGAATACTTTGTGCTTAAGGTCGCATCCTTGGAAAATGCTAAAATTAAATGACAGATGTTTATTGCGTATTTAATTTTTTAGTTGCACTATTCTCTCACATCCACCCACACATGCACACACACAAAACTTTTTTGTAAAAATGGTTTTAGGGAAAGAGATTAAGCAGACCTCAAAACATCTATTTGTGGTGAAATATTGATATCAACCTTTTTGATGGAATGCAATACTTACTCTGCTTACTGTAATTAAGTAGTAGAGAAAGTAATAAAAGATTAAATTTAATTTTGATTAAATCATTAACCTCTTGAGGGATATTGACGTGAAATCACGTCCATTTAAAATGGCGGATGAGCGATATGGGCGTCCTGTGCGTTTAAGCATTTAACCCTTATTTATCCCTTATCCAACTCAACTTATTAAAATTTTCCCTTTATGAAACATTTTAGTAAGGTCTATATACTTTATTGGCTTACCGTAATATGTTCGTTCTGCAGTGATTTACCTCAAAACAGGGATAAACACACAAGGGTACCTACATCTCCACGTTCGCGAATTCCCTTCTTGTGGCACACGAAACACTTTGGAGATGGGCAGGACTTCTTTGCTGTTGGTGGTATCCTTTTAGGATAATGTTTTCCTTGAAGTCTGAGGGGTGCAGGGGTTTTGGATTTTCAACCCCCAACGTGATATTGTTCAATTAGGCTGCGAGTTATTTATAGTCGGTAATCAAGGTCGGTCATTGTCCTGTGTGGGTTTAGAGAGCTGTCCAAATCCCCAAACAATTGTATATGGTTATATCCAGTTGGTGCAAAAATACCTTTTTATACCACTTCTCCCTTCAGCTACAAGCAGGAAAGAATATGTATGTATTTCAACAAAGAAAGACACGGACTCTACTCAGTTACGAAACTCGCGTAAGCAAAAGTTGTAATGTTGATCTATTCTGATGACTAAGAGACCACGCATGCAGTAGCGATTTATTACACAGTATGCTGATGCATAAGGCACACATACAATGGGTGTTCCTTTACTGTTTCCTTCCGAGAACTTATATTAGATGCGTTCGACAGAGCAAAGTTGACTTTTCACCACAGTGAAACAAAATTGTGCCATTTCAACGTTTTGTAAATACAACTAAACTTTGCTGATGACGTACATTTATACTGCAAATAATGAGTTTTATACCAGTTTTTGTTTCATTAAAATAACTTAATATTTACACAAAATACAGCTGTGTATATACGAAGCGCATGTAACAATTTAAATGCTAGCAGTTCTCGGCTCGCGGACGTTTAAATCGCCATCGCTCAAGAGGTTAAATTTGACTGTGCAAAATAAGGAAAAATTGAAGCTATTAACAGTGAAGTAACAGAATCTAAGTTAAGAACGAATTAGAAACTAAAAGCTCCACTTATCTTAGTAAAATTGCAAGTTGTTGCACTGCAATATTAATAAGATAAGTGGAGCTTTTAGTTTCTAATTTGTTCTTAATTTAGTTCTTGTGTAAGTTTGTTTAGGAACTGTCTGTTTACAAAGGAACTTAAGAAATTTTTTTTGAATAAATACATTAAATAATTTTTAAGCCCGCATCCATGATTTTGGGGTAGTATGCCTCCCTCACATAGAGTTACAAAGTTACAATTTTGGCTTGGATGGGTCCTTAATGGGATTTTTTTTTGTGTTTTCCCTTATCCCTAGTGAGCATATGTTGGATAACTAAATCCCAGGGTCATTTGACCATTATTTTACACCTCTATTCATTCATTATCCTTACCACTTTAACATGTTCTTACACATAAGTACATACGCATACAACATTTTTAATTTGCTGTTATTTTACTTATATTTCAAGTGTAGATTATTTCTTTTATGGTCCCTATGGATATCTTGATACTGAAATTGCTGAGTAGTCTGATGTCATAAATTTTCATTAATCCTTTACCCTTTGCAGTTTATTCAAAACTGCAGTCGTATTATAAATGCAACAAAATTAAAAATATTGAGCATTTCTTATTTTCAGTCATAGTTAAAGTGATTTTTGCTGAAAGATAATTTTTTCCCAATGTCAAGCTGGAAGAAATGTTGGTTTAGGTAATAAACAAATAATGCTTAACATTCTTAAGAAATTGTTTGTGAAATCTGCTTTCTGATCTTCAGCGGAGTTTCCAAAACCTGAAGGAGCCCATCCAGACTACTACATTAAATGGGAAAGCTTACCATATGCAGAAGCAACATGGGAGGATGGATCCATCATTGAAAAGAAATGGCCAAAAAAAATTCAAGAATTTCGAGAAAGGGAGGATTCCAAAAGGACACCTTCCAAACATTGTCGTGTTTTAAAGCACAGGCCGAAGTTTGCTCAGGTTAAGAGTCAGCCTGAATACATGGGAGGTGATGATGTAAGTCAGACAAAAATAAGCCATTGTAATGGTAGCAGCTAGGTGACTTCACATACCCAATATTTAAAGTCTGCTTTAAGCTTTCATAAGTGTTGCATCCAATCATATTCAGTACATTAGTGTACATAAATGCAGTTTTTACATTGCT
Organism: Tenodera sinensis; assembly: GCA_030765045.1. NCBI lineage: Eukaryota > Metazoa > Arthropoda > Insecta > Mantodea > Mantidae > Tenodera > Tenodera sinensis. The sequence goes on from CM060963.1 coordinate 83,041,266, forward strand.
GCAGTTTGTTTTTCTGTTGTAATTGTTTCCCTGTTCCTGCCTTTTAACTTCCAAAAATATACATACATATAAGTATGCATTGGGTTTCATGCCAGTTGAGATGATGATAAAACATGTACGTTTTGCGAAGTACATCTCTCCTATCTTCAGGATGCTGATTGAATTACTAGGGCAATATGTCCAATATTTATATTTGTGAACCTGGCAGAAAACTTAAGACATTTATGTGATATTCACTGTGGCAGACGTAGAAAAAACTAGCCTACTCTGATTATTACTTAGATTGTTGGTTTTTGTGCTTTTTGTATTTGTTCAATTCTATTTTATTGATGGCCTGTTTCCTTGTGGGGATGGTTATTCTGGTTCAGCGTGGTTTTCTCAGAGGAGATGGCCAGTGCCCGGCCTTGACTCTGCATTCCTGTAGCGGATATCATTCTTGGCCATGAGAGTTGTATTTTGGAAGTTGGCTCTGTGTTAATTTTCAAAGCTGTGTTCTGCTTGTCCAGACTTCTTGGGCTGCATAAGTCAGTATTTCTTTTATGTTCTTTGATCCTAGTGGATATGGCCCCATCAGTTTGTCCTACGTATGGGGCCCTGCACTCGCAGGAAATGCAATACATCCTTATGCATTTAGGCCTAGCTTATCTTTTACCGATCTCACTAGGTTCTTTATTTTTAAGGCATTTTATGAATATTCTTGATGTTATGTTCAGCCAGTATTTTGCTGATTCTGCTTGATAAGTTGCTGATGTATGAGATACAAACGGTGATGGTATGCTTGTCCATTGAATGCTCTGTGAGAGGCATTGCTTTTTTAGCTCTAGCAAGTGATGTGATGTAATGGTCCTAGTAACCTTTTCATGGAAGGTGTATTTAAAATGTTCCTGTGTCAGGTGATTTGAGTCCAGTATAGAACTGCTCTGTAGGCCACAGTGTTGAGTACACCAATATGCTGTTATTTGTAGTAGAAGCTGGGTGTTCAAGCAGAGGTCAGCATGTGTTGATGTCCAGTAGACCGTATGTCTGAGTGTAGAGAGAGAAAATCCAGTAGTTGGACAGCTGCTAATAAATCTCTAGAAGAAGACAGTTTTAAATATGTATGATAAAGGATAAAAAAATGTATAATGTAAAAATACTTGGTAGATAAAGTCTAATAATGTACAAAATTATTATAAAATTGAGAAATAGGACAATTAACCATTTTAGAATTATTTAGTGTAGTATACAGATGGTTGTGTAAAATATACAGAGAATCACAGATAATTTGTAAACCAAGATCTTCTAAAGCACTTAATTGCAATTCAAAGTGTCAGAACAAATTAACAGTAAAATTAGTAATCATTCTGCAAGAACCAAAAAGTAAACCAATCACTTCCCAATCTGAAATTTTGTATTTGTCTCTTAAATTAGGAATGCAAGGCTCATAATGTAGTTATTTTTTTCCCTTATCAACCTCCTTAATTTGGTCTCCATTTTTTTCAAATCAGATTTGTAGGGTCAAGAATTCATCCTTTTATCATGTCTGTCAATGACAACTATGTCTACTCTTTTGATGGAGTTGGAGACACAGAAACAAACTATTCTTCATACACCTCATATTTCTTTTTGGCTCTGAATGAATCAGCTATCTATGATCTAATCCACTAAACTTTTTGTTTTTTAGATCATTAATTGCAATGTTCAGTTCTTGCATATTAAAATTTTGAAAAAGGATATTGTGTTGAGTGTTAGGATCACATTCTTGTTTTTGTTTCAGATCTTTCTTAAATTGTTTATGTTCCTTTGTATTATTTCTTGTTACTTTATGTGAATTAGCATATTTATTGAAGGTTTCAGCTATGAGTGCATAATTTGTTAATATTTTATTGTTATGTATGATAGGTATGCAATTTCTTTCAAAAAAAAAAAAGCATTTGTAGAAAAAGGTCTGTGTGTGTCTGTCAATCTGTGGACAACATAACTCAAAAACGAAAAGTCGGTTAAAAACCAAAGCTGGTATTTAAGTTTAATGTCTTTCAAGGATGCGATACAAAGATTTTGAATAAAATTGCTCCACCCTAAACTACCCTCTACATGGAAAATGTTTTGAAAATATTGATTTTCTTGAAAATAGCTCTAACAATTTTGATTAAAATGCCATATGTTTAAGAATTTGTATGACAAATGAAATGTATATTTTGAGTTTTCTGGCTATAGCCTATGTAGTCCTATTTACTCTGGATGGCTTTTGAATAACTCGTAAACCGTAAGAGACAAAATCTTACTGTACAAAAAATGTAGATCTCAATAAAACACACAATTTATGTCTAAATAAATTTTTTTGTATAGTGAACAATTTCGGAGATATTCCTTGTTATTTGTATCAGTTTCGGAGAACTTAAAACTTTCATGAAATGGAACATTGTTGTTCACTTTTTTATATGTTAAGCTTGCAAAGAGAACGGGATCGCAAAGCTTTAAAAGATTTAACTATTGCTTGAAGCCTACTATATTCTACGAGGGCCGTCTCAAAAGTAACTTGCACTATTTTTTTAAATCTCGCGGTAGGCGGAAAAAGTCTGAAAGTCCCAGGGTATATAGGTACGGGTGTAGTAGCAGCACCGTAAAATTCCTAGGCCCCTAAGTTTATTGCTTGGACATTAAAACGGCAGTAACAATGGAGACTCCACTCGTTCCTACCGCCGATTGCGAAGTTCACGCTGTAATCCGTTTTCTGACGGGAAAAAATAAATGTGTGACTGAAATTCATTGCAAGTTGTTCAGTGTTTATGGAAAAGACGTTTTGTCAAGACAAATGGCTTCTCATTGGCCCCAATCGTTCATTGAAGGGAGAATAACATTACACAATGAGCAATGAAGCGGCCAACCCTCCACTTCCCTCACTCCGGATATTGTTGACGAGGTTCGAGCAGTCGTGAACACCGATCAGCGCCTTACACTTGATGCAGGTTTGTTTCAACTTCCTCCGCATATTGAAATAAGCCGTGCATCGCTTCACAGGATTATTTCTAAGGATCTTTGTCTATGGAAAGTGTGTGCAAGTTGTGGAAACGAATGGATGAGGCAACTCCAAAAAAAGGCAAAAAGTTGTTGCATCGGCTGTCAAGGTCATCACAATGATATTCTGGGATTCGAAGGGAGTACTGTTAATCGATTACCTGCTCCATGGGACCACGATGACAGCTGCTCGCTATTGTGAGGTGCTGAGAAAACTCAAAAGAGCCATACAAAACAAAAGGAAGGGAAAGTTGAGCAAAACAGTTTTTCTGGTCCACGATAACACTCGCCCTTTTGAGCAGTTTCGATGGGATGTTTTCGGTCATCCATCTTATTCACCTGACCTTGCACCGAGTGATTACCATCTTTTTCCTGAGCTGCAACAATATCTTGGGGGAAGGCGCTTCGTAAATGACGAGGAACTGAAACAAGAAGTGGAAAGATGGCTACCCAGTTTGGCAGGAGAGTGGTTTGACATTGGGTTAAAAAAACTGTTACCACGGTATCAAAAATGTATTTAGGTTCAAGGAAATTATGTGGAAAAATAGGTACTGAATGTAGCTTTCAAAATATGCCCTTTTTAAAATATTTTAACATTTTCTTATTTTTTAAAAAAATTAGTGCAAGTTACTTTTGAGACGCCCCTCGTAATACTCTCCTTGCACCTACAAGGAAATAAGCAACAAGATAATTTGTACAAATGTTTATCCCAACTAACACGAAGAAGATATAGGAATAAGAGTTTGTAAGAATGGTTAGTACAAGAGTAGAGAAACTCATGTGAGTGCAACACATCAGATTTTTTCTAAGAAATTATTAAAGTGATTCTTTTTGGCTGTATTAATTTCTTTTTTTAGTGAGGCACATTTCTTTCGCCATATTTGTGTATCTGATATGTTTTTTGTTTGTTCAGCTGCATCTCTGGCTATATCTCTTTCCTTTTTCAGTTGTTCTAACTGGGGGTTCCAAAAGGGTTTGAAATTGTTTATTCTTCCATGAGGAATATGTTTTTTTGCAGTTTCTAGGATGGCTTTACAGAAATTTTTGTCCATATGATCTGGTCATGTAGCTGTGAGTTTGTTTGTTCTTTAAATTTATTTTCTAGTCCAGTTTTATATTTATTCCAGTCTGCTTTTTTGAAGTTCCAATACAGATTCATGTGATGTTGACTGACATTTGTATTATCTAGTTCTATGTCGGCAATTACTGCTTTGTGACCACAACTTGAGTCTTCTATAACTTGTTTTTTAATCTTTGAAACATCTGTGATAGCTAACAAGAGGTCCGGAGTTACTGCCTGCCCCAGGGTAATGTATGGAGGTTGTGGGATTTTCTTTATTATAAATCAGTTCAAAGGTCACAGTATTAAAAATTCTTCTATTATCTTCCGTGTAGAATCCACTTTTTCATAACCCCATCTTTTGGAATGGGCATTGAGATCACCAGTTATGATTATTTAATGGGTCAATAATGAGAGATCTGGTTCATTCCTGGGAGGATTGTAAGTACTGGATAAATGTGGATGTGTTTTGTTATCCCAAAAATTTAGCTTTATTACTTCAGATTTATCAGTGTTATCCATTTCTTTAACAATTTGAAAGGAGGATTTAATATCCTTTTTGACTCCAACTAATATTCCACTACTTAACTGTTTATTTTTGGGTAATAGGATTAGTAATAATGCAGTAAAATTGAAGTATTTAAGTTGATCATTTGTTAGATTTGCTTCTTGAATGAAAAATATATCTGAGTTATTGTGAAATACAATTTTATTGAGCTCTATTCTTTTTGCTTGTGTAAGACCACCTGCATTCTATTGAGGAATTATGTTAGATCTTCTATTAATCTTAATGTTTGGGTTCTTGACAAGTAGTCCCATAGATCGAAACAGGAGACTATTTTAGCTCCAGAATATTTTATTCCTCGAGTCATATTTCATAATAACATTAGCTCTATATAGCAGTAAAAGTAACCGCTTTTTTTAGAGAGCACCATATTTTTACATTTTGGCATCACATCGCTCTCTCACAACCCACAGAATGTCTGGAGGAGCACACCAGTCAGTTTATGGGTCTCACCGACCTGACCGGGAGAATTTATTTATCAAAATAAATTCACAGACCATATCCTCTGATGACCAATCAAAGGACGCATTACATGCCATGACAGGTCACCATGTTAAGGGTTAAAAGGTTATAGAAAAATTAGAGAAGTGGAAAGGTTGGAAAAATAAAGAGCCCCTAGCCCTCGGGTACCCTAATAGCATCGGGGTCAGAAGAGAACAAGAGATGACCAAGGTAAGGTCATAAAGTCAGATAGAAAAGATACAGTAAGGAGCAAAACACCAGTAAGTGGAAATAACGTTCTGCTGAGCTTGGGTATCTTTGCTCGCCATCCACATATCCTTTAGATGGGGACCTCTGAGGAGGTGACAGAGAAAGTAGAAAAGGATATTAATATTACATACCATAAATACATCTATCAATGTGAGACAGGATATTGTAAGACCCCAAAAGAAAATCGTTTATGTGAATATTTGTTAAGAGTGTAATTTGTTTTTGGTGTTGGTATGAGTTGGTTAAATGACGAAAACGTGTTACTAATGTTCATTGTTACAAACAATTAAGTTTGTTTAAAGACGTCATAAATATTTCCATATTTAATTTTAATATATATGTATAAATAAAAGAATTATATGTGTTCAATATTGAAAGCGAAGGGAGAATGGCTAAGGATCGCTTCCCTAACAATGCAGGAACTATTTGATGAACGCATATATTCGTGGTGGACGAAGCGGCGTCAGGGCGAGTTTTCTCCGGGTACTCCGGTTTCCCCCGCCATCTCATTCCACCGGTGCTCCATCTTCATGTATCATCAGTGTCACCGCCTGCAGTGCCGTAGTAGTAAAAGTGGGCGTTAAACACTACAACGATGAACGCATACGCGGATGTACACATGGCAGTCAGAATCCTAGACTCGCAACGAAAAGAATTTGTTAATAGCGTCCGTGTCTTTGGTATAGATGGACGCATTTTTGTGTGCGCGCGTCATAAAATATTGAAAGTAAAATTGCTAAGTGTTTGGAGACCGTTAGTTTGAGTAAAATAAGTGAAACATTGGCTAACTTTAACAAGTTAGTTAATACAAAGTGTGCAATTAAATGAAAGGACGTAAAATAGACGAAGTGTAAAGTGATAGAAAACACATTTAGCAAAATATCGCTAAATTTTCAGACATTAAATCTCGGCGATGCTAGGGAAGTTGATCCACTGAAATAAAAGACTTGCTACTGTGATACGATTTAAATACTGTGAACAAGAAGGTGCGAATAAAATATTTCACTAAAGTTAACCCTGAATGTATGTTCATTCCATCCAGTACCACGACCCGAGATAACGAAAGAGTCAAAAGCTCATCACCATCACCTTCGTTATATTATAAAAACAGCACCTAATTGCTTGCCCAAACGTGGAGCACGAATTTCGGGTGGAATAAAAATCTACGGGAAATGATCTTATGCAAAATACCAAGTGACGCCAAATCTTCGCGCCAAAAAGGAAGAAGACATCATTAGACAATCCTTTGAGATTTACGACTTTGGAGACCTCACCAAATTGGAAACCAATGAAGGAAGTGCCTAAAAACGCAGATGAACGGATAATCAATGTGGGAAAACATCAGAGATCGTCTAGCGAAGTCAACCGCCCAAGGGATGCACGTAACGAGACCAATCAACGAGAAAAAGTAGGACCAAAAATATTTATTTATATATTCATTTCATTTTTATGTTACTGCGAAGTGGTAAAATAGTAGGACTTTTAAGCCAAAGTGAACTGAATAAAAAGACGATAATGTCACGAAAAGAGAGAGGGAAGGAACAGGAATAGCGGAAGGGGCAGATAGGCCTAGTTATCAGATAGAAGCACAAAGTGAGGAAGAGATAGTAATAGAAGAAGACCAAAGGTTACTAATGATCATGTTTGAGAAATTAGAACAAAGTTTAGGTCAGAGAATGGAACAAAATAAGGTAGAATTAAAACAGGACATAGAACAAAGTTTAGGTCAGAAAATAGGAGTAAGACGGGACTTAGAACAGAAAATAGAATTTAATAGGAAAGAATTAGAGCTCTTTGGGAAAGAGAATAGAATTAGGAAGACAGGAGTGTAAAGAAAATATGAAAGTAATGGAGACTAATTTGAAATTGGTACATAAAAACATAAATGAGACAAAGGAAGCTTTAGAAGCTAGGATAGAAATCATAGGAGATAGGATGGGAAAAATAGAATTGGAAATGAAAGAAAATAAGATTGTATTAGAAGGAGAAATTGCTAGATGTAGATAAATTAAATTATTTTGTTGTTTAACGACACTATCAATTGCCAGGATCACATCAGTGTCGCCGGTGTGCCGGAATTTTGTCCCACAGGACTTCTTTTACATGCCAGTAAATCTACTGACATGGAGCTGTCATTTTTAAGCACACTTAAAAACCATCGGCCTGGGCCAGGTTTGAACCGGCGACCTTGGGATCAGTAGGCCAGCGTCTAACCAACTGAGCCACTCAGACCGACAGGTAGATGTAGAGATGAAATAACAGAATGTAATGTAAGTGTAGACTAAGATTACAAATGTAAAAGTAGAAATAACTGAGGAATCATGGAAAGAAATGGAGGTAGTGAAGAAAGGATTTATTAATGAAACTGTACAACAAATTGTCATTCCTAAAATTAAGACTATGGCTGATGTAGTACAATCACAACAAGATGCTATGAATGATATGAAACAAAGTTACTTAGAAATAAAGAATGATTTAAAATCAATTTGTGAAGAAATGAGAAAAGGAAAAGAAAGTTTGGCTAATGTAAATGATGTTGTGAATGCACTACAAAGGCAGAATGATGATTTAGATGTAAATGATGTACAAGATGAAAGTTATTTGAATAATGTACAAAATGTAGACTCACCATATAGAGAAAGAGGTTCACAATTAAACAATGACACAACACACAACACATGCTACACCAACAGCATACTACATGAAATCACACCACCTACATTTGACGAGGAGAAGGGAGACGATCCAAAACTCTTTGTTAAAGAGATGGAAGAGTATTTTAAAGTGAAAAGGATACCAAATGAGCTTAGGATGATGATAGTCAAGAAAAGCTTAAAAAACAAAGCATTAGAATGGCTTAGGTTAACACTAGTTGGTCATGAATCATATAGCTCATTCAGAAATCTATTCCTATTAAGGTATTGGGGCTGAGCTAAGCAAAACCAGACTAGGGTAGAGCTAGCGACAGGTAGATATGATCCGACCAAAGGGTTATCGCTAGTCGATTATTTTATGAAAGTAGCCAACAAAGGGAAGCTATTAGACCCTAACCTGTCGGAAGCAGAGTTAATTACCAGCATAACAAGACATTTCCCAGACACAGTGAGAACAGGGTTAATTGTTGCGAGGCCAGTAGATTTTGCAGACATGATAGAATTACGGACAGTCTTCAAAATGCAAAATGGTCGGCCTAATGAGCATAGACATAGGAACGGTCACCCAAACTCACCTATCTTAAACAGGAGCGCGACTACAAACAACCAGAATGAGAGAGAAGATAGAAATTCTAGGAGCACCCATGACAGGGGGAGAGGGGCACACCATTTCCCACAACCACACAATCATGGTGAAAGGATGGAGAACACGAGACAGCGGTACCATGACACGATACCAAGTGGTGAATCGAGATACCGAATACATAGGTATGATCAGGGGAGACCAGGAGACCGTACGCATCAAGTGAATCACATAAGATTCTGTAGGGAATACTTAAACAGCCAAAGGTTGTCATACAATAGGGGTTCACGCCAAAGGGGCAGAAACCAATGGAACACCGGCAACATAAGACAACAGGAACAGGATGAATATGTGCCGAATAGGACCGATGCTGCACAGAATACAGAAACAACAATTACCTCTAACATCCAGGAAAACTAAGTACAAGTCAACTTTATGTCCCGGAAGTTGACCTGTGTGGCAGTAGGGGCAATATTGACCGACATTGCATATGTACCTTAAGGAGACAGGCAAGCGAAAGGAAGGAAATAACTAATCCACCAATGATTAGGCTTAAAGTTTGGGGTATCGAATTGCAAGCAATGATTGATACAGGAGCCAGCTCATCAGTATGTGACGAACAGCTGTTCCAGGAATTAATAACAAAGAGAAATGCTGAATTCTTGCCTGTGTGTGGAGTATATTGCAGCACAGCAATTGGAAAGAAAAAGGAACATGTTAAATACCAGGTAAGGCTGGTAATAGAAATTGGGAGCTGGAAGTTCGATTTTATCGCCCTGGTAATACCTAGACTAACAGCTACCCTAATCATTGGCAGTGATTTGCTTAATCTTTGGAGGTCGGTGATCGATTATGACCTACATGAATTTGTCATCAAGGAGGGAACCTCGGAGTGCACCGCGAAGTTTCTGGAGGAGGAAACATGCCAGGAGGAACCAGATCAGACAGGGATCCATCCGGATGAGCAGTTTTTTGTGGAGAACATCAATGTCCACGAGAATAGGTTGGTAGACCTAAGGATAGGTAAGAAGAAAACAGGTTGGACGAGTGAGAAGAATACTAATGTTTGCAGCCATTGGATCTGTACAGAAGATGAATACGCCACCTTGAACAACTCCCAACCTGAACCACTATCAACAGGTGAAGAAGAACCGATGTCACAGCTGATCGATGAGAAGGTCCGGGGAGCACATGGCATCTCCGAAGAGGAAAGGAACCATCTTAGAAAGATATTAATTAAAGTTTTTAATAAAAAGCCAGGTACATGCAATAAGTATGTACATACTTTTAAAGTTAAAGATATCACCCCCTATTTGCATAATTCCAGGCCCATCCCCAACTCCATCAGGGACGAAGCCGACCGAGTGATCCAGAAAATGTTAGCAGACGGAATCACAGAAACGTCGGACTCATGTTATGTGAATCCAGTGGTATGGGTCCACAAGAAAGAAGGTAAATTGAGGATGACCATTGACGCAAGGAAAATAAATGCGCATACCTTGCCAGGTCATTACAGGCCTGAGGGGGTAGACCAACTGATATCGAAATTGAAGGGAGGTCAACATTTTACCAGCCTTGACCTGACAGCATCATTCTGGCAAATTCCTCTTCACCAAGACGTCAGGAAATATACCTGCTTCTTGCACAAAGGAAAGATATATCAGTTTTTGAAGTGCACCTTTGGATTATCAACCAGTAGCAGTGCACTACTGAGAGCGCTTGACTAAGTTTTTGGGGATACTATTGAGGCTTTTGTGACGCAATATGTTGACGATTTTCTGGTATACAGCAAGGATCCCCAGTCACACTTGCATCACATAGATTATGTGTTATCCAAGTTTCAGGAAAGCAACATGACTCTGAACTTGGAGAAGTGTGAATTCTTTGTTAAAGAGGCAGGATTTCTAGGCCACATCATTACGCCTGATGGCATACAACCTAATCCAGAGAGAGTCAAGGCCATAGAGTGTATACCACCTCCACGTAACTTGAAATAGTTGAGAAGGTTTCTGGGCATTCTACAGTACCAGTCAAAATTTGTGATTAACTATGCTAAGGAATTAGTACCCCTTAGGGAACTGTTGAGAAAGGACACTAAGTGGGAATGGAATGCCAAACACCAGGTAGCCTTTGAGAAAATCAAAGAACTTTTTAAACATAGTATTCTACTGGAACGACCAGATCCAAACTCACCTTTTCTAATATATACTGATACTAGTGCACACTCGTATGGAGCAATATTAGCACAAGGAGATGCAGATGGTAATAAACATGTAATTGCCACAGCTTCTAGATTTCTAACCATGATAGAAGCCAATGCCTGTATAACGGAATTAGAGATAGGTGCAATCCATTTTGCATTACAAAAGTTCAGGCAATATATCTACCACTATAAAATCATTATATATACTGACCACGTAAGCCTGTCCTTCATCCAAAAATGCAAGCTTGTTGTTGTTAGCTAATTGTTAGCTAATGCTGGATTTCTGACAATGAAGTCATTAATCCTCTTGCTCTCCAATATTTTTCACTGATGGAGGTGCCGGGCATATTTGAAGGTGGTCTCGATCCATTTCCTCTTGCAGATCACATAGAGGACAGAGTGGTGAAGAATATATCCCAATTCTGTTTAAATACAATTTTTCCTCCGGGCCGGATTTGAACCAGCTAACAAGCTAACCTACTCCAAAATCTCGAGGTACATACACAAAATAAAGTCGCATGACATAGAGGTCAGACATATCCTAGGCAAGGAGAACATCTTTAGTGACTTATTGTCCAGGTTAAAATCAGAAAGTCACATACCCGAGACGATATCTAATCCACACCATGAAATCAAAATTATGCAAATAAATAATAATAAAAGCAACTAAATTTTACAAGACTTCAAAAATATGGCAAATCTACAGCAAGAAGACCCTGAATTGAAGAGGCTATTCGACAAGGCTCCAGAAATAGTACCAAAATTGGAAGCCAAGATAATTTAGAAACATCTTGTTCAAATTACATGGCCGGGACTTAAGGAAGTGGAAAATGATGGTACCAAATTCCTTACAGGACAGGGTTATTTTGGCATTCCATCACTCGATGCTTCACTCTGGTACTGAAAGAACAATGCTCGCAATTGAGGAAGTACTATACATCAAGCATCTTGGCAAGAAAGTCAGGAAGTTAATTCCCTCATGCGACCTATGTCAGAAGGCCAAGCCAATCAATGTAAGATATATCGTTCCACAATCCATCTTGAGAGATGAGAAAAATGCATTAGTATGCATCAATGAACATGGCGAGTTACCAAGGGGGAAAGATGGAAACAGATATATCTTCGTCATGTTTGACGTTTTTACAAAATTTACTAAAATATACCCCATCAGGAACATCAAAAGTAGGACTTGCCTGAACAAAATCATTAAAGATTATATTCCAAAATATGGTAATATAAAAGCGATTCTTTCTGATAATGCAACAATGCATAGAAGTAAACTGTTCCAGGACACCTTATGAACATTGGGAATAAAGTTATATTACTCATCGGTGTATTATCCTCAAGGAAATCCAACAGGAAGGACGATGAGGTATATATCTATATATTTCCGCCTACTTTGCCACAGAGACCACACTTCCTGGACGGAAAAATGCAGCTACATAGAGGAGGTGATCAACAATTCAGTGAACCCCACGACCAAGTTCGCCCCAATTGAATTGATGACCAACACGAAACCTAAGCGATTGACAATTGACATCGACACTACGATGGCTGCCCAAAGGGAATTGTCAGAAAAGGAAAAATGTCAATTGGCATTCAGGAGGTTGCAGCAAAGAGCAGAAAAAGGGAGAAATAAAGTAAAAAGGTTCATCAGGAAATGGTCCCCACAAACTGGAGAAAAGGTGCTTCTAAGAAGGCACAAAGCATCCAAGGCATCTGAAAAAAGATCTGGGAAAATGGAACTACGGTATACTGGGCCGCTGGTCATAACAAAACAGCTGGGCGACCGTACATATGAGCTACATAATACAAATGGCAAGTTAGTAGGAAGAGACCATAAAAACAAATTGAAACCATACAAAGGAAGGACCAAATAGTCTTTGCCAACAAACATGTAAGGCAGGAACAGTAGAGATGATGAAAAATAATAATTTTTGATGGGTTTCTTATAGAAAATTATATACAGGTTGGAAAATATTACAGGAAAGGAAATCAACATAATCATTGGCTATAATGACCACCAAGAGCATTGTCAACAAAAACAGGTAAGAATACTGATTGTCATTAGAGAAGTGAATTATAACGACGAAAAAAAATGTGTTTTTGGCCTAAGGATGTCAGGGACAAAAATAAAAAGGAATCAATTGTGATGACAAAGAGAAAATATTTTTGACACAAGGGTGTCGAGGGTGAATTAAGAAGAAAAATAATATAGTTGCAGAATAATTATAAATATAGAAGTTTTCTCTTATAGAGATAAGAGATAAAGAGGTGACAATTAGTGAAGTAAGAAAAACTATAGTCAGAAAAGCAATGCCCATGAATTAAGATGGATATAGTCAATGTTAAGCTTGAAAAAATGTCGAACTAAGCGATAGTGAATAAGAACCCAATGTCATAATAGTATCATTAGTAACATCAGAGTTTAAGAATTGACTCAACGACCTGCCTATACATAATAAGCTTGCAAGACAGAGGACAAAGAACTGAATAAAATATTACCATAAATATGATCATAATCATTAGCTCAAGATTTGTATCATGTTTTTCTCTCCTCATAACAAGGAACATAAGTCAAAAGGCACACAATAAACCATAATGCACTTAAATAATATTTGTGTTAATGTCAAATGTAAAAACTTAGGAATATTCTTGGTGTTGTATTGTGTAGTAACTGAATATGTAAAATTGTAAAGACATGCTGTGTCGTGCTAAAACAAAAGACAAAAACATACAGCAAAGAAGACTAAAGAAAAAAGGGTATTGTACAAATTATTAAGTATTAGAGGAATAGGGAGAAGTGTGTATTGTGTTTCAAGATTGGAAATGTAGGTGACAACTTGAAAAACAAAACAAGGGGCATGTGAGACAGGATATTGTAAGACCCCAAAAGAAAATCGTTTATGTGAATATTTGTTAAGAGTGTAATTTGTTTTTGGTGTTGGTATGAGTTGGTTAAATGACGAAAACGTGTTACTAATGTTCATTGTTACAAACAATTAAGTTTGTTTAAAGACGTCGTAAATATTTCCATATTTAATTTTAATATATATGTATAAATAAAAGAATTATATGTGTTCAATATTGAAAGCGAAGGGAGAATGGCTAAGGATCGCTTCCCTAACAATGTGGGAACTATTTGATGAACGCATACACGGATGTACACATGGCAGTCAGCATCTTAGACTCGCAACCAAAAGAATTTGTTAATAGCGTCCGTGTCTTTGGTATAGATGGACACATTTTTGTGTGCGCACGTCATAAAATATTGAAAGTAAAATTGCTAAGTGTTTGGAGACCGTTAGTTTGAGTAAAATAAGTGAAACGTTGGCTAACTTTAACAAGTTAGTTAATACAAAGTGTGCAATTAAATGAAAGGACGTAAAATAGATGAAGTGTAAAGTGATAGAAAACACATTTAGCAAAATATCGCTAAATTTTCAGACATTAAATCTCGGCGATGCTAGGGAAGTTGATCCACTGAAATAAAAGACTTGCTACTGTGATACGATTTAAATACTGTGAACAAGAAGGTGCGAATAAAATATTTCACTAAAGTTAACCCCGAGATAACGAAAGAGTCAAAAGCTCATCACCATCACCTTTATTATATTATAAAAACAGCACCAAATGTATGCAAAACCATAAGCCATTTAATTAAGTGAAAAAAGCTGAAAATATTGACCAAAGCTCAGAAAAATCTCAGGCAGTGACTAAAGTATAATGAACAATTTTTCTGCTTTATAGATTTTTTTTGATCTGTGTACTAATATGGATTAGTAATCTTAGTTATGTCTAATCTTTAAATCCTTTTTATTTCGTTTTGTCTTAGGATTTGATGAAATTCTTGGCAAGAATGGAGAAAATAATTTACATAAAGCAAGTATTATAACGATAGACTCCCCCTCATATTCTTCTGGTTTGGAAGTGACATTCAACCATGCAAATTCTGTTACTTCCACCTCACATGCAAAGAACGTACAAAATACCCTAATGAAAAACAGTTGTGCACTGGCACAGTACATTAACCTGTTTATGAAGTTGGAAACCAGCAGAGTCCAAGGTTCAGTTTCACACCTCTTTGAGACAAGGGGCTCACTGAACTAATAATGACATTAATTTAAATTGACTGGTGGTAATATTTTAACTGTACTTTTCCAATTAGATGAACAAACTGAAAACTGACTGCTCCAAGTTTATAGGCATCAACAAGACTGTTGGTAAATAAAGTGACTAAGACGTGAATTTTTACTTTAACAACCCTTGTATCTATAAACAAAGTATAATAAAAATTAATTTGTGATATGTATCTCAGTAAAATCTTGCATCACCATAAAATTTGCTTACTTTGGATTGTTCTATGGACATGATACATATAAGATACTTTTGAGGACTCTAGGTCTGACTGTCTAAGAGCTGTTACATCTTGTCTTTGTACTGGGCTGTTTTTCTTTGTTTTTGGAAGATATGTCTATAAACTTCCAACACTAATGCAACATGATGGAGATCTCATCACATGCTACATAAGAGCAGCATGTTGGAGATCCTCCCCATTTCAGTGTGGAAGTATGAGATTATCTCAGTGTGTACTTCCTCTGGCAATGGATTTGGAAGAGATGATTCTGTGAATTGGCCACTATGTTTTCTGGATCTCAATCTCTTTTTCGGGGGGGAGCGGATGGCTGGGACATTGGGGCATCTTAAGAGCCTGGAAGAGTTCATAATTAGTTGTTTTGTAATTGTAGTGTTGTAACCAGACTTAAAATGAACTGTTCAAGTGTTTTGCAGCAGGATAATGTTATCATATTGGTGCTTTCACATTCTCCCACATGCATCTGGTGCAAGAGCCTGAATAACATCCATCAGTTGATCCACTAGTGAGGCATAATGCTCCTTAGAACATTTCTTGCACACGGAACCAATTTTGCTTTCTTTGGTACTGTTACCACCTACTGTTTGGACTGCTCATTCATCTCTGGCATTTGTGATGAATCCATGTTTGATTTGTTATTATGAAATGTTGGAGAATCTCTCTGGAATTATGTTTTTACATGTCTAAACACATTTACCCAAATATGTTTGTAGTCCATTTTTAACAAAAGTGGCATCCATTGAACCAAAAGTTTATCATAATATTGGCAGTCTTCAAAGGATGTATGACCAAACTTAAATGTAGCAGTCCACTTTTTAACCATTGAAAACAAAGGGGAAGACTCCTTTCTTGTCAAAACTTACTCCTTATGTATTTTTGTTAGGCTTAAACCCTTCAAAATGAAGTGCTTTATGACAGCTTGTTTTTCAGTGATATCCATTTTGTAGAACTTGTTAACACTAGTTTTTTTTACATGGTCGTTACAAATGAATGATTATATTTATGTGTCTGAAACTTTACAGCGCACCATTTAAAAGATGATACTTAATAATGCTTACAGTAATTTGGCCATTTTCATGACATCTCTGAGTTAGACCACGCACTTTAAGAATGGGCCTCATATTTGTATTAATATTACTTTAATCACTTTGATACATGTCAGATGTATGCTGATTTTTTATTTCACCAGAGTCAATAATATGCTGATGAAGTATGAATTATATTCAAGTATCTTGAGAGACATTGTTCCCTGTTAAGTCAGTTGCACACCTTGCATGGCTTCACAAATTGCTTCCATTAATGTTGAATTTCTGAGGGAAGGTGCAGAAAGTCTTTTGTGGTTGCATTTTTTATCTTTCTTTTCTTTCTTTGTTCCTTTTATTTTTAAGGTTTAACGTCCAGTAACTGGTTAGGTTATGTCAGACAATAAATGAAATGAGTAAAATGAATCTCAATGAGTCCTTGGTCCTTAGAGCATAGACTTATTCAACCATCATCTTTCAGGATAAGGAAAAACCTGGAAAGAAACCTTATCTCAGCAACTTTTAAATGTGAGGCAGACATGATAATCCATGCACCACTGAGGTGTGCTTGTGTGGTTCTTATTATATGTGTAGCATTGATGTACCATTACTGTTTTGAACAGAAAAAAAGGGCTGAAACATTTTCCATTGTACTATCCATATGCCATTTTTCTGTATAGCTGTATTGACCTAGTTTTAGCATTATAAAGGCAGGGTTTTAACAGTCTTATCATTATTTCTCTTTTTATTTTGTAAGTTTCTTAACAGGTCTTCTTGCTGACTTATGTCTGTTGCTTTATTCTTTGAGATGGCAAATACAAATAAAATAATGTTGTTTGGTAATTAATGTTACATTTGCTTATCATATACTAATATTTTATATGCTTTCTCAGGTTTTAGTGTTACGAGATTACCAGCTGGATGGCCTCAATTGGTTAATACATTCCTGGTGTAAAGAAAATTCTGTGATTCTTGCTGACGAAATGGGTCTCGGAAAAACAATTCAGGTATGTTTCTTAACGTCCTTTGGAATCACTAAAATGAGTTGGTCTTTTAAATACTGCATATTGTTTGTTAGGCTGGTAAATATACAGGTGCTGTATATTTAAATTTTATTCTAAAATGTTCATGCAATACTGATATTTACAGACACTGTAGCAGTGAAGAAATTAATAGGAAAGTAATAGAATCGTGTAACTTCCATTGAATTCAATATCAGTTCCTTTCTTAGAGCAATCATTTAAAGAAATTTATGCATTATATTAACATCACTTTCTCTGTCCACCACTTACAAAAACTAATTTTTGTATCTACAGGCTAGTAGAGATAAACATTTGCAGATTTGGTTTCAGTGCACATGTTAATTGTTACAATAATCTTCTTTAGTTAAACACAAAATTGCTTCACACAAACTAGTTTTGTAGGAACTTTCCTACATTATCAGCTGCTCATTGGCCGGTGCGTTTTAATACTCCCATATTCTTCCACAGTATAGTTTCACAACCTATTTAGCTTCTTGATTTACCTACTTCAATAAACCACTCAAGTTGTTATAATCTAAAACAACATTGTAATGTAATATACTGCAATAATACACTTGATACCTTATCGGCAGTCACAGAACATTGAGTTCTCTTGTTCCCACTATCACATGGTCAAACCTAGCGTTTGCCTGTTGCCTTGGTGCCATCTTGGCATGCAAAATGAAGCAAAATCAGGTACAAGTGAACGTATTGAACGTCTGCAAACAAAGCCCTTAAGGAACGGTAGAAGGGTTGTTATATTGAATGTATTCAATTAGATTTTGGAGAAATATCCTACTGTGGCTATAATCGATCTGGTAAAGCTTGATAATAATGGACAATGCCTGTTTCCATCAATAAGAGTGGAACACATTTCAAACAATGTATGAAAAAAGTCTGAAGTGTTATCTTAGTTGAAATCTAAGAATTTGGGACGGCGCCATGGCTGAGGAGTAGACCATTCACCTACCACCTATACTCGGCGCCAAATAAGAAGGGGATTGACAGCTGCTACCCATGTGGTGGAAGGGTCTAAATGAACAGGAGGGGATGGATGCATCATGGCGATCGTCATGGCAACGAAAAGAGGAACCAATTAGAGCTAAGATGTTTCCATAGCAACACTAAACCAGTGTTGTCGATATTTAACACGTCATTAACATGTGCCTGACCTGCAATCTAGCAGTAACATAAACTGTGCGTCTTATCTTGTTTTCCCTGCAATATATACAATGTCTCCCTCCAGCTGCAGCTTGCAATGTTTGTATCAGAGATTGCGTGTGTGCTGACAAGTTCGTTTGCACCATTCTATTGTGGTTATTTGACTTGTATTTACGTGTGTCTGAATCTGTATATCTGTGAATATGTTGTGAAGATTTACAACTGTCTCACTCTTTTAATGAATAATTAGGTCCAAAAATATTGACAAAGACGGTGTAGCTAAACGAAAAACCTTACGTACTCGGGAAGTGAATGAAATTGTGCTTGATAAGGTACATATCCCAATTTACCTCTTGAGCGATGGCCATTTAAAATGTCCGTGAGCCGAGAACTGCTAGCATTTAAATTGTTAAATGCGCTTCATATATACACAGCTGTATTTTGTGTAAATGTTAAGTTATTTTAATGAAACAAAAACTGGTATAAAACTCGTTATTTGCAGTATAAATGTACGTCATCAGCAAAGTTGAGTTGTATTTACAAAACGTTGAAATGGCACAATTTTGTTTCACTGTGGTGAAAAGTCAACTTTGCTCTGTCGAACGCATCTAATATAAGTTCTCGGAAAGATACAGTAAAGAAACACCCATTGTATGTGTGGCTTATGCTTCAGCATACTGTGTAATAAAGCACTACTGTATGCGTGGTCTCTTTCGTCATCAGAATAGAGGCACATTGCAACTTTTGCTTATGCGAGTTTCGTAACTGAGTAGAGTTTGTTGAAATACATACGTATTCTTTCCTGTTTGTAGCTGAAGGGAGAAGTGGTATAAAAAGGTGTTTTTGCACCAATTGGATATAACCATATACAATTGTTTGGGGATTTGGACAGCTCTCTAAACCCACACAGGACATTGACCGACCTTGACTACCGACTATAAATAGCTCGCAGCCTAATTGAACAACACCACGTTGGGGGTTGAAAATCCAAAACCCCTGCACCCCTCAGACTTCAAGGAAAACATTATCCTAAAAGGATACCACCAACAGCAAAGAAGTCCTGCCCATCTCCAAAGTGTTTCGTGTGCCGCAAGAAGGGAATTCGCGAATGTGGAGATGTAAGTACCCTTGTGTGTTTATCCCTGTTTTGAGGTAAATCACTGCAGAACGAACATATTAAGGTAAGCCAATAAAGTATATAGACCTTACTAAAATGTTTCATAAAGGGAAAATTATAATAAGTTGAGTTGGATAAGGGATAAATAAGGGTTAAATGCTTAAACGCACAGGACGCCCATATCGCTCATCCATCATTTTAAATGGACGTGATTTCACGTCGATATCCCTCAAGAGGTTAAAGGATTATGCAGTTGATGGTATTGCTGAAGAACATAGTCGCAAAATTGTTTGGTGTCGCCGTTTCCTAGTGTACTCTGATTTAATTAATTTGGATGGAAGTAAAGGGTTAGGTTGTGCAAAACAAAGATTTCACTGTGTCGACTGTAATAATGCTACATCAATAAAAAGCTGAAAACTGTGAACAAGTGGTTACCGATACAAAGGGCCTAATAGCTGCAACATGGGAAAATGGACTCTTAGAAGCAAGGATAGAATAGTTTGTCATTTCTGCGGGTAATTCCAGCAACAACGGCAATAATGCAAGTGATTCGGATATCAGCGGCATTTCCCATTACAATATTCCACAGGTATGTTTCTTTTGTTAACATTAATCTTTACAGTGTTATAATACTTCCATATTCCATCCTTTGCATGTAAATGAACTATTTTACTATTTTTTTTGAATACGAATATAAATTATACTTGCTCTACATTCCAAACGCAATCCAACCGTATTCTTTCTTACACATAATGCTAACACACTCTCCACGTGGTGCGATAATTGGCAACGTTGCCTCTCGTGCACCGCCAACTGCCAATACCTTTCTTGTTTGGCACCGATAATAGGCGAACCAGGTTAAATCCCAGGACTCGCATGTGGTATTCATGGTGAACGAAGTGTGTCTGAGCAGGTTTTCTCTGGGTTCTCCTGCCACTCATTCCACCAACTGCTCCATCATCACCTTTCCATTTGTCGATTTTGCTTGCAGTTCATATCATCTCCTTACTATAATACCTCGTGCTTGGCTTACCACCTGCTCCCAAGTCTTCACTCTGTCTGGTCCATAGGTTCCTTGGCTCCCCGACAGGCGTGTGACCCTAGGCACAGTCTTGCAAGTGCTACATAAGGGGAGGGTAAAGAAGAAGAAATCTAAGACTTCTTTCTTACAGTGTGATGAATGTGAGTACTGCAAAAACAATGGCTCTCATATGTTCAGTAATGAAATGCTTGATGTTACAACAAGGAGATCAGTTAAATTCTGGTTACCTGAACAAGGTGAAATTGCACAGGGACAGTATTAGTATTAAATGGACAAGATTCTCTGGGCTTGTTCGCTGTGGTATAGTGGAAAATGCCTTTCCAGATGTTTCGTTCTAAGTTGCGTCAAACATCCTCAGTGACGTGACCTTAGTACTCTGCTAGTCTCGACAATGACTGATATGGAGCCTTTTGTTTTCACAGGTTTTATACGCTTAGCATATGTGGGCAGTTGACGGTTGGTCTGGTCTTTGTGTATTGGTTCGGCTGCTGCATGTGCTGGGCTAAAGTCGGAGCTGCTTCCATTGTCTGTGATTACTGTTGATGGGCTGGTATTTATTGTGGCTGAGGCTGTTGATGGTGTATGATCTTGAATTTGTCTCCAGTCAGGTTTCCTGCATGCTTTGTATAATGCTGGATGCCAAACTTTATTTAGGTACTTGGTTTCTTCCTTCCTATTGAAGTTATCTTTATGTTTGAAAATCTCTAGGGCTTCGTGACTTAAACGGGAGTAATATGAACCGTGTTCTGTGACTGCAGACATTTTTGTTTGTTCCAAACCACTCTCTTTGCAGATGTTTATGGAATTCCGGTGACTGTGTATAGGCAGGCTCACACTTG